>CM059207.1:33222839-33527839 GCA_030347435.1 Clarias fuscus
TAAGGTTAATCACAAACTTAATGAAGTTTCTCCACCAATTGTTCTTCGTTAGTAGAACATGATTATGCTGATTCACTGGATTTCTGCAGGAGGATTATTATTCACTCAGAATTAAAGGGAATTGTCTGGGAAGGAACGAGCTGAGAATCTAACACTGAAGCTGAAGAGATGTGATTAATGGACTGGTTGAAGAGTTATAGCCACAGGCAAGGTCACAATGTCTGCAGGCCCTGATTTTATGATTCACATTTCAGTCCTAATGAACCTCCAGGCCCACTGTCACAGTGAGAGAGAGAGAGAGAGAGAGAGAGAGAGAGAGAGAGAGAATAGCCATAATGCAGTTAGGAAACTTACTTTAATTAATTGTATCACACTTTTTTTTTTTTAGTTAGTTAGTTAGTTGAGAACACCGAAAGGTTACACAGAAAAATATAAGCTTCATTTGGAATTTATGGTTTGTAATGTTTTAAATCCTGAACATCAGAAAAAACTTGCACTGATTATATTTTTGCACGGTGGGTTAGTGGTTAGCACTGTCACCTGGCACCTCCAGGGTTGAGGGTTCGACTCCCACCTCGGGTCTGTGTGCATAGAGTTTGCATGTTCTCCCCGTGCTTGTTGGGTTTCCTCCGGGAACTCTGGTTTCCTCCAACAGTTCAGAGACATGCAGGTTAGGCTAATTGGCGTTCCAAAATTGCCCGTAGTGTGTAAAATGAGGGTGTGTTTGCGGCCTGCAGTGGATTGCCACCCACTACAGAGTGTCCCCTGTCTGAGACAGGGGACACTCTGGACAAGGTGCCCCAAGGGATAGCATCCAGGCCCCCCTGCGACCCTGTATACAGGATAAAAGAGTATAGATGATGAGTGAGTGAGTGAGTGAGTGAGTGATTCTCATTACCAGAGATAATCACAGCATGGTGACAAGAAAAGAAAGAAATATTGATAATTCTGAATTTTCTAGAAACAGCTTATCAGCACTAATAAAAAATCGTATGCACTTCTGAATTTTGTATTCTTTCTTTCTTTTTTCTTTTTCTTTCGAGTTCCACTGAAATGAATATTATTGAAACTAATAAACAAACTTTGCACAACACATTCTAAAAGTGTTATCTTCAAATTATATCCCAAATGGAGTAGTAAATGTATTTATGTTGTACAGAAACATGATTAATGGAAGACGCAGCTGTTCAGAAAGGAAATTGTTTAAGATTCATACTAAGTACTTGGAAGGTCTACATGTAAAATGTTTTTTTTTATTTTTTTTATGGTTTTACTTTCAGAGAATTATTATGGAATACATAAATACTATTAAAACAAATATATTGAATTCAGATGTAGTTTCTCATGACATAATGAGAAAAAAAAACACCTATTACATTACAATGTCGCCAAGATAATTTTCCTCTCATCTTACAAGAAATGACTCGAAAGGATCTAAATTACAGGGTCTAAGCGTGTTATTAAGAAACAACAAAGCTGTGAAGGAGGACCACGTGGGAGAGCTTTTAAAGGGTTTACCACAGAGACCATCAGTCCCTTAACATCTCTCAGTGTTATTGACAGATGAAGGAATTTCAAAAGAAGAACACAAATGATGGATGTAACACATCCCTAAGGTGTGGCCAAAACACACACACACAAAGCGCACTTTAACACGACGGAGCAAAGTGCTTGTCAATACAATCAACATCAAGTTTTCGTCAGCACATCTCAAATGTTTCAAACGCTCATTCATGAGTGACATTTATGTGTAAAGCCAGAAGAAGAATAAAAAGAACAGATACATCCGGAAATGTAAAAAAAAAAAAAGATTTTTTTTTTTTTTTTTTATGAACTAGAAGAAACACTGATGATGTACAAGGAGCATTCAAGTCAAACCGGGACTTTTGATCGTGCAGGACAAACAGAAGACGGTTGTGAGAGTAAAAAAACTCTCTTCGTTTCTCCATATTTCTCCCCCTGCTATACTAATGCACTTATTCCAGCATTTCACTAGTACTTGGATATCATCAAGGCAGAAAGTTTAGTCAGTACATCGGACATGTGATTGGATTGCCTGCTCCATGTCTGAAACACTGGCGTCCCAGGAACTCCTTTAAACATGTGGAAATGGCTAGGAATTTAGAACTGTATGGGGGTTGTTTGGGATCATCAAGCATCATTTGTGCATAGAAATCTCTAAAATAATGTCATGCTAACCAGAAATAATGAGAAGTGACATGTTTCCCTAAAGTAATGGCGTACACTTCTGGGAGTTGCAACATTTTAGGCAATGTTTTAAGGTTCAAGGATAAACATTGCTATATATAGGGGAAAGACTGAGTGGGTGCCCAAGTGTAGGAATTTTCAAATTAATCCTTAGTGCTCTAGAATCTATTTCCTCAGGCTGTTCCTGAAACTCGTAGGAGCCTTTCTGTCATTCAACCATGATGCTGTATGTATTTATTTATTTATTTATATACTTATTTATATATTTCACTCTCTCTCTGTCTCTCTCTCAGCTGTATTTAAAACTTTCCGCAATGAGGACGATAACGAATGGGACATTCCTTATGCACTGTGTGTGAGTGTGTGTGTGTGTGTTTGTGTGTGTATAAAACAAAATTAATCATGATGTCTCAAGCGGTAGATGGAAACAATTTTAAAAATCATCATTGCATCATCTTTCTTATTAAAAGTATCCGGTGGAAAATAATAACAAAAAAGAAAAAGAAAAAAAACACACACACACATCAAAGCACATTTTAATTAATCGCCATACACATGGCTACAAACTACATTTCCGCTCCAGTACTTTTTTAGGCCACAATGTTAACAAAGGATGTCGCAAAAGAATGAATCTGTGCACTGAGAGCACTCAGCATGGAAGTCCATCAACAGAGTGCTCCTTATAGCGCTCACTGATCAGCCTTTCCCTGGATAGAGGATGTTATGTCTACTGCAGTGTCTAGGAAGTTTTTTTTTTTTTTTTTTTTTCAGGCTGATAAGAACTGGATGTCATGTTCAAATCCAGCATCCTGAAAATAAGTCTGAATTGTCCTTTAGATGTTAGTGTGTGTCAAGTTGAATTGGATAGCATTTCATTTGGCACGGGAAGTGCTTTTGCAATTAATTTGACAAATGGTAGTAATTTAATTTAGCTTTAATACAAATTGATTTGCAGTAAGGGGCGAAAAAAAAAAAAAAACAGTTCCAGACACATATCATTTCATTATAATCTCATCAAGGAGACCAAATTCATTCCAACACATCAATATAGACAAAGCGGTCTAAACTAGGCTTATTCACACCATGTTTCCTTATTTGCCTCTTTTTTCTTTTCCCCTCCTTCTATCTGTCTGCTTTACTACCACACCATCCTGAGGAAAGCATGTATTCTTTCATGTCGTGTGGTGAACAAGGTGCCATGCAGGCTCGCACAGGCCTATTTAATACATTATGCGTTTCATCACGTCTACACCCTGCCCCCATACACACTGTTTCGGAGTCTTCTGAACTCCCGAACATCGTCCCCCGTCAAACAAAACTAGCCACGAGCCAAACTGGAGCCAGACTTGAGAAAGAAAATGAGGCACCAGTGACTGCACCCAACTGGTTGCCGTCATAAACTTTATTATGCAATGCATACATATAATGGTACCTCAAGGATCTTTCTGTAACCCCTGGTGCAAAGAAGACGTGTAAGAATTGTAATATAATAATTGCAGTGTCCATGTGATTAGATTAGATTCGATTCGATTCGATTCGATTAGATCTAGCCCTAATAATGCCACGCTTTGATCATTCTTTCCACTAAAATGGGAGGTTCCTCCAGACAAAACCAGCTGCAGGAAGTCTAAAAAAGGAAATGAAAAGCCCTTTAAATGAAAAGCCCTTTAAATAAAAAGCGAATGGGTGAATAATCATCTTCTTATCTCCTTCTCAGGTGGCTTCGGGTGCGGATCTAAAAAACAGGTGCCAGGTGTTTATTAAAGGAGCAAGAAAGGAGAATGCGACTCAGTGGGGTGATCTATCCTGCGCCGGAGCTTTGAGTGAAGCACCATAACACTCTCATTATGGTTACAAGGGGAAAAACAGCCATAACAAAAATGACGAACAAGCTTTGATGGCCCAACTGTCTATGCGCGTCAGATGTTTAGGCTTTGAAGCGTATAATATGAGTTAATCTCGTGCTAAACTCGCGAAATGCAAAGTGAAGAAATTTTGTGTCATGTGATCTACAGTACAGTGTTGAGCTGTCTAGAGGAACTATACATTAAAACTCAGTTGTGATTATTTGTGAGGTCATGTAAGAGTAAAAGGCCGTTACATCATTCAGTAGTGTTGAGTGCTAGGATGTGTGTGTGTGTGTGCTCTGTTTTAGTTGGGATGTCACTGGAGCGCTATCTGTTATAGCTGGAAATCAGCCTTTTAACCTCTGCTTCGTTTCATTTAACCTTGCCGGCATTACTTCATCCTCAGCACTGGACCTTTCAGCACATTCAGGAAGGATTGATAGGGTCTTTATTTGGTCACTCGGTTTCTTCCATCCATCTGTTCCTTCCAGCAATTGAGAAAAAATAATGCTTGGTTAAGGGCAATAAGGCGTGAATAGAAGAACGTGGTGAGGAAAAAAATTATCCAAACAAATCTCTATATATCCTCATCCCATCTGGACTTCTAGCGGGTTTCTGCATCATTCAACTCCGGCCTTACAATAACACTGGAGGCTTCTGGGTTATTTTCAGCTTTCCCAGATTTTCCTCATGGGAGAAGTTACATCTTTCCTTCAGTTTTCTTCCTATACCGTACTTGTACTGTAAATTTGCTGCCCTAGCTAGGATACTTCTTTATCAAAGCACAGTCAGATTTGTAAAATTGCTAAAGATTATTTCAAGATCAGTTTTCTCATTGTCCCAGATGTTAAACAGAATAGGAGAAAAAAAGTTTTGGTGTAATGCTGGTGTAAGGCCTGACAAAAAATGGCTGCTGGTTGGGTCAATCAGCTCTGAACTAGTATTGCCATTAACAATGGAGCTGCCCAAAGATGACAGTTAATACAGTGGATTCATCCAAAGATGACCTGCTCTCTACTGAGGAGCATAGATGATCCATTTAGGTAGTGAATAGAAGCAGAAATGTGAGCTTTGCATCTTGTCAAAGCATCATCACCCAGGTGCGCCAACAAAAGCTTCGCCAGGTCCGTGCAGTGACCCAGAAAGCAGGTCTGCTAAAATGTCAATTTAAATTCCTCTTTAACATGTTAGGGGTGAAAGCGGAAAAAGATAGGATGAGGATAGGAACATTACAAGAACATTGTGCTTGGCTGTTTTTTATTGTGTTTGTTTTTGAAAATGGGACGGATGCGTAGCAAACGGCAACTGCGACAGAAGGTAAGTCATACAACAAGACAACAATGATGAAGCAGTAATGCATGATATAATTGAATGAAACAAAAAATAACATGCAATAATCATAATCAAAAATATACAAATTATATCACAATCAACATTTAACAACTAATTGTAACAAAGTTGACATTGATTGTAATCAATAAGTACAATATTTGATTGTTTTACAAAGTAAAATAGATAATAAAATTACAAGATGCATGGCATTTTTGGAGTCATATGCCCATAGTGTGTTTGCCACTGAGGACTTGAGAAAAGTGATCAGGTATGCCGAGCACAATACCAGGACTAAATTACCTGCTCTACAAGACATTTACATCAGTCTGTGCAGGTCCAGGGGACAACGCATTATTAAACACACTCATCACCCAAATCATAAACTGTAATCTGGCAAGAGACTCCGATCACTTAGGGCATGAACTGAAGGACTGAATAGTAGCTTTTTTATTTAACCAGGCTATATGGCCATTAAATACACAACCATACCATTGCAATAACTGGTAGAATTAAGCATACAGTCACTTTACTACACCATGATAATAAGGCTTACAATCTGTATATTTGCACATTCGTCTTCTATTACAGCCTGGATATTTGCACAGTTGTAAATATTTATTCTTAATAGAGTGTTTTTTTTTTTTTGCTAAATCTTTATATTTAATCTGCACAGTCTGGAGTTGTTGCAGTTGCCATTTACTACTGCTATACTTCGTACAACTATGTACGTGACAAATATACATACAGTTGTTTACCCAGCTGTTCATATACAGGCTGTATATAGGCATGTCATACCCGTGGAGCGTTCATGTCAACCCAGGACATTAGATTGTGCAGAATAACAGAACACAGTTATGAGAGTAAAATTCCCTTTATTTCTCTATATAATCTCCTGCTACACTAATGCACTTCTCCCCGTGTTTCACTAATGTTTGGATACCATCAAGATAAAAAGTTATCCAGTACTTTGGAGCATGCTTCATGTCTAAAAAGCTGGCCTCTGGCTCCTTTTAATGGTCCAAACCTGTGGAAATTGCTAGGATCGAAGACAAGTTCCTATACTTGTCTTCGTGTACAGTTATTTTTGCGTGTACAGTTCCCACAGACAGATGCTCCTCTTCTGCAAGTTGGTAATAAGAAGTCTCATTAGTGTACTGTGCTTGAAGACTTCTGGAAATGGCAGTTGGTTGTATGCCTTCATTCATGAGTCTCTGAATTGAATACCTCTGATAGTTAACTATAGTACCAATAATGTATAAATTGATATACACTACTGCTCAAACGTTTGGGATCACTTTGTGCCATGGTCGTTCCTGCTTTTCATTTCTTTCTACGATATAAAGCAATCCTAAAGGCGTCCAAAACATGTAATAATCTCCTTTGAACAGTTGATATTGAGATGTTTCTGCTACTCATGATCTGTAAATCCTTCATAAAGGCTCTAATCTGAGGTGTTGTTTCTTAATTAGTGATTTCTGAGGCTGGTGACTCTAAATGAAGTTTTGGTCTTGTTTTACCTGGGAAGGTCTTCATGAGAGCCAGTTTCATCATGGTGCTTGATGGGTTTTGCAACTGCACTTGACACAATACTGTTCTGTTCCAGAACAGCTGACCTTCATGTCTTAAAATAACAACTAACTGTTGTTGTTGTTGTTGTTGTTGTTGTTGTTGTTGTTGTTGCTGCTGAATTACCCAATTCCATATGTGTTATTTCATAGTTTTGAAATCCACAGTATTGTTGTAGGTTGTGGAAAATAAATCACTAAACAAAAACAAAGAAATTTGCAAGTGATCCCAACCTTCTGAGAGGTAGTGTATTTAGCTACAGTATTAATCAAGTAGGTAAATATATCATTAGCTACAATGCTAATTGTGTATGTAATCATTTAATTAACTATAGTCTAAGACTGTTCAGAAAATCTTTTAATTATTATTTAATTATTTACTCACTTTGTGAAACCCAAAGAAAACCACTGGGTGACTTTTTGCACTTGTGGCTATGAATTTTATTTTAGCAAAAGTCCTAAAACAATGGTAAATTGAGAATGTTCAAAATGGAAAAATAAAATCTATCGATGTGCATATTCATTTCGTAACATTGGCCAAGCTTAAACTGTTAAACAATTACATAAAACTTTTTTTCACGGTGCCATTACTGTATCTATTAACAAAAATGAAGCCAAATAGGAAAAGACATGGGAAATACTAAGTACCCCCATGATTCAATGGCTTGCCGATCCACCTTTAGTAGAAATAACTTGGTTGACTTTATCAGGCTCTCACATCATTGTTGAGAATTTCTGGACCATTTTTGTTTACAATATTGCATCAATTCATTCAGGTTGTTGGGCACTCACTTACGCTCAGCTCTGTTAAAGTCCCACTATGGCATTTCAGTTGAGTTGAGGTCTGGACGTTGACTAGGTCATTCCATAACCTTAATTCTTTTATTTTACAGACATTGTGATGTAGATTTATTGATGTGCTTCGGGTCATTGTTCTGTTGCATAACCCAATTTGACCAAGTTTAAGTTTTCAGACAGATAGTCTCACATTTGCCTCTAGAATACTTTAGTACTACAGAGGAGTTCATGGTAGACTCATTGACTGCAATGTGTCCAGGTCCGGTGGCTGCAAAACAAGCTCAAATAATCACCCCTTTGCGACTGTACTTGACAGTGCGTATGAGGGGTTTCTGCTGAAATGCTGTTTGGGTTTCTCCAAAATTCACTTGAGGCATTGAGGATAAACAACTCTACTTTGTTCTCATTTGTCCATAGAGCAGTATTCCCGAAGTATTGTGCCTTGTTCAGATGCAGGTTTATGAACTTCAGTCATGCTTTCATGTTCTTTTTAGACAAAAGAGCTTTCTCCTGGCAACCCTTCTAAACAAACCATACTTGTTCAGTCTTCCTCTAATTGTGATGTCATGGATTGTAACATTTTGCATGATTGGTGAGGATTGTAGGCTCTGAGATGTAGCTCTTGGGTTTTATGCATTTCCCTGAGCATTACATGATCTGATCTGATCCGCTGTTCCAGAACAACTGAACGTCGCATCTTAAAATAACAATTGAGTTGTTGTTGTTACTTAATTACCTAATTCCACATGTGTGGAAATTAGGAGTGATCAAACCTTTTGACTAGTACCGTGTGTGTGTGTGTGTGTATGTATAGTAGACTATGGGCAGGAGGCGGGATACTCTAAGCCACCATGCGCCATATATTAATGCAAAATGCTTTGGGTTTTAAGGCCTACTCTGGCTGAATGGAAGATTTTTTTTCTTCAGCAGAGATGAGATTGACAGGATCAAGACACAAGCAGCTTTCCATTCTGTTTATTGACCTTGGCTAATCTTGATGCCATGGAGAAATCCTATAGCAGCAGACATTTTGACCTCAATATGTATGCATACGGTGTCAGACTTCAGTCCTTCTGTCTGTCTGTGTCTCCACCCCCCCCCCCCCCCCCCCCCCCCCGATCCCACTGGTGGCTGGTGGCCAGGCCAACTGCTCTGGAAAAGGCAGGATGTGTTGGTATGGAGAGGTGACAGGAGCCAGAATCAACATAGGTTGTGCCTTCCTTCGGGATGTTGCTGCAAATTGGTCGAGTGAAAGAAATGCCTTGGCCAACTGATGCCCAGAGCCATGCTGAAGCCCTCTACTCAGGATGAAACCAGAGAAGCCTGGGGCTCAGCTATGTTCAAACACACAGACATGAAGCAGTATGGGAATTTAACTGAGCATTAAAACTGATCCATTTCCTGGGTAAACAGGCAGCTGGTCAAAGAGATTAATTTTTTTTTCTCCCTTTAGAGTGTGCAAAAAAAGTGAGAGGTTGTGTTAGTGGTTTTCCTCTGCATAGCTGCAGTCAGTGAGCCTGAGCCAACTGGAGACCACAGTCACATTAAGGAAAGTGAAACAGCATTTCCTAACGGTGTTGGGTAAACACACATTTCAACATTTTTTCCTTGTTTTTCTGAAGACCTCAGCTCACTTTTGTCCTAAGTTTTATTTATTCTGAATATTTGAATCTGTCCTGAGCTTGAATTAATGTTTGTGTTGAACATGTTCTCTATGTCAGTGTGGTGCTCCTACAGAACAGTTTTCAACCTCATCTACATCACTTGAGTCACTTGAGTGCAAGGCCTTTTTAAAAAATAAAAAAAAAACTTGGTTCAGCAGTTATTATTATTTTTGTATTAGCTTTAATGCTAATTTGTTAGCATTTCTCAAAATACAAGGGGTGTTCGAGTCAAACTGGGATTTTAAATGTGCAGAATGACAGAACACAGTTATGAGAGTTAAAACTCCCTCTCTAAAATCACAAAAAATACAATAATGCACTCATCTCAGCATTTCACAGGGTAGAAAGTTTCATCAGCATAACCTGCTTAACATCTGAAAAACTGGCCTCCCAGGAACTCCTTTAATGGTCCAAACTTATAGAAATGGCTTGTAGTCATGCTTATGTTCACTAGAAATGTTTTATCACAAATCCCAATTTGGTTTAAGCACCTCTTGTATAAAGGTACACAGGAGGAATAAATTAATGCAGTAAATGAATCATGCCAGGTTTGTAGGTAACCACTTACTAAACTACACCTTGAATTTAAAACCTTCCAATTATGTGACTGTTATCATGTGTTCAAAGGGATCCCAGTCAAAACACACCTCCAATTTTAACCTGTGAACCTTTCTGGTAGATGTGTTTTGTTTGTTTGTTTGTTTGTTTGTTTGTTTTTAACAGTCCACTGTCTACCTGTTTGTATCTATATTTATTTTCATTTTTTCCCAGTTTCATCTAAGTTGTGTGTGGTGCCCTCTTCACACGTTATTATTCACACTTGCCAAGGGTTCCCGGGAATAGACTCTGGATCCATCATGATCTCAGCCGAGATAAAAGCAGTTACTAAAGATGAGTGAATTAATTAAATACTACAGATGCCATGCAGCCTGTTTTGCATTATAAAAGAAACAGTGATAGAAAGCGCTGATGGTACCT
Organism: Clarias fuscus; assembly: GCA_030347435.1. NCBI lineage: Eukaryota > Metazoa > Chordata > Actinopteri > Siluriformes > Clariidae > Clarias > Clarias fuscus. Next base: position 33,233,232 of record CM059207.1, read on the forward strand.
CTTTGAGTAATCACCTGTATTTTCACGTATCGTTTTCATAATTAATAACTATGAGTAGGAATGTGATTTTTCTTTTTTTTTTTTTTGCATAACCTTATCTTTTTATTTAGTCCTAAAAGGTCAAGAGGATCCGGGCATGTTAAATATTTTTTAGATTAGCTTTGTTGATAGCCACCATGAAGACATCACAGAGGGCCTCTCTGAACGGAAACTATGGATATGTATCATTACACGCTTCACTTCAAACACTGCTTCATGCTCAATCACACCTTGTTTGAAGCTGTGGTGTTTGATCCAGATGTGTTTGATGCTTTTAGGTTTGAGGGGGATAAGCAAAAGTAGAACCTTGCTTTATTTCAGTTGCATGACTTTTTGTCACACCAAGCCATAGTCGGGGGATTTACATAAAAAAAAACAGACAATGGACAGGAAATTTTGTTATAAAGTGTATATTTAAAAAAGATAATATTTTAAAAGGTTTCCTTTCGGTTGAAAGACTTCCATAATGACATTTTAAAATACTGGCGGTTGCATGCCTGGTGTGATCAGTTAAGAGGCTGGATGATGAGATGAGATAAGATACAAGGTGGTGAGATGAGAACATGTATGCAAAGGATATGATATGATACATTATTCTGTCTCACGCATATGTCAGTGCAGTCCATGCTCAAGTACAAATCAAGCGTTTCATCCTCATTACCTTTACAACAAGACTTGGTAGTAAAAAACATACAGTAACATACAATAAATCAATAATTCTAATTGTTTCCAGTGGAAAGACAGACCAATATGAAAAACATATACGGTAGGTGCTGGGCATAAAGACTCTTTTTTACTTCACACTTGGGCTGAAGTAAGTCAGACGTAGAGATGATCTCAGCTCAGACAGACGCATTAAAGATAAGCCACAATGTTCCCTGCAATGTTCCTATGCATGCAAATCTGCACAGACTTGCCAAACACATACACGACAACTCAAGGCAGGCTTTCTGTGCTAGCTGATTTTTTTTTTTTCCATGACTCATGATGCAACAGACAATAGAAAGCAATCCATCAGATATTTCAGTAAGACAATGAAAACCTATTATAAAATATAAAATATAAAAAGTTAATGTCTGGTTCATTGTGTCAGCATGAAACGATGATTGTAACATAAAACACCGGATTTTATGTTTAAATGCAAAATATTTAGAAATGATGTTTACTGCTGAACAGTGAGAGACCGTTCACATGTTCTAGTGGGACTAGTATCACAAAATAATGAGCAAAATATTGCTAACTGAGATTTTTAAATTACAATCCATATGCAAAATGCAATTACAATAATATATTATTTTTTTCTTTCTATGAAAAAAAAGGAAGACAAATGCATAATTCTCAAAACCTACAGATTCTCAGCATGTATAAAGGGCATAATACAGTGCAAATATGATCCCTTAGATCTGTAGATATATTTAAGAGTCTGATAAAAATTACAGTATTTCTCAAACATACAGTTCTGTGCAAATGTCTTATACTTCTTATAAAATTAAATGAAGTTATATCCTATGAATTTAAAACGTAAAAAAATGAGAACAAAAGTGTGAGAGGCTACAAAGTGGTTCAAGATACAACAGAAAAATTAGTTGTTACTGTAAAAATCTCAGCAGCAACCTCATTTCCCCTCTTGTCTTTGGTTTTTTAAGTTTGTTCATGCTTGAATGATTTCAGAGGTTACCGTGTGGCTTAACATACAATGAAAAAACAAAAAAACACTGCTCTGGTACAGAGACAAAAACCCAAAAAAGTCCTTCAGGAAGCCTGGCGAACTATTCCTCAAGACTACGTAAAAAAGAGAGAAAATCTTTGGAAGCAAACTATGAAGAAATAAACGTTTTTTTTACAGTATTGTACAGTAGTCAGGCATAACATTTATATACACAATTGACCAATTAGGCATTAAGCCAGGAGATACAACAGAGTGTTGGCTGTTAACTAGAACTGATTTGATGGATTCAGCAGTGTCACTGGCAGCTTTCTGTTTTATATGATGAGGTATTTCGTGACCAGCCAATCTCTTTGGTGGATGTGGTTCTTGTATTTAAGAACTTGTAGTGAACCATGTAGTAAACTGAGAGAAGGAGCGAGAAAGAGAGATACAAAGAAAGCTCCAAGTATGTCCATGGACCAGAGAAGCCAACATTACAATAACTTCCAAACGCAGGTTGGCATAGTGCTGTCTCGACAATGAATTCTTGCATATTAAATCTGCAGACAATCTAAAAAGAAAGTTTTCATTTTTAAAATAATAATGATGACAAACAGGCAACCCATGGCTGGAAGAACAGGAAAACAATAAAAGCTATTTAACAAAAAATACAGATGGATGGATTAGTTCCAGTCACCCCCCCCCCCCCCCCCCAAAAAAAAAAAAAAAAAAAAAAAAAAAGAAATAGAGGCAGTGAACCAAGCAGCATCACTGATCTGAACTCTTATAAATCTCCATACTCTAGAGCAAAGCTCTTTAGGACAACCTTCTAGCATTCCATATGACGTAGAGACTCAACTGGTATTCATTCTCATATTCCACTTTTAAACAGTCAGTTTTGCTGATCTTTACTGATTTATAAACTGGAACCAATCAGATGTCCTCCCAACTATCACCTACCTCAAATATTTTCCTAATAGAAATGTCTTGATTTATCGTGTAATAGACAGTGTTTGCTTTCCAACATCTGCAAAGACACTTTGACAACATCATCAGGGGAGAAAAAAGACACACAGCTGCAAAAGTCAACATGGTGACCTTAAGCATCCCGAGTCATATAGATGGAGGCTCATTCTGTATAATGCACCTCTATTTGCCCTTAAAACAGCAGTGCTACATTTCATTGGAAATGTAATACATAAGCAAAGAGCTTTTCCTGTCTTCCAGGCAGGGCCTGCTCTCCACGGCTTCTCAGCCGGCTTCAAAGAGCAGGTATCCCACAATGCCCCAGGGGACCCATGATTGAAAGCTTCGGAGGATGGACTGACTGCCAAAAAATCTTATAAAGAATGTAACAGAAGATACATACATTATTCAGATTAAATTTTAATGCCCACAGTACATCTACCCACAGGGATGATGTTGGGGAGAAGGTTATAGAAAACTAGCAGGAAGAGTTGTTTTGGATGATTTCATGGCCCTTGTTGAGGAGTGAGGAATGACTAAAATATTGGTGGCATCGTACGATCCAATAAGTGCCGTCAAGTTTTTTCCTTTTAAATATGGAAATCAGGGAGGCGGAGGATGAGAGGACGCAGAGACCTTGCTGAGTCCAAAGGTGCTCCAACACACTTCTGAATGACTTTCTAAGTCCCACTGGCAGATAGCGGAAAGAAATTCAGGCTGATTTATATGGATTTCACTTCTGCAGATTAGGTGTGACAACTTCAAATATTCAACCATAAAAAAGGCTTGAGCGATTTGCCATCCAGCGGGAGGTTTCCAGATGTCAGAGCACCAGGCGATTAGCATAGCACACACACACAGACACACATTAAGGAGGGGAAAAGTTGCACCGACAGAGCTGGTCTCCCACTGGCCATAGTGAGCGTGTACTCTGATTCACTTTTAACTTGGCTGGAAAATCAGTTTCCTTTGCAGGGTCACACCATCTCAAGGATACTCATCTGAAACTCATCTCTGTGGCAAGGATATGCAAACAGTGCATCTATGACCACAAGTAAATCTAACTGTTTTTTTTTTTTTTTGACAATCCTGAAATGAAAAGCATTATGCCTGGAATGATTAGGAGTAAATGTGATACGTCACACGGAATAGGGGTGTCCGAACGCCTCTTACATCCTTAACAGTGTCACAGGTGTGACTTTGCCAAATTAATTTGTCATCAGCTTTAGACATTTTTTTTTCACTAGCTGGCTGTCTCATAGTGAGGCCCATCCTCATCATCGAGGGCAGCTTCCCTGCTGCTTGGCTCCTCTGTAACCCAGCAGGTCTGAGGATTAAATTTAGGAGTCTTGTCAAAGCCTGTCACAGGGCTTAAAGGAAGAGCCTTTCCCTCCTTATTTCTGTTATTACTCCCAGCGGAGATCTGAGCCATAGCTCTCTATTAGCAAGTATGAAGCCAGTGCCGTTCCACTGAGATGGGCTACTAGTTGAGCTTACTTCATTCTGGCATTATGGAGAAGGGTCAGAGTTGATTTTCAGCACCAATCTGCCTGTCACTATGTGGCACCAGAGGACAGATGGCTCATTCAGGAGTAGATGATAATTTTGTGGGAAAGGTTTCATGATGGTATTCATAATTTTGTTGAAGGTTGGGATTAGGCATTGTGGTGCAGCAGGTCCTCGGTTCAATTCCCACATGGGGTCTGTTTTCTTGGAGTTTGCATGTTCGCCCTGTGCTTGGTGGGTTTCCTCCAGCTTCTCTGGTTTCCTCCCTCAGATCAAAGACATGCAGATTATCTACAAATTGCCAGTAGTGTGTGTGTGCATGTGAATGTTGACTGGACCGGAGGTCCTACTATGGATGTACAAATGGGAATAAATACAATGGTCAGTACTGGCACTAGTTGTACTAGTTGGGGTTCCTAGATGGATGGGTGGATGGATGGATATATGGATGGAAGGGTCAGATGGTAGCATTGTGTCAGTTCCAGCATGCCTGCTTTGATTCTAAACACTAGCTGTTCTAGCTGTGTAGATGTTATTCTGGTTCACAGGTTTCCTCCAACCTCCCAAAAACATGCCAGTTTGTGAATGAATTTGGGTGCTCATGTGGACTGGGGTCATGTCCAGGATGTATTCCTCTCTTACACTTAGTATTCCCAGGACAGACCTCAGATCCACCATGACCCTGACCAGAATAAAGTGCTTACTGAAACTGAATGAAAGACGTTGCATTAATAATAAGCATACCTCTTAAACTTTTGGCTTATGGCTTATCCTTGTCAGTTACAATAATTGCTCAAATTGTAGTTTCTTTAATCATTTAAAGATTGTATAACCGATCGTTGGCAGTGCCTTACACTCGCTTTTTTCTTACAAAAATTTGAGGTATCTAAATAAAAATGTATAACCACTACCATAGCTTTAAACCAGCTCCAAAAATTATGGAACATAATAATACATAAAATTATCACTGACTGTTACTGTGTTGTAAAAGACATCAAACTCTGAACGATATGTTATTGGAAACCACCTCCCGATGGTTGAGTAACATCATGCCCTGAAGTGTCAATTCCTGAAAAGTAAACTCCTTTTCAACACAAATGCTCTAAACAAAAGCTCATAATTCACTTTTTTTTTTTTTTTTTTACATTTTTGACTGAATCATTCTGAAATATTTTGTAAGGTGTAAAATTACAGCATGGACCTATTGTCATGAATCACAGCTTTATTTCTTTTCAGGACCTGCTTAAGATGCTTCCTATCCTGTAAGGAATCCCAGACAGAAAAGGTAGCCAAGTATGTAGTAATTAGCCACAACTTGTCTCCTTCTCCTAAATGTGTGAATGTACCGGAGGCTCTTGAGACACTGTCGGAGCCTGAAGCACATCTTGGCAATAATTGTTAGAACAGGTTGTATATAGATTTTTTTTTCCATGGTGAGTGTCAACTTAGACTTTGGTCTGATCTCCAAAGTCCAACCATTTATTTAGCACTTCTCCAAATGGGATCTGGTGCCCTATAAAATCCTCAGGCCAGTGTTTGTGAACAGGGTTAATGAATCGCCAATCAGTGTTTACCACAAACACGTGTCTGCCAGCCGTCATGGTGAAGCCTTGAAGTTCCACCACCATGAGGTCTAAACCGGCAGATGTACACAATAGAGTTGATTGGAATGGCAAACATCAGGCAGTGGCATGCAGGAGGTCAGACCACAAAGGCAGATTACAGGAAAAACATCCTGATATTTTAAAGCGAGTCATGATAAAAATAAAAGAAATCACATTTCTGTAAGTGTTATTATGAGATTAGCAATCACTCTGAGATTTAACACTCGTATCCTGTTTAGACTTCTGGGGACTGAGACCCAGTTAACGAAAGAACATAACAAACTTTTTTTTTCTTTTGCTTTGATGATGTCCTCCAGTTTGCCTTAGAGATCCCAGATCTAAACCTTATAATTAAATACACACGTGGACAAAATTGTTGGTACCCTTCGGTCAATGAAAGGAAAAACTCACAATGGTCACAGAAATAACTTTAATCTGACAAAAGTAATAATTAAAAAAAAAATTCTATGAATGTTAACCAATGAAAGTCAGACATTGCTTTTCAACCATGCTTCAACAGAATTATTTTGAAAAATTAACTCCTGGAACAGGCCTGGACAAAAATGATGGTACCCCTAACTTAATAGTTTGTTGCACAACCTTTTGAGGCAATCACTGCAATCAAACGATTCCTGTAACTGTCAATGAGACTTCTGCACCTCTCTGCAGGTATTTTGGCCCACTCCTCATGAGCAAGCTGCTCCAGTTGTTTCCGGTTTGAAGGGCGCCTTTTCCAGACAGCATGTTTCAGCTCCTTCCAAAGATGCTCAATAGGATTGAGGTCAGGGCTCATAGAAGGCCACTTTAGAATAGTCCAATGTTTTCCTCTTAGCCATTCTTGGGTGTTTTTAGCTGTGTGTTTTGGGTCATTGTCCTGTTGCAAGATCCATGACCTGCGACTGAGACCCAGCTTTCTGACACTGGCCAGCACATTTCTCTCTAGAATCCCTTGATAGTCTTGAGATTTCATTGTACCCTGCACAGATTCAAGACACCCTGTGCCAGATGCAGCAAAGCAGCCCCAGAACATAACAGAGCCTCCTCCATTTTTCACAGTAGGGACAGTGTTCTTTTCTTGATATGCTTCATTTTTCCATCTGTGAACATAGAGCTGATGTGCCTTGGCAAAAAGTTCAATTTTTGTCTCATCTGTCCATAGGACATTCTCCCAGAAGCTTTGTGGCTTGTCAACATGTAGTTTGGCATATTCCAGTCTGGCTTTTTCATGATTTGTTTTCAACAATGGTGTCCACCTTGGTCGTCTCCCATGTAGTCCACTTTGGCTCAAACAACGACGGATGGTGCGATCTGACACTGATGTTCCTTGAGCATGAAGTTCACCTTGGATCTCTTTAGAAGTCTTTCTGGGCTCTTTTAGTTACCATTCGGATTATCCGTCTCTTTGATTTGTCATCAATTTTCCTCCTGCGGCCACGTCCAGGGAGGTTGGCTACAGTTCCATGGATCTTAAATTTCTGAATAATATGTGCAACTGTAGTCACAGGAACATCTAGCTGCTTGGAAATGGTCTTATAGCCTTTACCTTTAACATGCTTGTCTATAATTTTCTTTCGAATCTCCTGAGACAACGCTTTCCTTCGCTTCCTCTGGTCCATGTTGAGTGTGGTACATACTATGTCGCCAAACAACACAGTGACTACCTGGAGCCCTATATATAGGCCCACTGACTGATTACAAGATTGTAGACACCTGTGATGCTAATTAGTGGACACACCTTGAATTAACATGTCCCTTTGGTCACATTATTTTCAGTATTTTCTAGGGGTACCATCATTTTTGTCCAGGCCTGTTCCATGAGTTAATTTTTTTTTATAATTCTGTTGAAGCATGGTTGAAAAGCAATGTCTGACTTTCATTGGTTAACATTCATATATTTTTTTTAAATTATTACTTTTGTCAGATTAAAGTTATTTCTGTGACCATTGTGAGTTTTTCTTTCATTGACCGAAGGGTACCAACAATTTTGTCCACGTGTGTAGTAGTGTTTTAATGTCATCCATGGCAAATGTGTTATTTTATATTATACATTTAAATCTTGTGGTTAAGTGATTAATGTATTGCATAAGAAAGGAAAATAAAAACAATTTATCCATTTATCTTCTGGCTAAACTTTATTTCTATATTGATTTTTTTTTTTTGCTTAAGTCACACAAAATATCATCTTGTGCACTATTTATTTTCCTTTTTTTACAGAAAGAGTTAAATATTATCAAACTGTGATCAAAGTATTATTTTTTATTATTAATCACCCATATAGCAGAAACAGAACTTCATTCATCATCTATATTGCTTATGTTGTGTACCGTCATGAGGGACTGGAGCCTATCCCAGGGAACTTGAAGCACAAGGCAGGGTGCCCCTTGGACGCGATGTTAACCCATTGCAGGACAATTTGGACCATTTTCACATACCATGCATGCCTTTGGACTGTGGGAATAAAGCAAAGAACATGGAGGAAATCCACTTAACACAAGGAGATGCAAAAGGAGCCTTCAAACCCCTTGAGATTTGACCCCCCCCCCCCCCCTACCAACCCTCGAGGTGTGATGCGACTGCACTAACTACTAAGCTACAGTGCCACTGTAAACCAAAATGAAAGAAATTGCAATTACAGTCTTGGGTACATTCAAATAACTGCTGTAGAGCAGGATGTCTTGACAAGTTGTTACATTAAAAAATACTACAAAAAGCAGTAAACCGTAATTAAGGAAACAAAGTCAGTAATCGGTGTGGTGACCATTTGCTTTGTTGCTATAGTTTTATAATGAAATTAGCTGCTTAGTCTTACTGAACATTCTGCAGAACCAGCCGCAGTCCTTTAGAGGACTTTGATGCACCTGCTTCTTTCTTCATGTTTGCAACATCCAGAAGCTTTTTATTATTATTTTTTCCTGGCTACAAATGTTTGGAAATCAGAAATTTGTACTGACTACTGTCTATAAATGAAGTCATAAAGTGACTATATCTAGCAAAGTTTATACCAAATAAATGTCTTAATCTCAGGGCAGGTACTGTATGTATTTCCTGTATATATTTCTCCTATATATATATATATATATATTATCATGAATCCCAAATAATAGGGATTAAAAAAAGATTCATGCTATGGATTGGTTTTTGGAAATTATGGTATTCAACAGCAGCTTCACTTGCTGGAAGAAAACAGCAAAACCAATCCATAAAGTAAAGAGTCAATACCTTTTGTAAGTCATTTCAGGTTCAATAGCGTTAAAAAAGCGGCATGCACCAGCATCACTGAAGTGCAGGTGTAACATCAGGTTTAGTAACATATGAGTAAACGGGACTTAAAAGCATTGCCAGAATTGACTCATCCTAATGTACAGTATCAAGGGCCAAATAAAGCTTTCCTGTTAACGTTTTTTTTTTTTAAAGCACTTTTCGAAACTGCCCCATTTAACCTCAGCTTATAACAAATGGAGCATATTGACTTTTTTGAGCGAGAAAGCCCAGAAAAGCGCACAAATCCCACTTATGCCAAGCTAAAAAGAGAGGGCCCATTAATTGGGTTTTAAATGGGGCTAACTGCCCCCTCCCAATCTTTAGTCAAGGAGGACCCTTTTAAGTTTCATTTGCGAATAGTGACAGGAGAGCCTGGCGTACCTCAGAGCCACTGTGTCCTCCTGTCCTCCCCCCTTCAACAGGGGACAGACAATGAGCTAGCTGTGTCCCCTATGGAGGGCTCGAGTCTGGGAGACTGCACCGGCTGCTCTGGGGGAAAAGGAGGAGTGGGGGTGGGGAGGTGGGGGGTCTATTGGAGAGGACCTGAATAGAAAGAGAAAGTTGGGGAGGGCTGGAGGAATGAGAGATGGGAGTCTGGGAAGATGGGAGGAGGAGATGGGAGGGAAGCGAGAGGCCGATCACTGTGGGAACAACCCCTCACCCGGGCTGGCGGATGGCAAAAAGGCCAAAACGCTGCTGCATTTGCAATTCAGATCACGGGCGTCCGGAGCGGGAATCAATGGTGCTGTATCAATCTGCTGACTGCAAATGTCAGCCGCATTTTGATTCTTGACCCTGTTTTTCCTGGCTCAACCAACACTGGGGCCATTGTCTTGACAGGGCCACCCCTCTTTCTGTTCCCCATCTCGTTGCCCGAGACCTACACCAGCCCACAAGCCAGGCACCCTTTCACACCAGCTCAGGCAGCCGTCATTCAGCAACGTGTTCGGCAGGTCTCACACTGCGCAATAAAGGAATTAGGGCCTCGAGACAAAGCCCAGATACCAGCAGCCGTTTGGAGAGCTAAATGACGTTAACCTTTGTGACCGTCGGGACAATGTAACAATTTGTGTCAGAAATCTGTTTAGTATGTAACGGCGAATCAAAGCTAAACAAAATGGCAAAAAGTCACAGAAAGCATGGCCAAGGGACAGAACAAAAACGAACCAAAGTACCACACTGGTTTAGCATACGCACAGAGCACAGACGTTATTCTCTTACTGTCTGGAAAATATTTTCTGTTTTTGCATGCCTAAAGCCTAGAGCTAAATTCTATGCTTAAATACCTGCTTTAATCACTCTATCACAATTAACAGTTTCATTTTTTTTCCTCTAATATCTCATCATTAACTTCTTCTGGAAAGCAAATGTAGTTTAGTAGAGCTCATAGTTTACCAATTAGCCACATATTCAGATAATCCTCGGCTACTGGGCTCTTTAATCTCTTCATTAAATCCCTAAATTATCCATGAGAAACTTTTCCATGGTCAGTGTTAATCTTTTATTTTTGGTGACACGTCTTAATTTTTTAGCGCATCAACTTAATCACTTAAAATACACAGTTGCAAAAAAAAAGAATAATTTTCTTCTTCCTCTTGTTGTTGTTGTTGTTGTTGTCTTTTCTTCTTCTTCTTCTTCTTCTTCTTCTTATTATTATTATTATACTAATCTTCACTGTCTTCACCCAGACTGCAAGGATGAAAAGCATTTAATAAAGTACAAAACAAACATAAGCAGATTGGAAAGATATACATGTGCACTTACATACTGTAGGTGGGTATATACAGATCTAATGTTGCATATGTACAATACGATGAATACTAAATAGAGCAGAACTCTTTAAGCAGGCAGGCTGGAATTAACCTCCCAGTACGACCCAAAATCATTTTCATTAACACAGTACAGCATGCTTAGTAAATGCAAGGTCAGGGTGATGGTGGTGGTGGTGGTGATTTAAATTATGCTACTGGTTTGTTTATATTTTGGGAATTACAACCAATTAAATTTATTAGAAAAACTTTAAGGATTAGTAAAAATGAAAATTAGCCTTTTATAATGTGCGTTATCTGGCGTTAAACACTGATGTTTAGGCTACACCCAGTTTTGTTTTAATGCTGAATGCAGCTACAGGTCATAATGTGCTATTGTAAAACTCTGATCATGAAACCCCTAAGAAAACAGGAAGAACAGAATTTCTTCTGGAAATTCCTACTCATAATTTGCTTGTGTTTTTCTTAACTGCCAGTTCAGGACCTGATGTCAAATCAACATACATAAGAAACCAAAAAAAAAAAAAAAAAAAAAAAAAAAACATTAAGAAATTTACGTAATTACATTGTTTGATCTACACTGTGTATATGATGTCTAACTCCCTTAAAAACAGTAATGATGACAAATCCATTTAACATTTTGCGTTTTACCGGTCACTTTTTAACAATGAACAATGAATGTTTTGAACGAGTTTTAACTTTTTTTTTTTTTTTTTTAAACTTTTTTTGTAAAAGTTTTAATGGCTGTTGATATTTTATATTTGTATTTTTACTCCAAAAATGTTTACATGCTTTGATAAAACAAATGGCAGCTATAAAGAACAAAACAAACAAACACAAAAAAACCACATGCTCAAATTTGCATTTTTCTAAATTATTCATTTGTTTTATTACTTTATTATTAAACGGATCATCATCTTCTGAAACCTGAAACAACATTGGATAAAACAAAACAGTGTGTGTGCATTCATGACTTCATAAAATGACAAGTATTAGAGTCAAAAAACACTATTGAAATGTCCATGTGTGTCTTTTCAGCCCACAATGAACACAATCTTACATGGAGACAGTGTTGTAGCGACCTTTGTCGGTGTGAAATCCTGGCCAAGCTTTCCACCAGCTGCAACCTACAATGGTGAAAGGTTTTTTAGACACCTCATACTCTTGAAGTGTACAAAGTCACGGGTTAATGAATGCATCTGAAAGCTATTTTTGCAACTATACAGTCAAACAACTATATTATAAAGCATTGATTGATTGATTGATTGATTTTCAATGGCTTAATATTTTCGTATCCCTATGCTTCTTATTTCACTGTCACCATACTATAAATCATGCAAAACACAATTTTATATTCTGACATTTAAGTCGGTGAGATTTTTGCCTTATGCAAGTTTTCTGGTCTCTTGATCTGTTATTCTGCATTATTGAGCATATTCTTCATTAACTACACTTACTAATAGGAAAGTTGGAGATGTAACTCTGAATATGAAGAATGCTCCTGGGAGTGTAAAGGGTTAATAATCATAAAATCATTGTTTGCCAAGTTGCTGATTCCTGTGTTGGGTTCCAAGAAGGTAAATAATAAAAACAGTTGCATTGTCAGACCAGTAGCGACTGGGCAGGGCTTCCTCCAGGCACATGTATGGCAGAGACAAACTACAATTCCCAACAGTCCTCTTCCAAATTACCTGAACTCTAAGCACACACACACACGCGCGCGCGCACACACACACACACACACACACACACACACACACACACACACACACACACCTGCACCCAATTACCCAGGTGCATAAATAGGACTCTGTGATTCAGAGACTTTGCGAAGTCTTACCTTACCAAGTCTTACCTTACGACATTACCAAGCCTTATTTAATGTGATTGCCTTTTTTCCACTCGGTTCCATTTTCTGGTTTCCCATCTCGGCTTCTCCTGTCCCACATGGTTGGGCGATCTGCCTGTTTCAAGTTTCCGATTCTGATTTATCCTTGTTTGGTTTTCTGCCCTGATTGTGATAAATAAACAAAACATCTCTTACCTGCAGCTGCACCCACGTAAAATTATTCCCGACATACCTGTAGGATTCAGACAAAAGTTTGAGACAAAGATTAATCATTAAGAGAACATTAATCCTTCATCCTTTAGTCTCAGGTCAGGGTGGATCCAAAAATCTAACCTGATAACCCTGGGTCTGAGGTGGGATTTATGCATTCTAGGCCTCAAGAACACACACACATTCACACATACAGAGTTACAATGAACCCTTACTGTAACTATTTGTATAACTATTTGAAACAACAATATTTGGCATGCAAGGCAGCCTAGTGGCTTAGTGGTTAGCAGTAATAACTCGTGCCTCGAGGGCTGGAGGTCTGTATCTCGCCTCTGTCTGGTGTGTGGGGAGTTTGCATGTTCTTTCTGTGCTTGGTGGGTTTCCTCCAGGAATTAGAATCAACACAATGCAATCCAGGAATCAACCCTCCTTTGCACCCAAAGTTCCCTGAGTTGGGGACACACAGGATAAGTGAGGCACATAATGGATGGATAAACAGATGTTTGAGATGTAGTCTTGGTATATTGTTTTGCTTAATTGGGGAAAAGTAGGAATCCATATGGTCTCTTTATACAGTACAGGCCAAAAGTTTGGACACACCTTCTCATTCAAAGAGTTTTCTTTATTATGTTCTTTATTGTGTTCGTTATTGTGTTCTTTAGCCCAAACGCGTCTCTTCTGCTTGTTGTCTGTCCTTAGCAGTGGTTTCCTAGCAGATATTCTAGCATGAAGGCCTGATTCACACAGTCTCCTCTTAACAGTTGTTCTAGAGATGTGTCTGCTGCTAGAACTCTGTGTGGCATTGACCTGCTCTCTGATCTGAGCTGCTGTTAACCCCCGATTTCTGAGGCTGGTGACTCGGATGAACTTATCCTCCGCAGCAGAGGCGACTCTTGGTCTTCCTTTCCTGGGCCGGTCCGCATGTCAGCCAGTTCCTTTGTAGCGCTTGATGGTTTTCGTGACTGCACTTGGGGACACTTTCAAAGTTTTCCCAATTTTTTCGGACTGACTGACCTTCATTTCTTAAAGTAATGATGGCCGCTCATTTTCTTTACTTAGCTGCTTTTTTCTTGCCATAATACAAATTCAACCTCTTTGAATGAGAAGGTGTGTCCAAACGTTTGGTCTGTACTGTATAAAAACCAAACTGGACCTTTTTGAGCTCCTTCATTGATGCTACTACTGTACAGTAAGTGAACCCTGGCAACACCAATGTTGCGTCAGAAACATCTAGAGAAGTCCTTTCACACCTTAGCATTGTATGATAGGAAATGTGGACAAGTAGTTAACAGGATGTTTTTGTTAGTTCTGCACTCAGCGTAGCAGCCGCAACGTTAACTGCACCATATTGTCGGGTGGAGAAGTGCCTTAAAGTTGAAATATTATGCCAGAAGCTGCCTATATGGATGTATATCTCTCCTAAACACAAGTCTGTAGGTCTGAGCCTAGGGGTCAACACGTGGAAATTCCAGACTCTTTAGAGAAAGAAAACATGGAGCTGTTGTGTCCCTGGATACAGTAGGGATATAATGGGATTTGGGTTTAGTCGCCTTAGATCAGCTGAAGCAATGGCTGCTGGGAGCCGACAGGTGGATGGACGGAGCGAGTGAATGTTTTGGCTGTGTACATTATGACAAAATGCAATGTGACATTTTATTTACCGTAGAGGACGGATGCTCGACAGCTGAACACCGAGAGACCTGCTCATCGGTATGCAGCCGGTGTTCGCAGTCGAGGCACATAGTGCAAGCTGACTGGAGGAGTGTGAGGATGAGAGAGAGAGAGAGAGAGAGAGAAGGCTATGAGGTACACTCAGATGCATGGTACAGTGTGTAGATGGAGGGAGTATGCACAGGTTGGAAAGAGTACTCAATCTCTGCAGAGCTCGTGTGTGTGTGTGTGTGTGTGTGTATGTGTGTGTGAGAGAGAGAGTAGTGGGTTATTGAAGCATGAGTATATATCAGACTTCACAGACACACACACGCACACACATGAGCGACACATGAAGAGGCTCCCGAACTCCATCCAGAATGCGTCACTGCCAGTCTCGGCATGAAAATAATATCCAGTGCATTAACACAGTGTGAAAGCTTTAATTTGAGAGGAAGCCAGCCAAACCCTTCCCGCCCTCCCGAGTGTGTGTTTCCTGCACTGTAACGCAGCATTCGATCCCAGGCACTGCGAAGAACAGACTTGTGTTTATTTATGAGCGCTTCCTGCTTCGCTCGCTTTCAATCATTCATGAGGCTCGAACGGGCATCCGAATCCAACCAGGGCAAAAAAAAAAATATATATATATATTCATGCACACATACATACAGTATATAAACTCCATCACCATAAATAAATTGACAGCTAATAAATCATGCTTAAACCCCTTTGATGCTATGAGTAGAATAAAACTCATTACATTCATATTAATCCTCCACTTTGTTTAACGCTCTTTCTTGCATGTTGCAAAGACTTAAACGAAGATACCGCTTGATTGACATGACTGTCGCTGACACATGTGCGATCTTAATGTTTCCCATATGTTAGGAGGCTGATTATTCATCAAGTCTGTGAATAATTGCTTGACCCGGAGTTAAATCGTGAGAAACGGCCTGATAACCCCAACGCTACATGGAGCCTCTTTTTGATAGCGGAGCTTTCACTAACCTAGCAGCTTTTCCATAAATAACACCAGTCTGACAAAGAGGGGAAAAAATAAAAAGTAACAGGCTTTGCCAAAGAAATTCAAATGTTCCTCGTGCAGGTTAAAGGTCAGTCACATGCAAACAGAGCGAGGAAATGAGAGTCGTAAATCTTCAAGTTGAAAAGTTCAAATTGGAGTAACACGTAATACAAGGACTAATCATGTTTAGAATAAAGCAAGCACTGTGCTATTCAGGTAACTTTTAGTCAGTGGGGGTCACATGAGACATTCCTTTGTAGCTGATAAATAACATTTTCAACAGATGTTAGTGTTACTTTATATATAGTTTTCTTACATAGTTCCCTGCTTAATCTTAATAACTAATATTTCTCCATTTCTTGCCTCAGTTCTCCCTGGTGTTTTTATTTATTTATTTATTTTTTTTAGTGCAATTATCACCATGGTGGTTTCACTTGTCTCCGGATGCTCCGGTTTCCTCCCAAAGACATGCAGGTTAAGGCTGACTGGTATTCTCAATTTGCGTCATTTAGTGTATAAATGATGGGCATTGAGCTGGCAACCTGACCCCTTAAGTAACTGCCACAGAAACAATGCATATGTCTCCAGGGGTGGGGACTATCATCACCTGATGTACGTGCTGGATGGCGTGTTGGCGGACCAAAATACCAAAAACAATTTAAGTGCAATTGATTTTAATTGTCTCATGTTGGCCCATTTTTTAAAAATCGGACAAATTGTAATAAGTACTTTCTATTAAAAACTGTATTATAGAGACTAATTGCTTGAACAGAGCAAGATCACCCATTAGGTATGTATGATTATTAGGTAAATTATCTCTCTGTACATCTTGCAAATTAAAAAGGCAATTGAACTCATAAAACTTACTTATCGTCAATTAGAGTAAAAGTTTCCATAAAGTACCAGTACCAAGTAGAAATATGAGAACCCCTATAACAAAGTATGAATTATGAATGCCATTTGTAAGGATGAGTTAGAAAACGTATCCTTGTATGGTTTGAGAAATGTATTAACTCATTTACCATGCTGTTTATACTGTGAAAGGTCACAAGGGGTCCAGAGCCTATCCAATGGAGCTCATGGGATGATAGCGGAGACACCCTGGATGAGACACTAGACAAGGGGCAACCTCTCGTGCTGAAAAATGAAGCTAATGCAAAAGTGCCAAAAGTGCAGTTCCTCGAATGACCACTGGGAGCTGGATCCAAAAGTGAATCCATCCCCATTGACCCTCATGTTAAAATTGCCAACTTTTACAACAGGGTCACAGCCTGGTATGCAATAATAAATAATACATGTTTTGGTCTCCATAGATAGATTTCCCATTCATGACAGTTATACAGAGGTGAATTTGTATGACTCATCAGTTAAAATTATATTAAGCCATTGCACTGCAGATGTCGAACCACTAGCTGTCTGCTATGAATCACTTTAGCTAGCCAGCTAAGTGGAATTATTGTAGTTTACCTTACAACAAGAAATGTAGGAATTGACATTGGACAATGAGTGATGGAGAATCAAAGACGTTAGCATACAAATTAACATTAGCCACTGAAGCATTTTAGCTAACCTAAATCGAAGATGGTAACTTGGGTAAGTAGGCATGTTCCAACCAACAGCCAAGCTCAGTTCGTTCTGCCAATTTGCCCATTTATGGATTGACCAGGGTTTAGGCGATGTCAGCTCCTGCCAAGATGGTGATGATTAGAGCTCTCACAGTTGAGCTTCAAAACTGCTCTTCGGAAAATCTCATGGGGGTTTGTCCAGGTATTTTTTTATACAGTCTATGATACCTAGATAAGATTTGACAAGTTCCAAATCTAATCTGCCATGGTACGCGGTGAAGTAACGATGATTTTGCCAGTCATGTTGATTGTTTACACATATGATACTGGGTTGTTAAACTAATCTAATCTAGAGTAATATGTCAGCCAGTCTGGGGCATCCTGAACACAAGCGCTATACTGTACAGTATAATCTGTGATATTCTGTGTTATCTACTGATAAAATAATTAGTGGGTGAAAAGTGAAATTGCCCATGCTTGAAGTCAGTCGTAGCTGAATACACTCGGGTAGTGTTAGCAGACACTTAACATTTAAATAGCTTGTTTAAGATTAAGCTAGTCAGCTAATTATGGGTCTCACTAGGGGCAGTAATGATTGTTTTTGTAGTCCAACAGGCAAATATGATTTGTCGGAATTTTACATGAATTCATTTAGGAATGTATGTATGGTAAATGTTGATGGTGAGGTTTAACATTTTAAGATTCATGTTAGAAGTCAGTACTTTCAGTTTTGGGCTGCAGGAATGTCTTCAGGAATGGAGGTAAACATGTGTAATCCATCCAACACAATGAAGTTTGTTTAGGAACATCCATTATGTATAATATTGCTGAAAGATTGTTCAGGTATGTGTTTACTCAGCACAGGAATGTTTGTTCACCATGGTCATGTTTATGTGGGGATTTTTCTTTTCTTTTTCTGGTATTGCTAGTCTGACTAGCATTGTGACGTGGCGGTGTGTGCACACGCTTGGCTTGTTTGCCTGTTAGCTTGTGTACTGTATACGTCATATACGTATGGCTCCCCAGCCAGTACGCTGGAGGACAGTGAGAGGATAATAACCTCATAAACAGTGCGAAGAATGCAATTTACTCGTCCGCTAAGTATAAATCAACCACACTGAAGAGCACTAACCGCTAAACATAGCCCTTAAGTAAAAACTATTTATCATTTTGCCGCAGGAAGTGCTAATTTATGACCTGATAGGACTGTTTCTGGCCTATGAGGAATACATAAATATAGAGGGTGAATACTGGGAATTTTGATGGCTAGCATGACGGAGAGGACTGAAATCGCATCTCTGTCAACAAGTCTATGTTTACTTAAAGAGTTTTATTACTGACTACGACCCGACGCTAGGCGATATCACAGATCACACAAGCTTGAGCCAGGAATATGAACGAGTTGCAACAATGCAACAGCAATTTGTTGATGAAGTGCAGACAGAGTTATTTTTTATTTTTTTTTGTATATTTTGGGAACAGGGGAGCCCACTCCCTCCCACATGTTGAGAGCTTAACCCGAGAGAGCCGTGTGCGGCTACAGCGCTATCGCCACAGCGTTGAGCCCTGTAATCAGAGTGGCGCTCAGGACCGAGACTTCCGCCAGCCGAAGTCATGATTTGACAAATGGAAGGCACAGCTGCACACAGACATTTTGAAAATATTTTCTGATGTGGCTTTGCCAACCCAGTGATGACGGACTGGGGGTTGGGGGTAGAATATAACACTAGATTTCCACAGAGAAAGAGCAGAGAGAGAGAGAGAGAGAGGTGCCAGCTGCAGGAATGAATTATATGCAAAGGTTATCCAATTTGCCTTTAACCAAATGACAGTGAGTTGCAGGACTGAGCTTTATGCGGACGCTGACGAACAGCATGGTCACTGATAAGAGGAAACTAACACTGCCCAGAGATAGGAATATCTGACTGTTTTGACCTCATGGGGGCCTTGTGGTCATCACAAGGAGAACTACTTCGTTTTATTTATTTTTTTATTTTTTTATTTTTTTCAAAATTGCAGCTTTTATTATGAAAAAAAAGGAGCAAAATCAGTTATTGAGATTAAGGTTATTGTTACGTTTGGTTATTGTTACGTTTAAAATGATCTAAATGGATAGACATACCAATAGTACACACTGTATTTTTAAAGGTCCCATATTATACTACTTTTTAAACAAGTTAATATGTGCTAATGCTAATGATATGTGAGATATACATGGCTAAAACCTTCTTCTTTTTTTCCCCCACGCCTCCTCTGTCCAAATTCACCATTTCAGTATCTATGTAAATGAGCTACTGTTACTAAGCTACACATCCCAGAGAATAGTGAAGCTGAGCAACAAGCTTGAGGAGGAGCTCTTATATGAGGTCACAATTTAATTAGGGGGAGAATTTAATTGTCTTGTGTAAGCGCTGGTCAGTACAGAAATGGCAAAATAAATAAATAAATAAATAAATAATCCATGGATTCGCTCACTCGTCATTTATCCTGTCTACAGCGTTGCAGGGGGCCTATCCCAGGAGACTTGGGGCACGAGGCAGGGTACATCCTGGACAGGGTGGCAATCGATCACACACACGCAATCACATGCTTATTCACACTCTACGGGCAATTTGAATGTCTTTGGATTGTGGTTGGAAACCGTCGTACCTAACTCTAAATGCATGAAACTCTATGCATGAACCTGGAGGTGTAAGAGGCAACAGTGCTAACCACTAAGCCACTGTCCCACCACTAAACAAGGGACTGTTTTTTTTTTTGTGTGTGTGTGTGTGTGTGTGAATGAAAATGATTTTTTTTTTTTTTTTTATGAACTCTTTGGCATAATATGTCCAAAGGATGCCAGAAAAGTTTACAGGTCATCTGGTTGAGACCGGATGTGTCATGGGATGCAAACAGGAAAGGTCACACAATAAGAAGGTTTTTACCTTGATGTGTGTGAATGAATGATGGTCAGATATTTATGTCTCAAAGAAAGACAACAGTTATTTTGAATTAATATGAACATAAAGTGTTCATGCATCCATCTTTAATACCTGCCTGGTCTGGGTCACATTGGATTAAACTGGCCCACTACAGTAGCTCAAATTTTTGGACAATAGCAGCAGTTAAATGTGTTAGTTGGAGAACAATACAGTTGTGGATTCACTCAGTTAAGACCAAACCCATGTTTAAATCTAAATACAAATATTTGGATCACTGAATAGAGACAAATTGTGGAACAACCCTGGTGTATTACGTCACTGGAAGTTCCTCATAAGTACAGTAAGACAAATGTGTGTAGTGTGTGTGTGTGTGTGTGATACACAGTCTGTGGCCATAGTTGCATAGCTGCATCACTTGGGTCACACTGTCTGAGGGTAGTGATTAGGGGGAGATTGATGGGTGTCTCTGGGGTCAGGAATGTTTGTGTGTTTGCTCTTTGTGTTTGTTCCTCAGAGCCTCACCCGTTTCTTAGATACCATCTGTGCAAGGGCAAACACACAAACCTTATACAAGTTCCTAAATATGTGTCTGATTTAGGAACGACTTCATCCATTTCCCTCCGTAATAACACAACTCTACACATTAATACTGAACAGTGATGTTAGTTTGGTCTCATGGCCTGTCAAGGTTTAAAGTCCGAATTATTGCGCCAAGCCAAAGACTCTATATAGTGGATATTTTTCTTGCCAAACAGTCATGCAAACTGCTGGTTTAGCTGGTGATGGTTAGTGGCAAAAGCAAACATACACCTTAGAAAAGAGCAAAAGTTCATGCTCCCTGAAGATTTGTTTTTCCATGTCCGAGGTTTTTATTCCCTTCGCCATCATATCAAAATAACCAGGTTCTTGTGTTATTTTATTGCGATACAAACTGAAAGACATCACGAGTGAAAAGGAGCTTGGCCACATTGTGGCGAGAATTTATAATCCATTTTTATTGCTTAGTTATTGGTCTCATGTTTTGTTTTGCTGGACAAAGGCTTTCTTTTCATGGATATTTGTGGAGTAGAAAGTTATTATTTTTCTGACCGTCCTTTTTGTTGAATAACAGCAGTTCTCTCAGAGGTACCAGCTAAAGTTCAAATCACAGGTTTATATTAATTCTCTCATTCTAATAGCTTTAATGTTGCTACACTGATTAGCCATAACATTAACACCACTGCTGGGTGAACTGGTCAATATTGATCACAACCATACAGCAGTATACTGGTGACAGGATAATGAACACCCAAGGCTTACCCATGCCTACCAAAGGCCAGCCCATCCAGTCGGATCCCACAGGGAAGCCAATACAGAACACGGGATAGAAAAAGCCAATGCTGGCCATAATAGAAATGCACCAGAACACCCAGTGCTCCACGGCAACATCCTGGTCCCAGACACCACAGCACACCACCAGAGGTCTAGGTCTTGTGGAGTCATGGCCCAAGGGGCTAGAGATGCCCAGGTGTCACAAGATGAACCCAAAACCTATGTGGTTTTAATGTTAATGGTTTTATGTTGTGGCTGATCAGTGTATATTAACAGCTCATTGCATGGTAGATGCTCCAAATAATCCACAAAAAAAAAATATATATATATATATAATATATATATATATATATATATATATATATATATATATATATATATTTATTTATTTTATTTTGGGGAGGGGATTATTTGGAGCATCTACCATGCTTTATTATTATTATTATTATTATTATTATTATTATATAGATGATATCATGGTAGATGCTCCAAATAATCCACAAAACACACAAAAAAAAAATTATAAAAATATTATATTATTTATTTATTTTTATTATTATTTATTTATTATTTATTTATTTATTGTGGATTATTTGGAGCATCTACCATGATATCATCTATATAATAATAATAATAATAATAATAATAATAATAATAATAATAAAGAACAAGAAGAAGAAGAAGATTTAAATAAATATTTCTTTTTATTTTTGTAAGTTTCCTGTAAGTAGATGTTTGTTTAACATTTATGGAAGAAGTCTCCAGTGTCAGCACCTCTGTAGTCCGAGGGAAAATTATAAAATACCGATTTTAGCCACAGCAAAGTCTTTTCTAGTCTCTCAGTTTGAAAGACTTAAAGAGTTTGTTTACCGTGCATAAGTTCCCAGAGATGAAATGCTGGCGTGATTGTTTGTGCTTGATAAAGTTCGCGTCTCTCCCAAGATCAGCGTCTCTCTCTCTCTCTGAAAAAGCTAAATAATCTCAAGCATTTATTGGCTTTGTGACTGTATTCATTTTGGCCGGTTCTCTAGGACAGGGGTTCCCCTGTTCACACACAGATAGACTTACAGGGATCGTGCCAAACAATGAATGTTTTTCTTCCTAAGTGTTCATATATGATACATAGCTTAATATGTGGCAGTTGTTGCTTTGGGTTAAAGTTTTTTTTTTTTTTTTTTTTTTCCCCACTGCATTTAACATCTTTGTATTGTTAACGGCTTGTAGTTTATTGATGGATCTCTTCTTGAAAATATTAAGGAACCAACAACCAATGGTTTCCATACACTAAATAAATGATGTATAATGTGTCAATTTCTAGTGCATATATTTGTTAATTTGTTCTCCTAAACAGTTTTAATGCAAAGCAATGTCACTATATCAACTGATGATGACCTGAGGTCTAGATGTAGACGTGATACAGAATTTTAGAAGCCAAGACAAACACTTAAAAATTTGAAGGCAAATTCTTTGTCATGATCCTTTATCCATTTCTAAGCATTTTTTCTTTCTTTTTTTTGTGGTCTGGCAGGGAACATTTATCCTGCTGATTTATGGAAATGCCATGATAGGGCATACTCAGTCTGGAACAATGTTCAGATGGGTGGTTTGCAGCAGATTTCCCAGCATCACATCATTGCCCATAGCATCACATTGCCTCCCCCAGCTTGCCTTCTTTCCATAGTCTATGACAGTGCCCTTCTTCTCCTCCTCTCAAAATGTGATCCATTAGACCAGACCAGCGTCTTCCACTGCTCCATGATTGAATTTTGATGCTCATGTTCCCATTGTAAGAGACCTTTCAGTTAAGGACATGGTTCAATATAGATGACCGGATCGGGCCAGAATAGTTTCCAGGCATTTTTTTTTTTCTGTAGCATAGGACCAGACTGTTTTATTTATTTTTCTTCTTCATCAATGAGCCTCGGACTCCCTTGATCATGTTGCCATTTCACCAGGTACTAACGACTGCATATGGGAACATCCAGCATGTCCTGTTGTATTGGACGTGCCCTCGCCCGACCGTCTAGTCATCTCCATTTGGCCCTTGTCAAAATCACTCTCATATCCGTACACTTCAGAAACTGACGGCGCGCAGTATACTGTATCCCACCCCTTGACAGGTGCCGCTATAATGAGATTATCAAAGTTATTCATGTCAACTGTCAGTGGTTTTAATGTTATGGCTGATTAGTGCATATTATTTATTTATCTGGTTTAATCCGAGGATTAAGCAGTGGCTTTATATTCGATTCGGTGGAGTTTGTGGAGTCAGAGTACTGAACAGAAGTGCCAGATGTTCCTGCCCTAACCAATTGTTTTTTCCTATTTCTTTTTCTTCTTTTGTGCCCAACATGTAATATTCAAGTAAACCCTGACTTTTTCTTGTAGCACTCTACTTATTATGAGCGGTGTAACTCTGGGAAATGTTCTGTGCTGACTCTGAAATCATTGCACCGGGGAACTGAAAACTGCTTGCACTACATTTCTGCCTTATTCAGTGCTGTTTGTTAATCTCAGCCACGCGGCCAATACCTGTTGTTCTTATCATTATGGTTGTTGTTGTCGTTGTGGTTGTTGCTGATGTTGTTTCCGAGCATTCCGTACGTACCCACAGGAGTATTTTCCTAAGCGCAGAGGGAAAACCGAGCCTCTGCTTCTTTTCTTTCTTTTTTTTTTCAGGATGCTCATTAGCCAGCTTCCACCAGCATCTCTTACAGTCATCTCAGCATAATCAGGAAAGTGAAGACGGAGGAGAAAGACGCTCCGGTCCTGATTGGCATTTCCGACGCGGCGTAACACAAAGCAGACGCTCTGGACCTGAGAATGAGCTCTTCTTACGGTAGTATCACAAGTGTTTAAGGATTTGTAATTGGGACTTAACTAGTCTAGTTAATGTATCATTGCTTATTGGGATGATTTTGAAAGAACGTTGTTTCTGTGTTGCACGTGTTAATGTGCAATGCACTTTTGTTTCAGCTTTGTTCAGACAAAGAGCCATGCAGATTTAAAGATTTATTTTCATACCAAAGTTTTTATGTCTTGCAAAGTGCGAAAAAAAAAAAGAAAATGAGTGAAATGCTGAAGTTAAGAGCTCCACTAAGATTACGGTCAGTTTAACAAGAATCAGTAGAGTTAAGGGAAAGATAAAATCGAAACGTGAAGCTCAAACACACACACACGCACACACACACACACACACACACACACACACACACACACACACACACACACACACACACACACACACACAAAGAAATAATAATAATAATAATAATAATGATAAAGCAGTACCAGGTATGTGCATAATAAAGTTAGGTAGGATGCTGAAGCTCTGCAGCAGTTAATAGATATTTTAAAGAATACTACATGGTCTAGAGTTTATTCATATGGAATGAATGTAATAATTCAATTTGTCTTTGTCTTAATGTTGCTTAAATATCATATTTATATCCTTCAGCAGTGTTACTCTGCACTTCTTTCCAGCCTATGATGAATCTGAATTCCATCGAATCCCCAAACTCTAGTTTGAGACACACACACACACACACACACACACACACACACACACACACACACACACACACACACACCTCTCAGGTCTGGAAAGGAAAAAACGAAAGGGCGCCAGATGTGGAGGCCTGAATTAACATATGTTATATCTGTGTGTGTGTGTGTGTGTGTGTGTGTGTGTGTGTGCGCGCACTCTGACAGGAAATGAGACGATCTCTTGGGTCTCCATTGCCTTCTGTGGTGACCGTAAGGAAAAGTCTGGAAAAACTCATTCCATAATCACGCAAAGTGCCTCTCCGGCCAAAGAAAACAGTGTCACCCTGAATCGCCTCATCAAATTTCCTGCATGTTCTCAAGGAAAGAAAACACTTTGAATGTGAGAATTCTGAATTGTTGCTAAGTTAAATCAGTTAAAAAAAAAAAAAAAGACCAAAATTGTAGATATCCTAAGAGCAGGTCTTTATGCGGCAGCCTCCAGCTTCAGGTCCTAAAGACACTGAGTGTCTCTTCAAACGAAGGGCTCTTCTAAATTCCTGAGGGCCTCCATCATGTTGATATGCACTTTTACCTCGGAGCCATACCTGAGGCTCTGTGCAAGTGTGTGTGTGTGTGTGTGTGTGCATGTGTGCATTGTGGAAAAAGAACTATGCGTTTTTTTATTCCTGAAGATAACACATTTGACCCAGGAGAGCCACAGCTTGCACGCTCCATTAGCTTCCCGCTGTATGCATTGACCTCATGAAGACCAGGCTGTAATACACTCATCAATATTTCAGCCTGGACTACACCGGGCCACAGGCTACACGCAGCTTAACCCGGGAAAAAAAAAACAAAAAAAAAACTCATTGCTTTTTCACTCTCCCTGGAGAAAGTGACCATGTAGTAAATGTGATTTAACACACTGTGATTTATTTTATTCAGTTAAACCCTGCTTCAATCAAAGCATATGATTTATATGATTTTTGTTTACACTCTGGGAACAAAAAGGCTCTCGGTGCAAGAGTCATTCGGACACACATTTTGTTGTTGTTGATGATATAAAACCACCTTCCTGGGGTCCTGACCAATTACTGCAATTACTAGAGGTTCGACTTGGAACCTCCCATAAACCTTTTATATTAGACCATTATTGCTTCCTTTATCTATTTTTATATTATTTATATATTAGAGAAATTCCATTCGTAGAAACATATAACAAGTTCCCTAAGGCGTTGCTTGATTTTCACACTGTCTGTCTTTGCCCTTGTGTACACTCGTAGTTTCTTAAGTGTTCTTTGAATAATTAACTTCCACTTGGAACCCTCTCCAAAGCACTCTTTGAAAATTAGGACCTTTTCACGCTTCTTTGATTTACATGACTAAGGGCCAAAGCAATTTCTTAATTAAAACTTTTGTTCAGGGTTACAGTGGCTCAGTGCTTGCTTCACACCTTCAACATTGGGGGGTTTAAATATGGCCTTTGGTTTGTGTACAGTACTGTGCAAGAGTCTTGAGCCACATCTCATTTCATATTAAATTATGTAGATTCAATTAAAGAAATGGGAATAAATGTTTTACTGCGGCAGGTTTCAACGTGCCTAAAGATACAATAAAATTTCTATATATATATATATTATTATTATTATTATTTTTTTTTTTTTAACAACCTCAGCAGCGACATCATTTCCCCTCTCATCTGATACAACCACTCAGCATCACCAGTATACTAATCACTGGCCTGATCATCTGTCATCATCTACACCTGTTCATCACTGGTTCATGCATTAAGTTCAATTTTTATTTTTATTTTTTTAATGACTGAATGATTCATAGGCCACTGCATGACTGCATGAAATATAACTATTCAGATAGTCAGCGACTGGACTAAAAATGGGAGCTCGAAACATTCTTCAGGAACCCTGGAGAACTACAGTATTCCTCAAGACGACATTAAACAAATACATGTCCAAGACTGTACTGTATTTGGAGTTTGTATGTTTTCCCTGTACTTTAAAGGCGTCCACCAAGTCCTCCCTCATAATGCAAAGACGTACTGTATGTTGTAGCCTAATTGGTGCTTCCAAATTGCCCTTAGCATGGGATTGGGTGCGTGAGTGTATGAGTGCCTGTGCCCTGTGATGGGCAGTATAGGAAATGAGGGAGGGAGGGAGTTAGTGGATGAGTCAATGTATGAATGAATATAACTTTGTACTGGTTGCTCTCTATAATATTGGCTTCCTAAAGGCATTCAACATGAAACCTTGAAATAGAATACTGTACTTATTTTGTGTGGTTCTTCATAGCACATTTCAAAGTTTCTCCTAAACTAACAAGTAAGAAAAAATAATCAACCTTATGGTGTTAGATTCAATCATCTCCTTTAAAGGTGTCTGTCGTCATTTTCTGTAATATCTCTACTACTGTGTTGCTTTGCAGCAATCTTTCCTGACATTTTATTCAAAAAAAGAAAAGAAGAAAAAAAATAACAGTTTAAATTAAGCAAACAAGCAATTTCAAGCTTTGTTTCTTGATTAAAATGCAAGTGGTGGAAAAAAAAAAAAGAAGTCCTAGAGATTACACTGGTGTGAAGAGTGTGAATATGAGAGTTTTTTGTTGTTGTTGTTGTTGTTGCCATGATGGATATGAAACATGGTGGCTGAAGTTGGAGTGTTGGAATGCTCTAGCTGCTACTGTACCTGTCTGTCCTTGTCCTGTCTGGGATCTATCAAGCTGAAAAGGCTTTGTGTTCCTCTTCTTCTGAGAACAGTCATTGCACCTTTCCTTGAGTCTTGACCTTTTGAAAGATGAAGCTGGTTCTGGTAAGAAAATCCATACCATTTTTTATTATGCTCTTTAACACAGGCTTTGACAGATGGCATGCATACAGTAGACGATTTCTTACAAAGCACCGTGCCAACAAAATAATTTGCGAGCAAGTGTATTTACACACGTTAATGCATGTGTGAACAGTCACGCACATACTCATGCAGCCGTGGATACAGAAAATCTGACAATATAGCGGATTTAATTTGCTCCGACTTCAATCAGCGATGCAGCCTCTTCCAGGAGCAGGATGCGTGCGCTACTTCATTACCACTCCCCTTGCTGTCTTGGCAGGTTGGCAGAACCTGATTAGTCAGAAAAGGGAGCACACTGAGAGGAAGATGACATTTGCTCAAAATAAACCCTAAAAAACATTGCCACCTGGCTGCTTCTCACTAATACCAGAAGCTCTGATTAAAGGTTCAGTCACACGGCGTGTTTCTTTCACCTGACAAACTTTGGTGAAGGAAGAGGTACTGCGAATTTGATTTATTTATGCATTTATTTATTTTGTATCTAAGATATCGGCACGAAACGACGTCAACCTAGGGGAAAATCCTCAACTCAAAGGTCATTTAGTCACTCCAGGATTGCCAAGGAATAAAACGTTATGTCCTTTCCTTAATAGTTTATATTTCTAATAGCCACGCGTTATAAACCTGTCATGGTATTGTTATAAGTCGTCATTACAGTGTTCATTAATGATGGACATCATGACATGCCTACAGTTTATAATACATAAATAATCATTTTCTATTTTTCTGTCAGACTGCTAGTAGTAAATAAAAGACAAGGCTTTATATACGAGTATCAATGACTGCAAAACGAAAGGAGTGGATTTCTCGTCAGGATGAGTTGAGATGATATCGAACCCAGTTCTCATAGAAACCTCTGCTGAGACAGATGCTAAGGGACAATGATCCACATTCTTCTCTTTTTCTCGGAGCCAAATATTGGCAGGTCATTATAGCCAAGGGCCAACGTGTCAGATCAATTCAGGCCCCCAGTGGCAGGACCACCTTGGATACAGGATTAAATATGACGATTGCCAAATATCTGCTGAGTCTCCTGGATAACACAGTGCTAATTAGCTTAATGCATTCATGAACCTGTCACCTCTTTGTATATAGTATTACCTCATACCTCAATCAATTTAATTCATTTACAGAAGCTGAAGGCCCCTGCTATTAAATTCTTCGCGGATATTGATATAGTCAGGCATCTTGATTTTTAAATATGTCACGACACGCCACGTCTCTTTCAACTTGACTCTTGATGTCGTCTTTAGCGGCGGCTGCCAAAACATCAGACCGTCCAGCCGTCTGCGCATTCATCTCGGTTTCAACCCTCCCGAGTGTACACACGCTGAAATACCAAGTCACATCCACTGTAGTCAGGCTGGATTTCACTCTCTGTGCCTTAAACAGGAAACACTATCGGTATACAAGCAGCCTGGCAGCCGGCGCTACATCCGGACGACGAACCCAAGACACCCAACAGATGGGACCCTCCGGTGCCGAGGTGGTGGGGGTGCAGCGAGGGATCCTCCACCCCCATCGATGTGGCCTGGAATCAACCAGGACAGACATCTGTCAGTGTCCCCAGACAGGTGACTCCAAACCCTCACAGGGCAATGAAATATGTATGAAAGTAGAATGCCGTATCTTTAAAAAAAAAAAGCAAAAAAAAAAGATGGAAAGGTGGAGTGTAGATAATCAATGCTTCAGCAAGTCCTGCTTCTATTGATTATGCATACATTTTTAATTTTCTGCCATTTTGTTTCCAGCCTGAATGTCTGAAATGATGGCAAGAACACTGTAACTAACATATTTAAAAAACATAAAGTAATAAGCTCTATCCGCTGCTGTCAGCTTGAATATTACACACCGCTCATGATTTTTCTCCTCTATCCAAGCAGGATGACTAACACACATCAGCAGCATTACATTTTCATCTCTCTCTCTCTCTCTGTCCTCATGCGTCCAACCTCAGCACTAACGATGTTCGGTTTCAAACTGCGCTACACAAAACCCCCTACACAAACAACTTCATTATGTTCATATTTGGAAACCGATGTATCAAAGTTTCTCCTCTCCAGATGGCACTGGCTGTTATGAACTTTCCAATTAAGTGTGAGTACCTGACCGGGCCTAGCGGATAATTGACCTGCGCTGGCGGTGGAGCAGAGGGGCCACGGGCTAATGGAAGGCAAATCCGCTACCTGGGGAAATGAGTGTATTCACACTAATCCGCTGGCCTGAAGGCTACGGGCTGCTTTAATGGGGGCTCGGAGGGGCCAGCGCATTGTCCACACTGCCTGTCAAGAGCACTGCAACACGTGAGACGGCTTCCGCTACACGCCTGTCTGTCCATCGTTCTGTCTCACTGACGCACTTTATTGATGATTTTTTTTTTTTCACACAATCTATAAACATGAAAAATTGAGGATTTTAATATTTTTAGCTTTTATGTGTTTTAGAATAAGAGTTGCGCTTTAAAGACTATTAGATTTGTAACTATGCATTTGAAATCAAAATTATAAAACTATAGCAAGCAAAATCAGGGTTTTAGGAATATCAGAGTAGGATTTGCCTTTTAAAAATGTTCCGAATCAGAATTCTGTTATTAAGATGATTGGAATTGTTGTCATGCTTTTACTTAAATACCAGACCTGAAACTGTATTTTTAAGATTATTAGAATTGCGTTTAAGAAAAATCGGCATCAAAAACATGTTTCATGAATGCTTTTTTATAAACATTTTTTTAAATGTTGGAAACAGAACTATGTTTTTTTGTCTACATGAATTATGATTATGATTTTAGGAATAAGAAAATTTCAGTGTCATTTTTTTTTTTATTCATTTAATCAAAATCTTGCCAAACTATTGTACAGTAGCTTCATCTTAGAACCACCTGAATCATAGTTGGAATCCAAATATTACTATTAGGCCTGGAAGAGAATTCATGGTTTATGAAATATTATAATAATAAAAAAAATATATTGTAATGACTATCAGAATTCATTTCATTCATTCATTTTCTATACTGCTTGTCCTGTGTACAGGGCAATCCCAGGAGACTTGGGGCATGGGGAACGGAAACCATGGACAGGGTGGCAATCTATTGCAAGTCACACACTTCAGGCATTTTGGGAAAGTCATTTAATCTAACCTACATGTCTTTGGAGTGTTGGAGGAAACCGGCGTACCCGGGGGAAACCCACCAAGCACAGGGAGAACATGCAAACACCAAGCACACAGAGCTGAGGTGGAAATCGAACCCTCGACACTGTGGCCTCGCAGCTCCAGGGTTTTAGAATTTTAGTCCTGAATCATATTTTTAAAGACGCTGATTGCAGTTATGCTACAGTGTGACATACCCATCTTGGTTTACTTGATCTTGTAATTTGTCATGCAGATTCAAGACTTAGTCACAATAAAATTCTTCTAGTATTTTGGCAGTAACATTATATATCACTATACAGTATGTCAAATCATGTCTAAGCCTACAGGTAGTCAACTTCAACAGCACTTGCTATGGTAGCCTCATCTTTCTAGAGGATGTTCATGAATAAAAGATCAAACTGAATACCTGTGAAAATGTAAGCATTAGCCAGGTATCAACTTGAAGTTGTAGGCTATAAATTAATAGCTTAATGAATACTTAATCAATAACTACCAAATGGTAACTGTACAAGTCAGTTAGGGTTGACCTCAGTGACAGTTAGCATCGGTTGCTGCTAGTATTAGTAGTAGTAGTATCATAATTATTATTATATTATAGTTTTATTATTACGATATTACAAGGAAGGAACCTTTCCAGTAACATGAGTCAGCTAGGCTTATAGTTATTGACCTCAGTGAATACATGCATTAAAATCTCACCTACAACATTCCTTTTAACTAGCCATAACATTTATTCACACTGTGCATGTTTGTCGCAAAAAATGCAGCAACGCAACTTCAAAGGCACCACATTGTGCGTTACATATCAGTAAACATTCCAACTGTCTTCCCCGAATGTGGTTTCACGACTACGTGGCATTCTCTCATGCACAAAGTTAATGTTTAACAACAGTGAAATGCGCAGCATTCTAAATGTAAATAAGCTGAGTGTTTGTTGGCTGCTTGCTAAGCTGCACCCAGAGCTGCACCGCGTATTGCAGATGTGTTGCAGAAATGCACGGCTCAGGTTCCTATTTAACCTCCTTCATAGGAAGCATTTTCCGAACTCATCATCTCTTAAACAATCTGAGGGACAGAGTGTGTGTGTGTGTGTGTGTGTGTGTGTGTGTGTGTGTGTGTGTGTGTGTGTGTGTGTGTGTGTGTGTGTGTGTGTGTGTGTGTGTGTGTGTGTGTGTGTGTGTGTGTGTGCATGCATATTCCTGGCACAGGCATATTCTCCCATAATCAGGGAACAAAATCTACCTAGATGGTATAGCGTGGTCATTCAGTACATTTAGGTCATTAGTGGCCACTATATACAGTATGATGGGTGCATTGCTTCACATATTCCCTTTGTACCCTGATAGAACCATCACTATGGGATAGGAACAATCTAGACTCATCAGACCATATGACCTATTTCCATTGCTCCACAGGCCAACGTTTATGCTGCCTAAGAAACGGAAGCCTTTCTTCTTTCTCTCTAACAAGTGGTTTTCTTATGATCACCAAGCTGTTTACATGAGGGGAAAAAAAAAACTTACTTCTACTATTAAACATAAATAGTGCTTTCTACTGGGATGCAATTGTACTGCACTGTTACAGTTGGGTATAATTGTGTAGCAATAATAAAAGTTGACTGTTCAGCATCATCTTAAAATATATGAGTAATGTCTTGGACAGATCTTAATCCAATTCCATTCATTTTAAGTCTCTGTAGTTGTTGTCTTTGCTTGAATCAGGCCAGTAATTTGACACTTCTGAATGGCGACATTTCCTTTCAAATGGCACATTTTGCTATTGTATAGGAAGGTACTACTCAACTGAGTTTCCATCACAAGTGACGCATTTGTGCCATTTTTTTTTTTTAACCCGAATCTCAAATCCTCTTCAGGTTCAAATTCAGGTGTGCTCTGTTATATTGGATGGTTATTGTTATTGTTATTGGTCCAATCTACCATATAGCCTGGATTTTTTTCCCTCGTTTTCCAAGGAGGCTATGATTAATTGGGTACAACAGTGCACATCTGTATGTGGGTTTGTTTGTTTTGTTTTTTGGTTCTTGGACAGAAATTCATCATCAATGACATCTGATGGGTTTTTCCCAAAACTACCACATAATTACACAGATAAATGTAATGACAGGATTTTCTAAAACGTCTTCCCTCTTGGGTTTTACCTTTTATGACTAAGCGTATAGAAAGGCTGCATCCAAACTGGGAAATCTTCAGTATCTGGATAGGAACTGCCTTCTAAAAGGAAATAAATTAATATTTAGAAGTCTGAAATAACATTTCGAATGTATAGCCTGACCTTTCACGTTTTCTGGCAGGAAGAGGTTTTTTTTTTATAATTCTTTTTTAGATTTTTAGTAATAATAGATCAGGAGACCATTATAGGAGCATGAGGCAGAAATGCATCCAGAATGGGACTACATCCATGAACACACAGTAATTCAGAGCATCCAATCCATTGATGTCGCTTGGTGGTTAGCACTGTCGCCTTGCACCTCCAGAGTCTGGGTTCAAATTCAAATTCAAATACAAATGATGTGTGCATGGAGTTTGCATGTTCTCCCATGTTTGGTGGGTTTCCTTGATGTACGTTGGTTTCCTTCCACAATTCAAAGACATGTAGATTAGGTTAACTGTTGATCAATAATTGCCCGTAATGTGTAAATGCTTGTGTGGATGTTTACTGGAGCTCCTACCACGGTCGTAAAATGAGAATAAATACAATGGTCGCCAATGCCCTCCACGATCCCTAGTTAAACTGGAGAGGTTCCTAGATGGATGGATGGATGGATGGATGGTATCCATTGATTGATTGGCATGGTTTTGGGATGTGGAAAGAAACAGGAAAACACAGAGGAAACATACTGTGATTATGAGGACACTAAATGGGAAAAAAAAAAAAAAAAAAACGCCAGTGATTTACAATATGTTGCTAAGTTGTGTTTATTCCTCTGAGCACCCAATCGTCATGTTCACTGAAACATTTTCATTAGCTCCTTTTCATTTGCAGTTAGTCTCCCTCACCGCGCAGTGCAGTGGCATGACCCGGGGTTATTAGCACTCATCAGTATCACCGCCCTGTCTCACTTTGATCATGCAGACAGCCAGACAGGCCTGCCATGCCCAGTTCAACGGCTTATTGTTGCTATTTTTGCCTCGTCACACACAGTAAGGACTCCAAGCCTTGGATGACATGTACCACAATCTGTCCTCTAATTTGTTTTTATTAATATTCAGATATAAAGTTCTGGAAGTGTGCTGCTAAGGAAAGCACAGCTAGTTTATCTCATTTAGCAAGCCCCTGTGGTGTAGGACTCACTCTCTGTGATGAACACACACTGGCTATTCTGCTTAATTGAAGCAAAAACTGTGTTTCTCACTAGCACACATTTGCAATTATTTCACTGTCTGTTTCTCCCTCTGCCTGCCTGTCCGTCTGTCTGTCTGTCTGTCTGCCTGTCTGCCTGTCTGTCTGTCTGTCTCAGCACCCATCTGATGACTGCTAGTATGCAGGATTGAAATGATGTGGCACAATGGTTTCGTAGGCTTGAAAAAAAAAATCTAACTTAATTCACGATGCAGTGAGAAACAGGTGCAGATGATGACAGATGATCAGGCGGTGATTAGTGTACTGGTGATGCTACTGTAAATACTGAGTGGTTGGAACAGACGAGAGGGGAAATGAGGTCGCTGCTGAGGTTGTTACATAACCAACCAATTTTACCAATCGTATCTTTAGCCTCGTTGCAGCATGTTGCAGTAAAATATTTGTTCTCATTTCTTCAATTTAATTTACATCATTGAATTATGAATTTAATATGAAGATAAATAAACAAGCTAAATCGCTACCAACACAAAGTTCTGCCGTTGCCTTCATGACCTCAGTGCTGAGCATTTTTGTTTGTTTGTTTGTTTGTTGTTGTTGTTGTTGTTTTGCAAAATACATGGGGAAGATTATTTAAATTATTCAAACGCTTAATTCATTAAGCTGATATCATGACAAGTAAAGGGTACAATCCCACAAGCCCTGACACCTTGGTGCTTCCTTTCTCCTCAGTACACAGTTGCTGGAAAAAGGCTTTTATTTTCCTTGCCTTCCATTTTCTTCCATTCTTTCTTTCTATCCTGCATCTCTCTCTCTCTCTCTCACTGCTACAGTCTCGGGTACTGTTGTGCAGATTGTGCAAACTTTGCCTGTTTTTCTATACATAGCTTGTTTTGGTTGAGAGGCAGGTTCAGTTTTCAAGCCTCATGATATTTTGCTCAACCATGTGGCAATTAGAACGTCAAATCAAACACCATGAAAGAAAAAGACAAAACAAACTTGACTACTATTTCTGACATGCTGCGTTTTCCACAAGATCTTAAATGATGGTTGTGGGCAACAGACGCAAATTTGCACGCACACACATACGCACACACATATATATACACACACACACAAATTACCCAGTGAGTGTAAACATGTCAGAAGGTTGACCTTCAGAGACCGTGGCCACATCCATCATCCAGCCGAGGCCCATTTGCTGTCCACACCATCCTATTTGTCAGTGCCTGGCACTCCCTCTGACCTTTGGAACCACAAGCAAACACACACACACACACACACACACACAAACATGCTAAAATCATCCATTCAAGTTCAAGGGTATGCATTTTTGCAAGCGCAAGGATTCACAAAAATATTCAATGATTGAACAAAATGCCAATCCAAGAGTGGTGATATAGAGCATAACAGATGTTATTATTATTATTATTATTATTATTATTATAAGCCTAAAAAGAACTAAAAGCTAACTAGCTTCTAATGCAAGGCTGAATCCCAAATCCCTCTCCAACCCCTCATCAAGGACACTACTTGGTGTGTGGAAGAAGGGATTCTACATCTTACATAACTCACTAGCTTTTCATATTACATTCTTTTGGATTCAATATTGGAAGTCTGCATGTTAGATAGATAGCTGAAGAGAGTACTTTATTAAACCAAAGATAAATCTTTAAGTTTCTCAGGACTGTCTACCGCCTCCATGGTTTATTCTTCTCACTTTTTAACTACATCCAATTCAATTTTATATGTATGGCATTTTAAACAGTCGTCATTGTCGCAAAGCAGCTTTACACAATCAAAAGAAATTATGGAAGTTTGTGTTAAATGTGAATGTGTATGAATCAAAATGATGCTAAGATTGTCCCTGATGAGCAAAGCCGAGGACGAGGGCGACAGTGGCAAGTAAAAAAACTCCCTGAGATGGCAATAGGAAGAAACCTTGAGAGGAACCGGACTCAATAGGGAACCCATCCTCATTTGGGTGATGTACATAGTACAGGTAAGAATTTAAAAGTAATTTCGCTCCTGTTAATTACACTAACTGGCGGGCAATAACTGGCAGTCACCAGCTCAACACTAGATCCCTCAGTCATTGAAGGATCATTTACTGTCACAGGAAAAATAACCTGCTTAAATAAACAAACTAATCTAAATCTAGTGATAATAATTGGTGTTTGTGGAACTGTGCTATAAGAGCAAGATCACACTCAAGGTCATGCTGTTTGATCGCATCACAGTGCTGATATTCAGAACAAATGTATGCTTTTCTAACAAATTAAAGTAAATGATCATGAGGAAATATACATTCTTCTTATAGCTATACTATGTAACTATTTACCCTGCACAGGCCAGGTGGAACAGTGGCATATAGGTTAGCGCTGTCACATTGCACATCTTGCTTTCATCTTGTCCTCGATCTGGGCGGATGGAGTTCGCATGTGCCCTCCGTGCTTGTTTGGTTTCCTCCTAGTTTCCTCCCACGGTCCAAAGCTGACTGGCATTTCTGTTTCGCCCATGATGTGTGAGCATGTGTGCCTGATCCCTGGGAGGGGTTGGCACTCCATCCAGAGTGAACCCTGGGATAGTCTCCATGACCTACACATGATGAGTGCTATAGATAATGAATGGATGGAAAACTAGGCCAAATTTCAAATGATGCCTTGTTCACTATATGTGCTTTCTATGTGAGGTGTAGATGCTAGATAATAAACTATGGATTCCAAAAAATTGCCTTTTAATGGAAGCTGAAATGAATAGTGACCTTTGTATCAGACTATTCAAATTTTTAAATCAAATTTGATGTATTTATTCAATATAAAAGGGTCAAATTTGAGTACACACACACACACACACACACACACACACACACACACTGTGGTTTGTAATGGCTCCGCTCCAGCCGGGAGTGATTTGCGTGGGGTTCACTTCAGGATGCGCTGGAATTCGCGGCAGTTAGGAAAAGGCTAATGAGTGACAAACGACTTCATTACGGGTCACTTCCTCCGGGGTCATCAATCTGGGACTCATCTGCCGTCCATTGTCTAATCAATCCACCACAGTTACACAGTACAGGAGCTGGACACACCAGCATGGAGCAGGGATTTCAATCAGACACGGGGGCTTCTCTACTTCACATATAAAGCTTGTAATTTAAAATCTTATTCTTTGTCTTTTGCAATGTAAGAGGTTTAGTGGAAGACCTTTGCCTTAAATTTACTGTCTATTTACATTTCTTCTGTGGTTCTGCATGGAACAGTGTGTGTGTGTGTGTGTGTGTGTATGGAGGGGTACAAGGTGCCCCCCACAGATGCCTCCTGATGTGATGACAAGTTCCAAAGCCCTCGTGCACAGCTGGAAGCCCCGAGCCAGAGACATCTGAAGCGTCCCCCACCTCGCACGACCAAAAACACTCAGACAACCAGCTTGTACCCTTCCCATATTCTCTCTCTCTCTCTACCCCACTGTAGCTCTGTTCTTCTTGGTTACTATCTTAAAAGAAATACATGAGGGGTAATTTGGGATGCAAAGGTAGTTTAAAAGAAACTTAATGGGTTTATTGTTTACAGAGCAGGCATGAAGAAATTTTTAGGAGAAGGTATTATTATTATTATTATTATTATTATTATTATTATTATGTAAAGTTGCTTTGCAACAATGCCTATGGTTAAAAGCACTTATACAAATAAAATTTCATTGAATCAAGTTAAAATAATTCATTATCTTTGTCAAGGTGGAGCAAGCATGAGATGATTATAGCATGTGTGATATTTGAAGAAATATATAACTACCTAGTTTGGTAGTTCA
Organism: Clarias fuscus; assembly: GCA_030347435.1. Taxonomy (NCBI): domain Eukaryota; kingdom Metazoa; phylum Chordata; class Actinopteri; order Siluriformes; family Clariidae; genus Clarias; species Clarias fuscus. The sequence goes on from CM059207.1 coordinate 33,271,180, forward strand.
TTGTGCTTTTACATAATTTATTATTATTATTATTATTATTATTATTATGCTGGCCATCAGTGAATCTGTTCCTTTTTCAGACGTTGCTGCCATAAACATTTATAGATTCATTCATTTATGGATTCAATCATTAATTATGTGAAGTTGTGAATAAAAGCTTGGGGAAAAAACCTTAATCCTTCCTTTTTATAACTTTTTATCTACATATTTTGGTATTTCAATTTTATTATTATTATTATTATTATTATTATTATTATTATTATTATTATTATTATATAAAATAATAATTTGCATACATTATTATTTAAGTTAAAATTAATAATATTTGACTTTTATTTTGCATTCATGGATCATCAGCACCAAAGTCAGCATGAAACTTTCTTGCTAGCTTTTTTTTTTTCATCCGTTCAAATAAACTGGCTTTAAATTTTTTCACAAGTCAATTTTATTCAGCTGTGACTCGTCAAATCAAGTCAGGTATAAGGTCATACTGGTTACTTTTGCTCTATGGCCAATAAAGAGCAGGAGGTGAAATCCATCAAATTTGATATTTATTTTAATATCGGTTAATCAATCTCTTATTGATTCTGTTAATGATCCTTCAACAGATTTGATCATTTTAATCCTAGATGTTATTTTATGGCACTTTAACGAACACTTTTGAAGCTGGTTACTCCTGTTGTCATAGAAACACGTGCATTCTATGAGATCATGGAACCAAAATGAGGCAGAGGGTTCCCCTTTTTCTTAATACATCATTATACAATATTTAAAATTTTTTTTTTTCCTAAGGCTCTGCTCGTAAACCAACTCGCACTGGCCATATCTCACCAATCGAACATGATGCAGTAATAAACTTGGTAATAAAATAGAGCTTATCGAACCTGGAATCTCAATCTATCTGCTCATGTATTTGGTCAGCCCTCTGCTTGACGTATATTATTTCGGAAAGTGTTTCTACATTATCAGCTCCCTGAGAGTAAAATTAAACTCTGCAAACTGAAATGACATTTTCATTTAAATATGTTACACGGATGTTAATGAATGCAAATAGTGTATCATTGCAATCTTTGCATTAAACACTCGAGCCTGAGCTTAACATATGTCAGGCCACTTAAGCATGCTTGTGCATACTTCAGCAGCCAGAGACGCTAACAAACACAAGAGCTTGCTCAAGAAGGGTAATTACAAACTACACAGAGAGAGAGAGAGAGAGAGAGAGAGAGAGAAAGGAGGTTGACGTGGGTGAAAAGGGTTAAAGGTCAAAGAGAGCTGCTTCCAATCAGTGTTGTTTAAGCAGCTGCCCTGCCGGAGCTAGGCCACTCGACAGCATAACACACTGTGCAGCCATTTAGCTGAATGGATGGACGGAAGAACAGAGAGAGGGGGAAGGAAAGGAAAGGAAAGGAAAGGAAGAGGAATGTACTAAGGAAGGACACCAATTAAGATGGAATGAGGCCATCAGTGAATCTGTTCCTTTTTGAGAAGCTGCTGCCATACGCACTTATAGATCACAGCAGGAATATGTAAAGACATCACAATCATCAAGTGATTTTCTTTTTAATTAAACTGACGCAGATTATTTTAATTACAGTCCATTTTATGTAGGTGAAGTGAAGGTGATTAAAAGGCTGGACAATAACCCCTACTTAATCCTTCCTTTTATAACTTTATCTACATATTTTGTTTTGTGGGGGGAAAAAAAGTGCAAGGCGAAAAAGTGCAGTAAGGTTTTTCAAATTTGCTGTGTACACAATACACTTTGGGACATGTCGTTTTTGCTAAAATAAACAGTGAGGTAATGTGGTGTGGACTTACAGAAAGTGGAGTAACTTTACCATCCATTTCCTGAACTGTCCTGGTTAATAAAATGGACATTTATTTATTTATTTATTTTGCTAAACTTTCTTTCAGCTTCTCCCATCAAGGGGTCGCCACTATGCGATCCAGACACAATTTTGTCACAGATTTTATTCCAGATGCCCTTCCTGACACAGCCCTCCCATTTTTATAACTGGGCTTGGGACTGGCACTGCATGCAGCTGTTAGGTAGTATGGGGTGTGACAACCACCCAGCTGCAGGGCTCGAACCTGGATCCTTAGATCCTCATACAACAACCTAGAGCCTCATGTGAAATAAACATCTCCTGTGACCAATGCATGTTTATAATCTTTTTTTTTTTTTTTTTTTTTTTGGATTTTTCCCCGATTTTCTCCCTAATTTAGTCGTGTCCAATTCCTCCCCGTCACTAGGGGGCTCCCACATTAAGGCTACTACTACCACTCAGCCGGGAGGGCCGAAGACTATCACGTGTTTCCTCCGAACCACGTGACGCCAGCCGACCGCATCTTTTCGAACTGCTCGCTCGCGCACCGTTGGGGGCGGTGTAACACACTCGGAGGACAGCGCTATCCGCTCCCTCCGTTGCGCGAGCTCACAGACGCCCCTGACTGGCTGTAGAGCCGTGATTAATGTAGGAGCACTAAGTACCTCTCGTCCCTCCCCTCTGAGAGAGCTCGGCCAATCAGCTCTCTCTAGACCTCCGGCTGTGAGAGGTTACAGCACCACCCGGGATTCGAACTAGCGATCTCCGGATGATAGGGCGAGCGCTTTAACCACGCATGTTTATAATCTGATGGAGCATCTGCCAAATAAGTCACTGTGTAAGTTGTTACTATGGAACTGATTTAAGGTATTAAATATAAAAGTTTACTTCAATAAGTGAACATATTTCCTGTGGGGCCAGAGCAGCCCTAAAGGCAAGGGGAACCCAAAACATAGGTAGTTTTAAAGATATGACTGATCAGTATAAGATTTAAGTTTTAGTCCTATTTTTAGACAGAATTTACTAATTGTTTTAAGCAATTTCTTGTTCAATTAGAAGATAATTTTGGTAATAGAAAGTTTTTTTTTTTTTTCCCTAAAAGATATTCTTAACTGTCTTACAGTTAAAACCTAAAAGCAAAATGTGTCGAAAAATAGAATTAATAATCTTAGGTTTGTTTTGCTTTACTCACTCACTCGCTCATCATCTATACCGCTTAATCCTGTATTCAGGGTCACGGGGGCCTGGAGCCTATCCCAGGAGACTTGGGGCACATGGCAGGGTACACCCTGGACAGGGTGCCAATCCATCGCAGGGCACAGACACACACACTCACTACGGGCAATTTGGGAATGCCAATTAGCCTAACCTACATGTCTTTGGACTGTGGGAGGAAACCAGAGTACCCGGAGGAAACCCACCAAGCACGGGGAGAACATGCAAACTCCATGCACACAGAGACGGGAATCGAGCCTGGCCGGGGATCGAACCCGGACCCTGGCGGTGCAAGGCGACAGTGCTAACCACTACACCACCGTGCCGCCTGTTTTGCTTTAATCTTTAAAAAAAAAAACATATGTCACTACTGTATATTTAAATTACCATGATATCACTTCTTACAGTGTTGCAGCTAAAACTGCTGCCCGAGTTATCAACAATTTCTAGCCAATCAGATTTGAAAGATTCAGCAGTGACATGGTTTAATTCTTTGTAACGAGATAGTAATGGTGCAGGAATTATTCATGTGATTAAAAAAAATAAATAAAAAACTCCTATTAAAATGAATATGTTGGCCTACATCTGTGACACAGAGATGATTGCTTTCCAAATGAGCAGAAGGAGAAAAATAAGACAAGTCACATATTTTATTCACTATTGCAATTCTCCTTCCCTAAAGTTGTAATCTTCTGTGTTCCATAAGCCTGGATAAATAGGCTTCATTTGCATTCAAAAGACAAGGAGACTGACAGCAATTTAGGAATTATGCTGAGAGGATTGGATAAGTGTTGGGAGCTGCCCAGCTCACATTGCTCCAGCTGTTACGTCCAAGTGGCTTACATCTGCCAGAGCGACAGTGGGACGGAAGCACCGTGTTGTTCTGTTTCAACTCGTTCCTAATCAGCAAATGGAGGGTTGATCCCATGTCCTGGCTCTGCTCCCTTTCAATGCAAATGGTGCGTAAATAAATCCAATCTAACCTGCATTGTGTGGAAGCTTTGGAGTCCTAGGCGGGCTTGGACGAGTGGCTGGGTAACATGGGTTTCGCGTTCATAAGGTGGTTCACAGACCATTTCCTGGTTGTAATCCACGAGTGTGTTTGAGTTGGGACTGGATTAGGGTCACAGAGGCACGTCGGGGTGAAATGACTACCATGTTGAACGATGATTATTTAAGGTTAAGCATTACATTGAGGTAGAAAATTGGTAGACACAACCTCATGCAAATTTTAACAGATCGCGCAAATGTGGATTTTGTCAAAACCAAGTAGTCTTGAATAATAACAAATTTCTTGTTCATGGATGTATGATGTATAATGATGTATTATTTCATGTCTTAACAAATTTCATCATATGAAATCCAGCTTATTTTTGTCTTTTGTGCTGTTAAGGAAACCAATAAACAGCACTAAGAAACAGGCTACATTGTCACTAAACCCTTGTATAATCAGATGATATAATTCAGTCAAAATAGCTGGAGGGGCCAGGGGTGGCTCAGGCAGTTGAGGCTCTGGGGTCGGAGGTTCGAGCCCCGACACTGCCGGGGTGCCAAAGTTGGGCCCTTGGGAAAGGCCTTTAACCCCATGCCCATAAAAAATCACTCTGCTGTTGCCGATGAGAAAGGAAGAGGGCTGGTCATAGAGCTAGCAACTTGGCCCCATAAAAGCCTATAGAAATGAAGAAACCCAGTCACCCAAAGTGCTCAACAGCACTGTAGACTGGAAAACAGAAACCAATCTGCCTAGTTATAAATTCTTTGTGCCATAAAACTTCAAACGTTAAATAGGACCAAACTTTATATACAAATGAAAAGTCAAAATTAAGACTTTATATTAAAAGCAAAACTTGTAAGCGCTTTTAAAAATAAAATCCTTGTAATAATGAAAATGTAAAACCATATTAAATAAACCTCTTTTAAAAGTATATATTTATGCATATTGATGCACTGATATCATGTAAAACAGTCAATTTAACATTTGGTGTGTTCATGGAATTTTCAATAGTTGAAAAAATGTATGATATATATTTGAAGTAGACCACAGTCGACAAGTGCGCTTAAGTGCGTTAAAGCAGACATAAGGAGGTTTTCAAAGTGCGCCGAGTTCAGTCATTTCCTTAACTACATGTGACAGGGCTGTTGATGTGTGTAGACACAATTGTGGGCTTGAAGATGTTGGCCACGCTTTGTGGTTACACAAAACTCTGTTTTTTCATGACTTCAACTTACCAAGGACTATTTTCTGCTAATGTCAATGTAGGGTTAGGGTTTAAAAGAAAAAAAAAAGTGGTGATGGGGGGCTTTAATAAGACAAAATAACAATGTTGGGGCTTCAAAGCATGATTTTGCCCCAAACGTTGAAACCTCAACCCTTTGAGAATGACATTTACAATAAACCCCAAGAATAAAGATAGCAGTATTCCTCTGCAGTCGAAATATCACTTTGGGGGAACGGGGATACAATTAAGGCAGACAGTGTGTCTACGCAACCCAGGAGAAAAAAAAGAGAAGTTTTATAATGGTGTGCAAGGGTAGCCGACACTGCAAGCCCTTTGGCAGAGCAATTACAGGTGGAGCCTGCGTCGTCTCTCAGGATCAGGTTTTTGTAGACAAGTAAGGTGGAGCTTGTGTTTCACATAATATACATCTATTCCAGCGAGACCAGAAATCACAGTTGTGTCTGTGTTTGTGATTTTCCCGTCTCCTTCATTTGAGGTGCCGCCATGTGTGCATGAGCTGAAAACCACAAATCCTACACCAAATCCCCTTTATCAAGGATCAGACCCTTTTCTTTTAACAAGAAAAACACACATTACATCGTCTAACTATGGAGACATGTCAAAAATTCCGGGGCTCGACACGTGCACCGAAGCCTGTCAGGAGCCACGTTACACCCTGGTCGGCCAATTAAGTAAAACTGACGTGTAGATTGCCACGCTGTCACGGCTGGCTGCTCTTACACTGCACTTCACAAATCACACACTGACATTTGTGCTTGTTTGTATTATTAAAGAGATCTTCATCAAGGATTTACTTTCCTTATGGAAAATGGTAGTAAATATTGAACGTGACAACAATCTGCTCTCTTCAAACACATCATAGGTGTCAGAGCTGGTTTTCGCCTGAGGTGAAACCTGAGAATATAAAGTTTGTGAAAGTTTGTTTCAGCTGCGAGGCCTATTACAAAAACAAAGACAGATGCAGATGTTTATACTCATGATTAAAATTAATCTACAAGCTAATTTATTTTATTGAATTTAGGATGTGTTCAAGTGTGAACATTACCATCTGAGCCTGTAGCAAGCAAGCGAGTAGCCACACTCTAAAAAATGCTGGGTTAAAAACAACCCAAACTGGGCTGTTTTTAACCCAGCTGCTGGATAAATACTGGACCAACTACATGCTGGGTTAATTTAACCCAGCAAGATGGGTCAAATATTCAATCCAAATTCTAGGTCATATTTAACTATACTGCTGAGTTAATTTTACCTCACAAATAGGTTATTATTATTTTTATGTTTTACATGTCTATGGGTAAAACAGTTTAAACAGTTTCATTACTTTGATATACTGGTCTATTACAAAAGAAAACACTAAGTTTTGCAAACCATACATATATGCAATAAACAACACCCAATTAATTGTACAAAACATAGAAAACTATTTATTTTTCAAAAGCACAAGATCAGATAATACAAAACACGTTCAACAGCGACATCATTACGATACTATTACTGAGAAGCACTAATGCCTGAGAGCAGTGCTGGTCATTATCTCCCAACATCAGGATGTAGGTGTACGGCCTCGACTGACAGATATTCCACGGTGTTGGTTCCAACCTTAGAAAGAAAGAAAGTAAAAGTTTATGGAAAAAATCGAGAGGGTTGTCTAGTGTGCATATGTGTAAGATGATTAGTGTTTTGTAACACCTCAGCTATTTTATGTGTTTGCTAACGCTAGCAACCTAGCTAAATGCTAGCGTCATGCTGGCACTACAGTTAACAGTTTAGCTTTCATTCATCACTTCACCACCTTCATACACCCTGCAGGCATTCTACAAAGAAAGCTAAAAAGCTCAGACATTTTTGCAGTCTCTTTCATACACAGTTGGGCTTCTTTGGTTTGGCTAGTTAGCAGCCATTGTCAGATAAACTAGCATGCTATGGCACAGAACAGGCTGAAAGTTTGAGTGTAACACGGTAACAGTAATAAATGTTACATACAGTGAACAAATTCAGTCATAGGTGAGTGAAAGTGTGTATACAGACCTTATATTGAACGTTTACATTTCCTCTTAAATGCGTGAGCAGGAAGAAAAAAAGACACGAAGCCGACACAGCCACTGAATACACCGGTGAACTTCGGGGGAGGGCAGGTCTGATCTGTGATGTTAGCTGTCGCTAGCTAACCCAACTCCAACCCAGCAAGCTGGGTTAAACAAAAAGTACCCAACTCCCTGTAAATAACCCAGAAATATTACCCAACAGAGGCAACCCAGCGTTTGGGTAGTAAAAACAACCCAGCATTTTTTTAGTGTGTAGGGTTGTTAAACTGTATTCACCATCCATTGTCATCCATGTAATGCAAGGTTTTTTTGCACTTGATTCTTGTTGTGGTGGCACGGTGAAGTAATGGTTAGCAATGTGACCTTGCACTTCCAGGGTTGAGAGTTTGAATCCCACCTTCTGGTCTGTGTTCATGGAGTTTGCATGTTCTCTCCATGCTTGGTGAGTTTCCTCTGTGTAATCCAGTTTCCTCCCACAGTCTAAAGACATGCAGTTTAGGCTAATTGGCAAAAAAAAGGTTGATGGTGTCTTGTCTTTTAATTGATTTCAGCAGAAATATTTTTTGAAGGTTGGCGAAACAATGTTCTTGCAAGGTTACAAAGCAACAAACATTTAATGGTTCTTGAATCACTGTGGTATCCTGACATGGTTCGGACTTACACACACAAACAAATACCAGCGGTTAGCCAACATCGGAGGCTGACGTTACTACAACGACATTTAAACGATGTCGGTATGCTGACATTGTTCTGACTTACACTCACATCCACATACTGTATGTTGGCAAATAACATTGATGCAGAATAAGGCACCTAAAATGGTCTGCTGGGAATTCAAAATCCAGACCAAAATCCATCAAATTCTTTTGGAGGCCAAGTCATTAATTTGAGCCAGTCTGGTATGGTTTTGCCCTGTTTTGCAGTGTGAGCAGTGTTCAAAAAGATATATTCCTTGGCTTCATGTGTCTCAGAGGAAGCATGTGCTAGCCTTTACCCTCCCCAGCTGCTAGCTGTTGTATGATGCTGGAAAGCTGGCTGATGGATGGGAATTGACAAATGTTACAAAAAAGGGTGGAGGAAATGAAAAAATAAAATGCATTCTTAAATAATATGTACTTTTTTTTAAAAAGTTTTGTTTAAATAACAGTATTCAGTTGTGTATATACACATATACAATATATATATATATATATATATATATATATATATATATATATATATATATATATATATATATATTATAATTGTTTTCATTTTTATCTTATTTTTTTATAAGATATTTTATAATTTTATTATTTTATAATAATATATATATATTATTATTATTATTATTATTATTATTATTATTATTTTATATATATAAGTTCCTGGTTTCAGCTTTGAAAGTACTAAAATTATTAGGGACACTTGACAAATTTGAGCAAGCAACATGAGTTCATGTGTATAAAAAGGTACAAACACTACATTCACTTTTAAATTTAAGCTTGGCCATTGTTTTACTTTATATCTATCTTTGCATAAAAAAAGGCTTAATATAAAGTTGTTACAAATCTCCAAGAGGAAATCCTTTTGAGCAAACTGGGGCAAACAGCATCCAAAATAATGTACAGAAAAATGTGCAGAAAAAGTATTGTTTGCATTTGATGAGAAAGGATGTTAAGATTGGAGAAGATTATTTTAAATCCAACCCCAAACTCTTCATCTCTTCAACTCTAACCTTCTCACCATTTCACACCAACCGAGGCATGGAAATCATAATAAACCTGCAACGTGACACCATATTGACCTACAACATGCAACCCAGGGTCCAGGTTATTGGGGAAAACGAGATACTCCTCTGAAAAGAGAGCATGTGGATTACAAGATTTATGATTGAGGATGAGAAATATTAGCAGCTTACGTTTATGTGGAAGCTTCCCTGAAGACTAGCGACCAAGTGCACTAGTTACTGTGTGAAAGCAGCAACAGGAGCAGTGGATCCTCTCCTCACCCGCTCCCTGTGGTTTTTATTGTTTTCAACAATCGCTGCTAATTTGCCATCTGCTTTGTAGGCCATTGTGCTCAGGTCTGTGTTAAAGGCATTATGTGTCAGTCATTAAGGAGGCATGTCAGAGATGGGTTTGGTTCAAGGGGTGTGTGTGTGTGAGTGGGTGTGTGTTGCTGTGGATACAGTTAAGAAGTTAAATGCAAATGTGTGTAAACCACCAAGCTGTTGTCTGTTAAAATAAGTAATACGCCACTTCAGGACATTCTATATTATATAAAATAAATAAAAACAACAAAATGTTTAATGCATAGCTGTTATCATGCCGAAGCTACAGAAATAGCATTTTTTCATTTGTTTATGGTTATTTTTAATGCTGTGGAATTGTTAATAAAGTTGGTTCCTGTTATCACTCGCACTATAGCAGCCATAAACACTCATTTTTTTAACACAATATAACAAATGAAGCTTATTACGCTGCAGAATAACTGGTATGCTTTCCATCTGGAGGATTTTCCCATCTTCGAAAAGCACTGATACTGGACACTCCTTTCATAAAATGTTCAATAACCACTCAGTCACTCTCTCTCTCATCGTCTATACCGCTTCATCCTGTATACAGGGCCACGAGTAGCCTATCCCAGGAGACTTGGGGAACAAGGTGGAGTACATTCTGGATGGGTGCCAATCCATCCCAGGGCACACACATACACACACTCGTTCACACACTACGGGCAATTTGGGAACACCAATTAGCCTAATCTGCATGTCTTTGGACTGTGGGAGGAACCCGGAGTACACGGAGGAAACACACCAAGCACTGGGAGAACTTGCAAACTCCATGCACACATGCACACGTGCATAAACCTTGAACTGTATCACATTACGTCCAATCAGAACTAAATAAAAAATTGAAGTCCAAAATACAATATTATAATAATAATAATAATAATAATAATAATAATAATAAAACAGCCACTTGTCCAGTTGCTTACAGGTAACAGCATATCTCAGAGGGTGTGTTTTTATTTAACATGTACTTGTGTACAAATGACTCATGACCCACAAGGAATATTTGCTTAAGTCCGTGTTCAGTACAAAGGTTTAAATCGAGCGTTAACCGTCTCTTCTGCTCTTGCTCTATTTCTGCCTCTCTATAAGCATGTGCTTGTGTTTTCCCTGAGTGCCTCATGCTGCCCTTCTACTTTGCTGATGACTAGCTGTGTTCCAGCAGGCTGATCAATACAGCTCTCATCCTTTCAGCCTGCAATGTACCAAAGCCCACCTGAGAGCCAGAGAGAGCATGAAGGAGGGAGGAGAGAGAGAGAGAGAGAGAGAGAGAGAGAGAGAGAGAGAAAGATAGAGAGAGGGAGGCCTGGGGTTTTAGGTAGGTAATGTATTATTGAAGAGTAAATCTTGCTGAGCACATTCAGGGTTTGTATTAAAATAGTCCATATTGCTGTAGTAACCAGAAAAGTAAGAGGCGTGCAAAAATACTGAGCCCAGCTCGATTTTTCTTCCTCTCAGCTACAGCTTGGTGTAACTAAACACCTCAGCTCACTTGCTAAAGCAGTCTTTTAATTAAAACTGCCACGTTACACCAGCTTCTCTCGCTCTGTGTGTGTGTGTGTGTGTGTGTGTGTGTGCGTTGCCATAGTTTATGTACATCAATTGAAAAACTCTTCTCAAGGCTCTGTCTTACAATAGACAATTCATAAGAATTCGAGAAAAGGACTTTAAAAATGGACAAAATGCGCTGAATTTTTTTTTTTTTCCCTTTTTGAAAGATACAATCTTAGGTTTGTGAGCAGTTCGGATAGTTGATGTGATGGATTAGATGTTATTTGAGGAATCAAGCGATTTGCCCAAACTGGTTGAGGAGCTGTAAAAAACAAAAAACAAAAAAAACATTTAGGTAAATCAATATTATGAGGGACATTCAAACCAAAACAGGACTTTTGACTGTGCAGAATAACTGAACACTGTTTTGAGAGTTAAAACTCTCTTTATTTCCCTATAGAATCTCCTGGCCACATTAATGCACTTATCCCAGTGTTTCATTAGTGCTTGGATACCATAAAGATAGAACGTTCTCTCGGTACGCCAGAGCCATGGTCTTTACATCTACCTGCTTTATATCTGAAACTCTAGCCTTAAAGAAACTCCTTAAGTTTTTCCAAAAATGTGGAAACAGCTTGGAGCGAGGTCAGGACTGCAAGTGGTGCGGTGGTCAGTATGAGGTCCTGCATTGTCCTGTGAAAAACAGAATGCCGTGACTAAACCAGACTTTTTTTATATATATATTAGAGTGGGTCATTTGCTAAATGTTCATGGGAATGATTGCAGTGGGCATCTTCTTTTCATCACATGGAAGTACTGTCCATTTTGTCCATCTCCATTAGTGTTCTCTTGTCTCAGGTGGACAATCTCTTTCAATTTATTTGAAAGTAAATTAAGGCTTTGAGGAAGGCACTATAATCATAAAACCAGAAAACAAGAAATGAGAGAAAATAAATAAATAAATAAAAACAGGTAATCATGTGAGTTTCAACATGTGTGATGGGAACCGGTGGCCATATTTGTAGGCGGAGTGGTGTAATTGGACATGGAGTTCCATGCAGATTGCAGCTTAAAGAATTAAACTGAACTAAAGTGAAAAAGAAAAGCTACTTTAAGTAGTATTGCAAGTAGGTATTAATGTCTTTACAAATATAATGTTAATAGCAGTGAGATTGCCTGGTTCAAGCAGTGCAATCAAGCCCACTGAGGTAGAAACCCAGGGTGTGCTTATATACAGGGTTTTACTGTAACAATCAGGCACTGGGCTAGGTACTATTCCCCCCCCCAGAATTGGAAGATATGCTTTCTACTTTGTTATGAGAATCGCTTGGAGCACTGTTCTGGGAACTTTCCTTCACTGTCCACCTGCTGGACTTTGGTGCTGTGGTTTATAAATGGTTTATAAATGAAGTGGAGAGTACAACATCCAACCACAGTGGACTTTATTTAAGAAATACAGCATGTTTTTATATATGAACAGTTGGACCACAAATCTTGATAAATACCTTTTTCAGAGATTTTATTTATTTATTTATTTATTTATTTATTTATTTATTTTGGCCAATAATTATGCCCCGGAACACAAAGTAATCTAGTAAAAAAAAAAACAATAAATCTGAAAACTGTTACATGACATTGTTTTAGAAGCTGAAAACATCTACAATTTCTGCAAAATCACAACACATTTTGGCTGCATTTTAGAGCAAAAGCCGACGCATCATGAGCAACCAGTCTCATTGCTTATTTCTGATGATCAGTGAAGCACAACTACCTGCTGTGCGAAGAAGTCTCTGCCATGAATGAATTAAATGTGTTCAATGGATTTTTGGTGAATGTTGAAGCCAAGATACTGTAAACCTTTCACTCTGTTTCTGTCACTGCAGTTACCCCAGCATTCATACAACTTATTGTGTTGACACATTGACAGTGAACGCACATCAGTCAAAAGGCAACTTTCAGCATTTAAGCCACTGATTGAAGAGCAGATGACACTCTGCCCTGTAGCCAACATAGGCGTTCTACTCAGTTCATTACTGCTTTCAAATCCTGTTCCAACCAACTTGCCGGAACGTGAATGATTAGTAATTGTGGTTTGTTTAAACCAACACCCTTCTCAAGAGTCAATCAGAAGAAAAAGAAGATATATGTAAATGAACAATTATCATATATGAAAAAATATATACATTAAAATCACACCAAGAAAACTATTGCAGTGGGCTATTGGCAGGAGAACAACCATTATGCCATGGATATGGATTGACAATGATTTTCCCATATTTATGATAGGACATCTAAATCCGCATTACTCATGCCAGAACCATTTTCTTCCCCCAATCAGTGCATTAATATGTATATGTGAACTAATTGACATAATTGAAAGATAACTGTCTCTGTTTGGCACATGTGTATAGATCTATTTCTACATTATGGTATGATCACAGTATTATGATATGGCATGGGTGATTCTGTACCTGTATTAGATGGTATTTGGTTCGCTATAAAATAGTGCTCCATATGAACGTCAAGTAAGTACTATGAACGGAAACGCATTAGTGAGATTTGGGATGTGCGGATCAGAACATTGTATGCTTGTGTTCACGGAAAACAGGATGCGTTGTATCGAGCATTAACTGTATTGGGATTTCGATCAGTTTATAGTAGCCTGACTAACTGACCAAGATGCATCCAAATAGCAACATCTGAATTGGTCGTTTATTGGCTGGGGTGGTCTTGGATTTGTTTAGATTTGATCCTAGGTTGGTTTTGACCCCTTTAAGCCCTTGGTCTTGACTTGACTTCAGCTGGTTGTGATTTCAGCTCGCGATGGTGGTCTTGACTACAGCTTCATCCCTTGATTGAGGACAATTTATCAAGTTTATTTGATTTTAAGAGGGTGAAATTTTGTACAAGTTCATTAAATTTACATCACGTTACATTTATAGCATTTGGCAGATGCCCTTATCCAGAACGACTTACATTTTAATCTCATCACACATATGAGTAGTTAAGGGTTCTTGCTCAAGTTGTTCAAGAGCGCAATGGTGGCAAATTGGTGGTCTTGGGGTTTGAACCTGGGACCTTCCAAACCATAGTCCAATGCCCTGCCTCCCTTAAATGCATAAAAAAAGGGATTATTTTGTTAATTACAAGGTGTTTCTGTCAGTAAGAGTAAATGAAATCCTCATTATTCTCTTTGCTGTTCTTCGTATTTAGCTATAATGCTACGCTAGTTTTGTTTAGATCTAGTTTTGTTTAGCGGAAGCAAGTTGTATCTTGAAAACTCTTGGCTGTTGTGCAAGTCATTCAGTGTTCATACTGTACATATGGTTTGAAATCACAGCAAAGAAGCCCTTTCATCGTGCCATGTTTTAATGAACTTTCCTACTGTTTCACATTTAACATATTTTTTTCCTCAGGCAAATTTGCAATTTTAACCACAACCTCGGGTTGTACAGTTAAATTATTATGCAATCATAATTTATGTCTGAGATTTAGTTCCCTGGTTGCTCTCTGGCCTGAGCCAAGCTGCATTAGCACTCAATAAGTGCACTATCGCTTGAGCCAGACTGAAATGAAAAATCGCCTGTCCTTTAGAGAGCAGTGTAGTGTGATGGCTGCCGACCCTGATGAGGTAGTTCATTTGTGCTTAAATTTAGCACTAACAGGATCCATCAGACCACATAATGGTAGCTTGCTCAGCCATAACAATCCATGGCTTATTTTAGCCTTCTCTCTGAGAAGGTTTGGGAATGTGTGGCTGATTTTAAGCCATAGCTTTTTTTTTTTTTTTTTTTTAAGCTAGTCAGTAATTTATTACTATTAAGACATAAATCAAAAATAAAGTATAACGACATCCATAACGATCGTAAAGAGTTGCATTTACAATATTACAGCTCTCTTTTCCAGAGCGTACAATTAGATTTTATTTTGTTTGGCCTTGTTTGGCATGCCAGCACACTCAAAAGCTAACTTATTAATGGGAGTTTCATCAGACCTTGGAGAAGGGATAGGAATTTCAGCAAGACCAAGATGTCACAGAAGGGTGATTCTGAAAAAACAGACCCAGCATGTGGTCGGACCCCCCGAAAAACACTCAGGTCTAGCTGTAGGGTACTAACCGCTTTTCCATTTCGGTGATGGTGCAGGAACAGTAAGACTGGTTAGAGAGAGAGAGGGAGAGACCACACAACCAGGTCATGAAGAAACGGAAAGCTGGAACTGAATCCAGTGAGCAAACATTAACACAGCCAACAGAAACCGCTACACCCTTACAGTGCTATTACAGCTAATCATCTCACAATTTGCTTTAAGAATGATACATTACCGCATGCTGTATGTATTGTGCATGTAAGGAGGTGCTAATTTAGACCCGGGCGTTAGATAAATGTTTTCATTGTTTAGTAGTCTAATAAAAATAGATGGTTGGCGTGATATGGGTTTAATGTTTTAATATGCTAGTTTGAGGTCCATACATTTGCTAACAAAGCCCGAAATTGTGTGCGTTCTATTATATAGTTTAGACCAGAAGCGGCCATACTGTAGTCTTACAAAGACAGACTCTTAGTTATTTCTCAGGAATTTGGTCCTTTTGTTACTAAACACGGACAAGAACTGCCTGCATTTTCAGTAATACACCAAGTGTCACCGTAAGACCACAGACTTTTCCTCTGGTCCAACAGCAAACTTGCAACAGCCTCAAATCTAACTTAAAACTTTGTGGTTTCCCAAAAAAAAAAAAAAAAAAAAAAGTGATTATACAAAGAAATACTCCATCTACTACTTCGTCTGCAGTTCTTTCTTCGTATTCATGGAGGACGTTAAGTTCAAATAATGTATTTGCATTAAGTACATCCTATGGGTATACAGAAATGCGAATAGCCAATCAAGCCAAATCCTGATTATACAGGGTCTTGCAAAAGTGTTCAACTGACGTAAAAGTCATCACGTTCATCTGGATTACAAATTACATAAACACAGATTGTTCCAGCAAGGACTTTGTATTAAAAACCAATACGCTCTTAAGTAAATTGAAATCAAAAATCATTATTTGGCAGGAAATCTATAAAAAATAATTAACTGAAAAGAATCGCTTGCATAACCTAATAACTCAACCCTGTTAGACCAGTACTTGGCAGAACCATGTTTTGCTACAATAATAGCTCCCAGTTTGTTGGGGTAAGTTCTTGCCATCTTTCAACAATACTTGGAAGTGATTTTTTGCCCATTCTTTCTGCTCCGGTTTCTTCAGGTTGGTTGGATAAATTCGGGTTTGTTAAACTTGTTTTCATACACTGACCACAAACCGTAAGACTCAGATCCGGACTTGGTCACTATTTTTATTTTTTAATTGAAACAGAATCTTATATAAGGCTCGATCCCCGTCTCTGTGTGCATGGAGTTTGCATGTTCTCCCCGTGCTTGGTGAGTTTCCTCCGGGCTACTCCGGTTTCCTCCCACAGTCCAAAGACATGTCGGTTAGGCTAATTGGCGTTCCCAAATTGCCCGTAGTGTGTGAATGAGTGAGTGTATGTGTGTGTGTCTGTGCCCTGCAATGGATTGGCACCCTGTCCAGGATGTACCCTGCCATGTGCCCTAAGTCTCCTGGGATAGGATCCAGGCCGCCGTGACCCTGAATACAGGATTAAGCGGTATAGATGAGTGAGTGAGTGAGTGAATGAATCTTATATACAAATAGCTCTGTACGTTCTCCCTTCCATGTTGACAAGCAACCCATGTTCTGTTACATCCGCAGTGCACGAGTATGCTCTCGCTACCATGTTTCACCATAGAGATGGCCTTAATTAAGTTCATAGGTTTGTGCCTCTATTGGCATTTTGAACCTTATTCTAAAACAGTATCTGGATCTTCTTCACTGGGTCACTCTTCTGCTGTTATCTCACTTCTTTCCCTATTATTGAGCAACAGGTTCTTTGTAGAGTCCTTAATTATTCAAAGCTCATGAAATTGTTGCACTAGTTTTTCAGCCAGTGTACTCTGTGACTCCTTCAGTGACTGTTGGCCTTACTGTGACTTACCTTTCAAGTCTCTGTTTTGTTTGTCCACTTCCTACATGCAGCAGTGCTTACTAGGACATTCAACCACTTCTCAACCTTGGACATCTCTAGGTTATGGGTTATACATAGCTTGTCCTGTGAGACATAAAAAGCAAATTTATGCAAATTTGAACAAATAAGCTTAAAAATTAAAATGTGGTCAAATAATATGATGTATCGGGCAGCACGGCGGTGTAGTGGTTAGCACTGTCACCTTGAACCTCCAGGGTCCGGGTTTGATTCCTGTCTCTGTGTGCATGTTCTGCCTATGCTTGGTGGGTTCCTCAGGGTACTCCGGTTCTCCTCCCACAGTCCAAAGACCTGCAGGTTAGGCTAATTTGCATTCCCAAATTGCCCGTAGTATGTGAATGAGTGTGTGAGTGTGTGTGCCCTGCGATGGATTGGCACCCTGTCCAAGGTTTATCCCACCTCGTGCCCTAAGTCTCCTGGGATCCTGAACACAGGATAAGGCAGTATAGACGGTGAGTGAATATGTTGAATTTTAACTCTATGTTTAATTTTATGCTCGTGAGCCCACAACACCATTAAAACACTTCTTCAACGGGTAATGTAACATGTTACCGGCAGATTCTTATAGATCGGGATACAAACACTTCTAGATTCTAGATTAGTAGCCACGTCATGCCATGCTGTGCTTTAGTGCAATAATCGCTCTAAAAATGTATAGTGGAGAAATTGGTCTGGAGTAGACACTAAGATGATAAACTCCCGAGGTTTACCAAAAGCCCGCAGCTAATTCTTTCCTGACACATTCTTTATTCTTTGATTCAGAGCTGTGTAATCTGAGGCTTATCAGGGGAATCACATGTTTCATTAACTGCTGTGTATGCTGGAGGATAGATCTCTTTTTGGAAAAAGCCAGTGACACAAATAGAACAAGAATGGAAAATTATTATTTATTATATGGAGAATAGACAAATCATTCTTCTTCTTTTTTTAGGTTTATGCAAAAAAAAAAAAAAAAAGTAATTTTCATCAGGAAAAAAAACACACACACACACACACAACAATGAATTAGAGTGACACTCCTGCTTTAGGGTAACAGTATCATTATAGCCTACACCTGCTTGGGACGGCGCACCATTTCAAAGCCCATTTGAACTCCTTTTGAATAAAGTGTTTTCTTCCTTTCCTCTGTCATCAAATATCACTGATTTATAAGGCTCAACTGCATATCATATAAAACTTCATAAGAGGAGAGCGGCAGGGGTGGAGATGCTATACGGACATGAACTGTGGAAAAAAAACACTCTCTAAAGGCACAGTAAACTGTCCTAACATGTCAGGTTTAATGCTGGTCCACAACGCCCAAAGCATCTTGCTCCACACACACACACCGAAATTTTATTTCCTGTTCCTGACTCCACAGTGCAAAATGTGATGCCTTAGGAAGTGAAAGCAGCCAAATGTACCTCACATGACCTAAAATGGAATACTTAATCACGTACAATTAACCCATTTCTAGGCATTGATATTAATCCGGAAAAGTTACAATGAAATGCAAAAGTTTGCACTCCCTCAGGGCAGCATATAGCAATGTGACATTTATTACAATGGGTTTCACAGATGCTAATTTATCTGAAATGAAGTGCTTGGGCAACAAGAAAATAATCAAGGTTAGTGTGGTGTAATGCGGATAGACGCAAAGCCAACTTATTGTTTCCACCCCTTCAGGCAGCTTATTATCAAACTATTTTTTTCAGTCTCTCTTATGTTTAAAAGACAGAACATCTCTAGCTCGGCATTCTCTAAGACTAAAACTTAAGGACAAGTGTGATGTGAGATGCACAGTGGCTGGAAGAGGTACAGATTCTGTTTGTTTTTTTTGTTTTTTTTTAATAAAAAAACATAGAGAATACAAATTCTTGCACTCAGTAGTACATTAAAAACCACCAAGCAGAGGGAGAACATGCAAACTCCATGCACACCGAACCAGACGGTCATGGAAGGGCTCAAACCCTCGACCCTTTTAAAAAGTAACAAATCTCGGTAAAACCTCTATGAATACATGACTTTAAATCGGTTAAATCTTTTTTTAAATATCTTGAGGGAAGAGAAATTGTAGATTAAGAATTGTATGTCTTAATACTTGCTAACGTCTGCACTGCAGAAGACCTTAAAAAAAGTTCTATTAATAGATGATAAACATTTTGGGAGCTTTCAAAAAAATTCCTTTCTATTTCATTTCTTGGTTTTGGAGTGAAAAAAAAATATTTTTCTCCATGCCACCTGGGTCATGTTGGCTTTCTTGGTAATGCAGCTGTTTTCAGCTCCAGCTCCACAGCTGGAGAAACCCTGGACCTCCCAAAATGGAGACAAAGAGAGATTGAGCTGTCTGGACCTGACCAAACGTCATAGACGCACAGACGATGAGGGTAAACTGGTTCAGGTTTAAACACTGAAACGTCTCCCTTGTTCATTACTTTCATACCACTCCATTACAGCGTTTTGTCATTTTCTTGGTACAAGCTGTGCTTAAAAAGCTCCAGCTAGCTCCTGAAGTTTCCTTGTTTGCTTTGCAGCTCTGTCACCATGTCATTTGACTAAGCGCGGCTAATCCACAGGGATATCAAACAAAAGAGTTCGCCAGACGGATGGTACTGCCTCTTCTGGAGCAGAAACCTACACACCTACATACCATAACATGCACATACACTCACATGTACACATGACACTGTCTTTCTTTCCTCACCTATATGTCTGTGTGTGCGTGTGTGCATGTGTGTGTTGGCTGAGCATATTCAGAAATACCTCCTGCTAAAGTAGCTTCCTGTAAAAAAAAAAAAAAAAAGGGAGGAAAAAAGAAGCCAGACATAATTCATTCACAGCCAGAGGAAAGCCTGGCATACAACATGCACGGATACGGCACACACACATTTGAAAAACAGAAGACTTTTATGAGTGAGTTTCATGATCTCTTGCAAGCATGCAGAATAGGGATATGAGTACAGTAGCTCCTGATTACCACTCTAATCT
Organism: Clarias fuscus; assembly: GCA_030347435.1. Classification (NCBI taxonomy): domain Eukaryota; kingdom Metazoa; phylum Chordata; class Actinopteri; order Siluriformes; family Clariidae; genus Clarias; species Clarias fuscus. The sequence continues at coordinate 33,291,100 of CM059207.1, forward strand.
TCCTTGAGGTCGCAATGCTCCATTCGTTCCTACACCTTCCTAACTTCTTCTCTAATGAGCAACCTTGGAACACGCCATCCTCCCTCCATGCCTCCCGCTTTGCTTTAACCACAGCTCCTTTTAAACGCATACTAACCACAAAGAATGTAACTCAATTTGCAAACCCCATCCTGAGCTTCAAAGTGGGCAGATCTGACGTGGATCCAGCTGAAAACATGGCCTCCTGGCTGCGTGTTTGTCAGCTGGACAAACCTCAGTGGCCGTGGACGCTGGCTGTGGCTTTTAGGAAGTGTTCTCAACCTTGGCGGAGGGTTCCACCAAAATGGAAAACATTATTACGACTCAACTCTTTACTTTTCCTTACTCAAAGCCCTGATGGCCAGCCCAGGATAAGTCACTGTATGATTTAACCACTGAGTAAAGAAATTTACTGTACAGAGACGACCCGTGATCCAAGCGATCAACCAGCTAATGGAAGAATGACATGTTTGCATTTGCTTGCGATTTAGACGTTATGTCTAAGTGGGAAGTATGAAAACAGACTGGTGTTCAACAAAGGCCTTGCAAACGTTCACTCACAGGGGCACTTATGGGTTCAAAGATGGGTGCTATCATGTGAGGAATAAAACACAGCAAGGCATGCTCTTAAAAATAGTTAACGGTAGAGTGATGCAATAAGCCTGAAACAAAAAGAATTGTAGTTAGAGTGAATTTTAGTCATATTGAGTCTTTTTGAGGTCATTTGAGGACGATCTTGATACTATCCTTAAATTTGACTAACATCATTGTTCTTATCCCACTCTAAGGTAAAACAGCCACATTTCCAACAACAATAATTATCTACAGTAGGTCCCTCACCCGGTTAACCTGCTAGCTGCTTAGATAATGTGATTTTACAATTTACTGAAATGAGTGTACAGTGCTTGACCCAACCTTCACTCACTCACTCATCATCTATACCGCTTAATCCTGTATTCAGGGTCACGGGGGAGACCCTATCCCAGGAGACTTGGGGCACATGGCAGGGTACACCCTGGACAGGGTGCCAATCCATCGCAGGGCACACACATACACTCACTCATTCACACACTACGGACAGTTTTTTGGGGGAACGCCAATTAGCCTAACCTACATGTCTTTGGACTGTGGGAGGAAACCGGAGTACCCGGAGGAAACCCGCCAAACACGGGGAGAACATGCAAACTCCATGCACATAGAGACGGGAATCGAGCCTGGCCGGGGATCGAACCCGGACCCTGGCGGTGCAAGGCGACAGTGCTAACCACTACACCACCGTGCCGCCGACCCAACCTTCATTACATTAAATTACAATCGTTTAAGAAAGGAAATGGGAATGGCACCCAAGTGATGCAGTGGTAGTGATAGTGATACAGTAGTGATAGTGATAGTGCTCGCCCATCATCCGGAGACCACTAGTTCGATTACCAGGTGATGCTGAAGTCTCCTATAGCCTGGGGCCTTCCCCATCCTGAGCACTCTCAGCAGGGTGGGGTAGGAGGCACAGTCTTGGGCATCTGGGAGCTTATGCAAGCAGACGGAGTGGATAGCGCTGTCCGTAGGACACGTGATGGTCTTCAGCTCTCCCTGACTGGGAGTAGTAGCCTTAATGTGGGAATGCATGGGAATTTGATACGACTAAATTAGGGAAAAAATCCCCCTGCAAAAAAAGAAATGGGAACAAAAAAGAAATGGTGCGACAGGCTTCAAAGTGCCTAAAGATACAATTTTAAAAACTGGTTGTTTATATAGCAGCATCAGCAGCAACCTCATTTCCCCTCTTATCTGTTCACCCACTCAGCATTCAGCATCACCAGTATACTAATCCCCGGCCTGATCATCTGTCATCATCTGCACCTGTTTCTCACTGATTAATGCATCAATTTAGATTATTTTTTATGCTTGATAAAAAAAAAAAAATCAAGCATATCAATAATGTGTGGCTTAACAAACAAAAATCATTCCCCCGAAACTGAACTGAAAATGAGAGACCTTGCCAAAAATGAGAGCCAAAGCCTGGAGGACTATTCCTCGATACTACATTAAAACTTACAACCTTTTAAGTAATCAAGGGTGGCTCAAGGCTTTTGCACAGTACTGAATGTGCATGTTGATCTTCACACGATTATGCTTTTGTATACGGTTTTTATTGACAGCCTGTTAACTGGCACATCAGTATTATTGACTCTGGCTGCTTGCTTAAATAATCTCAGAAGGTACAGTACGTTCACACAGTGTCGCTGCTCGGCTATAATTTTAGCAGCGCTTTGGGTGTGTCTCCCTGATTGACAATCCGCACCACACTAACCCTGAACTAACACACTGTTTACAACTAATTAAAGCTACTGTCCCGTCCCGAGACAGACGTCTCTGCATTGTCACTTCAACTCTTATTGTATGTGCTCCTCAGCGAATGTATATGTGACTTGCTCTGTTTTATTTTGGCCTGCCTGTTGTCTTGGGTCAGATCTTTGAAAAAAACTGAAAAGAAAAAAGAACAATATGGTTTTGGGACACAGTTCCATGTGAACTGACGACTGAGAAGAGACGTCTGTCATTTAGGATGTCATTGTGGTGACTGGAGGAGCATGACCATGCTACTTTATTTGTCTTTGTGTGTCTGGATGAATGGATTGATGGATGCACATGTGACTTGCATGTTAAAACATGTGAAGTTCAGTGGAGGATCATTGTTAATGTAAAAAAAAAAAAAAAAGCAGGTGAGTCAGAAGTGACAGGCTGCCAAAGTCAAGAAGATAAAGAAGTCAGTGACTCCATTCCATCTGTCACCATCTCTCTCTCTCTCTCTCTCTCTCTCTCTCTCTCTCATGGATAACTTTGGCCATGCTTCACTCTATTCACGTGAGGATTTCATGGATGACATACGTTGGCCAAACCCAGACACAAACACACGCACAGGGATCACATCTGGTAAATCGCATTTTCATGTGTGAATGTGTGCAGAACTTTCGAGATGGCTTTCGTGAAGCGAATCCGAGGTGCTATTTCAAACGACGGCAGTCTGTCAGAGTAGAATGCACTAGAAAAACAAGCTTCTGAGTCCACAAATCACACAGGATGAGAAGTGAGGCCAACACCACTGCTTTCTGCATTACCTTCCGAATGATCTCAGAAATCCCGTTTATAGATCATGTACCTTACAAAATAAAGACTTTTTGTTAAATATTCACCACTTAAAACTCCCAGTGTCTGTCTGTAACTATGAACTGTGTATGATTTAGCCAGAATAACTAAATAATACTCTTGAACATTTTGTTATATGGCACAGGAAAAAAAAAATATTGCTCTATTTCAACTATTAAACTGGAAAATTGTGACATGAAAGATCCTATTACCTTGTTACACCCAGCTGTCAGTATGTCTCACTACAAAAACACAATGCCTTAATTTGCTATATATAAAATAACTGCAGGTCAATGTGTTCATTTTGACGAAACTGGGAGAGGTGCATTTGTAGCATTTTGCAAAATAATGCAACATTCACACTAACATAACCAAAATCAATCACTCGCTCATCATCTATACCGCTTTATCCTGTATTCAGGGTCATGGGGCGCCTTGAGCCTATCCCAGGAGATTTGGGGCATGGGGCGGAGTACACCCTGGACAGAGTGCCAATTCATGTAAGGGCACACACACATACATACACACACACACACACACACACACACTCCGGGCAATTTGGGAATGCCAATTAGCCATATCTGCATGTCTTTGGACTGTGGAAGGAAACCAGAGTACCGGTAGGCAACTCACCAAGCATGGGGAAAAAAATACAAACTCCATGCACACAGGGACGGAAATCAAACCTGGCTGGGAATAGAACCCGGACCCGGGCGGTGCAAGGTGACAGTGCTAACCACTACACCACTGTGCCACCGTTAGAACAAAGTAAAACTAAAAATATATAACAGTATGAAGATAACATGTGCTATTACATTGATCAGCTTATGGGGATGTTTTTTTTAAAATATATATTCTTTTTAAAACCTTGCAGGGAATTGAACCTGGATCTTGGAGATGCAAGGCGACAGTGCTAACCACTATACCACCATGCCACCTTGACCAAAATCATATTTTGGCATTTCTGCTTTTTAGGACCCTTGTGATGGAAACATGCACAAACTATTCAGTTTATTTTCTACGTCTTTTGGCAAAAACTTTTTCTTTTTTTCTCATTGCTATCCATCTGTTTCGGTATGTCAAAGTAACATCCACATGACTAGCAGGACCAGTTTTCCTTTCTCCAGAGCATCACACTGCCTCTGCACTGACTTTGCCTTCTTCCCATTGTGCATCCTGTTGGCATGCATCTCTTCCCCAAGTAAGAGGTGTAAGAGGTCCAGGCCACCTTCTATGGTGCAGTTCTGATGTAGGAGCTTTCAGGGGTCAGCGCGGGCACTCTTACCGATTTGAAGCTACACAGCCCCATACAATGCAAGCTGTGATGCACTGTGTACTCTGACACCTTTCTTTCACAGCCAGCATTAACTTTTTCAGCAATTTGTGCTACAGTAGTTCTTGCGTGGGATTGGACTAGACGGGTTATCCTTCTCTCCATATGCATATCAATGTGACATCAAAACAGTTCTAACCCATCGAGGCATGGACTCTACACGAACTCTGAAGGTCTGGCACCAACACATTAGCAGCAGATCCTTTAAATCCTGTAAGTCTGTTCTCCTTTCTTGGACTGTTTTTCTTAGGTACTAACCAGTACATACCAGGAACACCCCACAATACCTGGCATTTTGGAGATACTCAGATCGTCTACTGGTCGTCACAATTTGGGTCTTGTCAAAGTCGTTTAGATTTTTCTGCTTGCCGCAACAACGTCAAAAACTGACTGTTTACTTGCTGCCTAATGTGTTGTATCCCACCCCTTGAGAGGTGCCACTGTAATATTAATCAGTGGTATTCATTCACCTGTCAGAGGTTTTAAGGCCATTGGTGTTATGTAGGATAGCTGAGGGGGATAGTTTGCATGTCATGTCTTTTTATGTGTTTAATTTCTTTTCTAAAAATACATTAAAATGGAAATATTTAACATTTAATAATAATAATAATCATCATCATCATCATCATAGCATTAGTCAAAGTAGCAGCAGCAGCAGCAGATGTAGTAATAGTAGTTGAAATAGTAGTAGTGATAGTAGTAGTATTAGTTGATGTTCTTGTTGTTGTTTTTATTGTAGTACTGTAGCAGCATTACTAAGTACTACTAGCTAGTAAACCAGTGACAGGATTATGGGCACCCAAGGCTCATTTATGCCTGTGGGGAGCCAAGGCCACTGGTTCGCTCCCCCAGAAAAGCAAATGCAGCACAAATCCCTGAAAAAGTCAATGCTGACTAAGACAGAAACGTATAAGAATACCCAGTGCATCACAGCCTGTCACGTATGGGGCTTAGCAGGCAAAGAGTTCAAGGTTGTTGATCCAGCCTCCAAATTCCCCAGATCCTACCCAATCGAGCTTCCACGGAATGCGCCGAATGAACATGTCTGATCCGTAGAGGCCCCGCCTTGCAACCTACAGCATTTAAACTGGTGCGAATGTCCTCATCGCAGAAACCCTAGCACCCCTTCAGAGGTCTTGTGGAATCATGCTCTGAGGGACCAGAGCTGTTTTGTGCAACAAGGGTAATCTACACAATATGGGGTTTAATGTTTTGGCTGATCAGAGTGTAAGTTCCCAGAAGCCAAACACTTCTCACTCCTTATGCCTACTACGCATAGCATTACCACTAGTTTCATCAGAGAATTACACAATGCATAGTTTTTACTGCGCCATTTGCTTCAATATGAATAACTGAATAATAATCCACTAACCGTTTACATAATGTCTGGACAGTGACAAAATCTCACTGAAGGGCAGGCTATGCTACTCCTCATGTCATTACAATAAAGCTTCACTTTTTTCAGTTTTTCTTTCATTAGTGGGCTTTTCATCAAGTAAAAAGTGCATCGTGTTGTATACTTTTCCTCTGTCAGTGTCTTAAACTCAAGCTGACATTATTACTAACCTGTCATTCTGTGGAAACAAACCTGTGTCTGTAAATGGCATGATCGTGTGATGTGATTTTATTTTTACACATGCCTCAGTGCAAGCTCGAACAAATGCAAAATGTCAGGTTTGGAAGGGTCTCACCTTTCTGCATATTTCGCTTGTGACATTCGTTCAGCTGAATTTTTTTTTTTTTTTTTTAACAAACATTTACTAAGTACACAAAGTGAGTCATGCATTCAGCCCAAAGCACTTTTTATCCAATGTGCTGCCAGTGCATGAGCTCAAACTGTTCACTGTACTTTTACCATGGAGAAAAAAAAAAGAAAGAAAAAAAAAAACAGGTACGAGGCTTTAGGATTTATTGTCAACAAGACTACAGTTTTCAGCATCTCTAAGAAAATGGCATTTAACATAATGTACATAAAGATGAAACAAATGACAAGTGGTCCTATCCGTCAATCCCATATTACACAAATGTCATTTCTCAGGTTGATTTCAGGTAAAAACCTGAAGGTTGTAATTCTTTACTTATTGCACCTATCAACAGTGTAAGTTATTGATATGCCCTGTATATGCAGCACTGATAGATATTTAGTATCTATGACAAATTTAAGGAAAGAAATAGAATTTCTCAGACTGTATAATAAATGCTTTGGTTATGCAGTTGAGAACTGGTGGCATTTTTTAAAGGTCTAAATTATTCAAAAATTTTATTCAAATTTTTGTGTTTGTCGCATACACAACCATACATGGTATGATACGCAGTGAAATGCTTACACGACTGTTTGTGACCTTGAAAGAAAAGAAAACAGCAAGTTAGAGGCATAAATGCTAATAGGAAAGAATACATCATATAAAATCTACTTTCTTTGTTACAATAGAATAAAATAAAGTATAAAGTATAAATAATAAATATGTAATATGTATATAAGATATACAGTAGTGAATTATCCATCCAAGGTACAAACACCTATTTTATGAGTAACTGCAATAAATGAAAAATTGTTAAAGTAAACAATTTCAAATAAATACCTAATCACAGTAAAATATGTCCGACTTCATCATCTTTCATCTTAGTGGCTGCTACACTAGCGAGAGTTCATGAGTGAAGTTATTAACCAGGATGAATAACCTGTAAAAAAATGTGCCTGGTTGTTAATATTGTTGTGTTGTCGTTGCTTTGTCATGCATTGTGAAACTTTGCACCACGGCGCTACTGAATGCTACTGAATGTTCAGAAAGCTGTTTTGTTCGTTTGTTTTTTTTTGTCAGCAGATCAAACCCCATGTTAATATTGAATTAAAATGCATGTTCATCCACACAAAAGTAATAACCTTATTTTAACAATTTAACAAATATTAATGTATAATAACGGATATGGCAGACCTTTCTGTCAGCTTCAGTGTCAGCACTTTTATAAAACTATAACTTTAAGTTTTCAAACACAGAAAAGTCTTCAGGACAGAGGAGGCTGCACTTTCAGGTTTCTCAGGAACATGAAAAGAAACTGCACAAGAGAGAAAAAAAGATCAGAAGGTGAAAGAATGAGGGTTTATACTGCAGCTGATATTAGACAAATTTAAATTATGTGGTTCATATCACTATAAAGTCCCTTTGGTGTCCTTATCAGAATCATTCATTTATCATTAACATAGTGCATAATAATGAAATTTATAAGGTGCTGTTAAAATGACCATACATTTAGATTACTATCAGTAGTAATCAAGTAAGTCTCTTGAAATGTGTTTCCCTCATTTTATTCCATTTTCTTTGAGTGGTGTATGTGATTTTGTCATCTATACCGCTTAATCCTGTATTCAGGGTGACGGGGGGCCTGGAGCCTATCCCAGGAGACTTAGGGCACATGGCAGGGTACACCCTGGACAGGGTGCCAATCCACCGCAGGGAACAGACACACACACATACACTAACTCATTCACACACTATGGGCAATTTGGGAACGCCAATTAGCCTAACCTACATGTCTTTGGACTGTGGGAGGAAACCCACCAAGCACGGGGAGAACATGCAAACTCCATGCACACAGAGATGGGAATTGAGCCTGGTCAGGGAATCAAACCTGAACCCTGGAGGTGCAAGGCGACAGTGCTAACCACTACACCAGCAATAAGTGGATAAATGACAAAATTTTAATAGTTTTCATATGTTTTCATTATCCTTTAATTAAACAATTCATTTTGATATTTTTATATTCATTTCTCACAATAATAATAATAATAATAATAATAATAATAATAATAATAATAATATTAATAATAATAATAATAATAATAATAATAATAATATAAATAATAATAATAATAATAATAATAATAATAATAATAATAATAATAATAATAAACATTTTGTACCTGTCCCTGAAATTGATGTCCACCCTGTTTTCCGGGAACTGCCACTTTGAGAATGTAATGTAATGATGTATCCGATGTAGTCAGTGACATCATCACCATAATTTGGTCATTTGGTCAATCGACGTTGAAACAACTGCTGTAAGTACATTTAAGTATTCACACCTACTTTTGCTTATTTTCATTCATCATCTATACCACTTATCCTGTTGCAGGAAGCCTGGAGCCTATCCCGAAAGACTTTGGCCACATGGCAGTCGCAGGGCACATGCGCACACACATACACACACACACATACACACACACACACACAACAGACAATTTGGGAATACCTATTAGCCTGATCTGCATGTCTTTGGACTGCGGAGGAAACCGGAGTACCCTGAGGAAACCCACCAAGCAGGGGGAGAACATGCAAACTCCATGCACACAGACCCAAGGTTGGATCGAACCTTTGACCCTGGAGGTTCAAGGCCACCATGCTAACCACTACACAACCGAATGTCCATCAAATGCTCATTAAACGCTAACTTTAGAAAAACGTCCACCCTGTCATGGTCCACCCTGTCATCAGTCCTCCTGTGACAGCGTGGATATGTCTGCATAGTTTTATTTTATTTTTAAATGAAAAAACTCAGAAGTCTCAAAAGCACTTTATTGTGTTTGACTCTGTGGATGTTCTACAACAACAGTTATAACACTTTGGGCTGTGTCTTTATGGAAAAACAATCATCCTAGTGGTGGTAATAGTAACTCTTCTTCATTGATTATTTTCCTATGATTGTACATCTTGTAATGTTTTATTCCTTATTTTATGTCTGATTATGCACTACTTCAGTATCTACTCTCATAGACATGCCAGCCAGTTCTTTCAAAAGAATCATCTTTTTGTTGATGAAAAGTGATAATTGGCAACAATTCCCTTTATGCCACAGAGAATGCAGAACTAGTTCAGACATCCTTGTATAATTGAGATGGATTGGAAATGAAACTTTGATTGGGTTGGGATTGAATCAGCTTCATCTATCAAAGCCAGTCAAAGAGGGATGTGTGGTTTCATCCGTTTAAGAAGGCGGGCCTGACACATGACCATCTTAGTTCATAACCAGTTGACAGATTTGTTCAGCACATTTTCCTTGCAGCTTAAAAGATAGGGTCCATCCATTTTTCTGAGATTGTTCCAAGTACAACAAAGTTGCCCATGCAATATATCACACTGGGATCCGGTCTTTCCCAGAGGTTTGAAAGGCGATCTGTATTCACCGCCAGACTTGACGTAGCATATGTCAATAAAGCATACCTGAACAATATGGTTATACAGCTGGCTGGCCCCAAGCCATTTTTATAAAATAGGGACAGGATGGATTGGGTGAAAGGAAGAAAAAAAAACAATATAATTTACTTTCTGCAGGAAAGTGGTGTAAAGCCTACAGTAGATCTGTCCATAGAACACTACAGGAGAAGATGCACTGAAAAAGCAAAGACAGTGTGCATCAATCTATCTAAGGCAGATTTGCACACACACATGCACACAGAGGTTCTTCCACCCTGACCTTTAAAAAAAAAAAAAAAAAAAGAAACTTTGGAAAATTGACTTTTAATTGCAAGAAAATTCCATACCTCCATGACAGGTCGTAATGCATTCGGTACACGGTGAGCTAAAGCGATGAAATCCTGTCCTACTTTCTCTTCTCCACTACTCCAAGGAAAATAAGCTTTCATGAGAGTTGTGCTGTTTGGTTCCACTCGCTCACTACAGCCGTTCCGGCTAATGCAAGCGTATGGCACATGAAATAATAACACCTCATATGCGATGTGGTTATTCTGCTGTTTTTCCCCGAACATCTGTTTGAATTAGGAAATTAAACAATAACCACTGGGTTACCGAGTTGCTGCACCACACGCAGACACATACACTCATCCTATGAAATGCATGACTTGGTGCATTCCTTTCTAAGATCTGGATGCTCTCTGGAAGAGACACAAAGTATAGTAAAGATCCCCACCAGTTTCCCATGGAGACATGAGCTAATCCACTGTGCAGAAGTGACCTGTTAAAGCAATGATCATGTCGAATATTCAGAGAGGTATCAGCCGTGCTAGCCTGTGCTTGGAGTCTATGCTAAAGCTCTTAAACCCACAGAATTTATCAGTGGACAATTTGTCTGTATACCACTTCAATTAGTGATGTGGCAAATTTTCTAGCTGGCTAATTTCTAGCAAATTAACTGTGTGCAGCAAGGAAGCTAACAAGACAAGAATTCTGCCAAGCTAGCTAAAAGTAACCTTAATATAGCTAGCTATTAAATTGTGTAATTGAATCCGTAGTAAGTTAACTACGATAGTGTACTGTATTGTTTATTTTATGTGCACTTGCACTTATGTGCACTTGCACTTAGCAAGCTAGCTAACAGATTATGAGCTAATGCATTGTTTGGTAATATTCACTTAGCGAACTAGCGATCCTACTGTAACTATGTTAGAATAAGTAGTCTAATTTAAACAATGAGCTTTCTCACAAGCTAGCTATGATTAATATAATCAGTAGCCTACAGTGTAACTAAAACGGCCAAGTCTTTTAGCAAGCTAACTAACAGATAATGAGGTAATACATTGTTTGGTAATATTCACTTAGCGAACAAGCTATCCTACTGTAACTATGTTAGAATAAGGTGTCTAGTTTAACCAATACGCTTTCTCACAAGCTAGCTATGATTTAATATAATTAGTAGTGTACAGTGTAACTAAAACAGCCTTTTAGCAAGCTAGCTAACATTGGTCTGTTTTGACTATTTCATACTGGCCCAATTTCTAGCAAGCTACATAAAAATAATGGCAAAAATCATGGTATAATGTGGGCATATAGATTTACCAAACTAGCTAGCTAACCCCAAGGTGACTATTGTAACGTGTAATACATCATGCTAGCAGTAAAGTTAACAATAAGTTAGTTAGCTAACTCTTTACCTAGAGATGGCATTCATAGATGTACATGGCAGCAGTAATCTCTCCATGACAACCTATACAAACTTACATATACTGTATGTAGTTGAGGTCAAATTGAAGTGTGTTACTCATTAACGAGAGATTCTGGGTGCTCAGTTCCTTCATAAAGCAAATGAAATGGCTAAGTATCATCAATCACTCATTGTAGTTCCTTGAGGAAACCCACCAAGCATTGGAAGAACATGCAAACTCCATGCACACAGACTCCGAGGCGGAAATCGAAACCAGAACGAATCCCGGGTGGTGCTGTAACCTCTCGCAGCCGGAGGTCTAGAGAGAGCTGATTGGCCGAGCTCTCTCAGAGGGGAGGGATGAGAGGTACTTAGTGCTCCCACATTAATCACGGCTCTACAGCCAGTCAGGGGCGTCTGTGAGCTCGCGCAACGGAGGGAGTGGATAGCGCTGTCCTCCGAGTGTGTTACGCCGCCCCCAACGGTGCGCGAGCGAGCAGTTCGAAAAGATGCGGTCGGCTGGCGTCACGTGGTTCGGAGGAAACACGTGATAGTCTTCGGCCCTCCCGGCTGAGTGGTAGTAGTAGCCTTAATGTGGGAGCCCCCTAGTGACGGGGAGGAATTGGACACGACTACATTAGGGAGAAAATCGGGGGAAAATCCAAAAAAAATAAGATAAAAAATAGAGGTGCAAGGCGACAGTGCTAACCACTAAACCACCATGATGCCTGATAAATATTGTATGTTGAGATATTAATAAAGGGATAAATGTATGCATTTTTCTATATTTTACTTTCACATTATCAAGTCATTTTAATAAAAGAAAGAAAGAAAGAATTATCTATTTTGTTGATTTTATTATGTTGACATAAGCTAGTGCTATGACATTTTCCCAGGCAGACTTATGTTGGAATGTCATGACAAGGTGTCGTTACACAATCTCGGGTCAACAACAAAATAAAAGTCACGTGATTGACTCAAACATTACCAGATATTATTTGATATTAAACAGCCGGTTTATACTGGAGGTATATACCACAGCCCATGTAGGAGTCATGTGGCCCTATGAACACTGTGCTTAGGTAAAGTGTTAACTGGTAGAGATGGACGGTTCATGAATGAATCAACATTTTTAGATAAAGCATGTTGCTCACACAGTATAATTGATTCATTACGCTTTTAAATGATTTTTACAAACTTGAGCTGTTTGTGAATTTTAAGTAGTGTGCTTTAAAGTTGTGTGTATGATGCACCATGAGCGTTCAAGTCAAATCGGGACTTGTGTTGAAATTTCTGATTAGTGAAGACAAAACTGATTGATGTTTCCTGATAAGAAACATTTGAATGGTGCAGATATTTTAAAGAAGGTCATACAACTGTGAATGACGATTGTGGTCGAGGTAGCACAATCATTCGACAATCATTCGACCTTTTGTACATTTTACAGAAACTCGGCTGGAAGTTATTGCCACATCCCTCATATAGTCCTGATCTGGTTCCAAGCTATTTCCATATGTATGGATATAGTGGAAATAAAAAGAAATATAAAGTTTTTACTCTCATAAATGTGTTTTGTGATTCTGCGCAATCAAAAGTCCCAGTTCGATTTGAACGCCCATTGTACAATTGTTTAAATACAATTTATGAAGTACAACCCGTAAAGCAAACTTGCTTTGTTGATTAGAAGGTAAAGTACAATTTCATTAAACAATTTTAACTATATTAGGGGGAAATTATCAGGCATAATATCACCAAATAGGTTTAGAAAAATATCAATTTGGCAGTCGACTCTCATTAGATAAGGTCATATGATTTATTTACAATTTAAAATTTATTGCAAGAAAAAATATCCCATGATTAACAAATCTTTTAGACATCTCTTCGTAAGATCTATCTAATACGTCTTTATTCATTTCTTAAAATGAAAAATTTGGCACTGAGAATTGTTTAGACACTTCTGTATTTAAAGATGAATTCCAGCAGGCCATTATCATTTTATCATGAGCTCAACCAACAAACTCCAATTTGTATTTTTTTTAACTAACACTGTTGGAATTGGAATCTAAACTTTTTTTTTTTTAGAAATTAAATATAATATAAAATATAAATCTCTTTTTTTTCCCCTTTAGCTTTGCCCACTACGTCATTACTCATTGATTCTATCCATGTGTCATTTGGACAGACCAAACTTTCATCATTTTCAAAGGTGAACTTTGAATAACACTTCGTGTAGAATTGAAAACTCAACCACCACTACCCGGCCTCGCTTATTTTTCTTCTTTCTTCTTTTTTAGTTTTTCTTCTTTTTTTTCTATTGTCTTCTTTTTCCACATGCTTATACAGTGGGAGCTGAAAGCCATCTTTGTCGGCCACGGTCTACGGCGTCTGAATAGGGCCAAACAAACGGCCCCGTCCGCCGAGTCCTGGAGAAGTGACGCTGAATAGAATTCTTCCTCTGACTTCTCTCTCGCCAACCTCCCAATGACGGACCACTCCATTCTTCTCCTGCTCTCGCTAATGGATAAGACAATATTTGCAGGAGCAGGGAGGGAGGAGGGAGAAGAGGAGGAGGGAATCCATTCATTAGCATTCAGCCACTCTGTCCTGCTTTTTCTCTGAAGATGGGAGCAGATCAACTACACACATGCGCACACACACACACACACACACACACACACACACACACACACACACACACACACAAACTCAGACCCTTCCTTTCCCTCCCTGATAAACATTCTGCCCAGTTCTCTTTGATTTTTTTTTCTATCCTCTTGTTCTTTCAAAGGCCATTTGTTTCCCGCCTCTTGGATTCTTGAAAATCAAAAAATGGACAAAAGAGGGGGGAAAAAAAGGAGCGGGTGAAAAAGAAAAAGAGAAAGAGACAGGTGCGAGGTGATGGAGAACCGCAGAAATCCTTGATGACCTCATCAAGTTTGGCCAACATGTGAAAGAGGAGCCGCGTTGTTTGATTTGATTTGTTCGGAGAAACTAGATGGGATCGCAGTAACTTTCCACAATTCACATCGAGCCAAACCAGGCTTTTATTTTTTCTGCCACAAGAAAACCTTTGAATCTTAATTCCAGGAGCTTCTAATGAAAAAATAAATAAATAAATATATAAATAAAATAAACTCTTAAACCTAGCATGTTGATATTCTATTATTTCTAACTTTCTAACACATTTTTAAGCTACAAAATAATGTCTTTACCTGTCTCTGAATTCCTTAAAATAATTCCTAGAATAGTTTTATATAGATGGTGCTTGATCTCTTTCAAAGAGGGGGAAAAAAAGAAAAAAACATCATTGTGGGCTAACAGAATTATAATTCTGACTCCCCATACGGTTCCAACCCTCTCTCTCCCTCTTTATCACTCTCTCGCTGCTGTTTGATGTCCATTTAAGCTCGTCCCATGCACACTACTAATTATCACAGCGAGGTTCTTTCCGCATTTGATGCCGGCAGGGAAAACATTCCAGGGGACAGTTGCCATAGAAATGGGTTTAAATGCACCTCGGATCGGCGCTGGAGTTGCCTGCGTTTGTTTTGCGAGTCAACACAGCGATTGAACAAAAGGGCCGAGGCAGAGATTAGCACACTAAAAACGGGTGTCTGTGGAAGACTGCCATATGCCATCAATCTGCGGGCGGCCGTCCGCTCCGCACTCCTATGGATAATCATAAGGACTATATTTAGAGTCCTGAGCTCAAGCAGTTATTACCCAGCCTTACAGCGTTGTTTACGGTCAAATAGGTTTAATCCACAGAAATCCTGTTCATACAGATTAAACCTGTAAAATCTAACAGCATGCATATGGAAACGGAAAAGGAAGTCATGTGTAATGTCACACAACAAACATAGGAAGCAGCTACAACATGTATGAATGTCTGAGTGACTCTAATTCTAGTGCTAAAGTTCAACTGATGAAACGAGATTGAATCTTTTAATCTTTGTCCTTCTTTTTTGTTTTACTGTGCTTTGATTAAAATTGTAACTACACTCCGGCTTGGATTAAATCCTAGCGTAAGTACCCGTCATTAACGCGTAAGGAGTCTGTGGAAATAGTTGAAAAGTTAAAGCTAAATATAAGCTGATCAGCATCTCGCACATAACTGCTCATAACTTCTCTTTTACTCAACATTTTTATTTCATGTATCACGTAATGTTCAGTTCTCATAGTGTATGTAGCATTTTTTGGAGTATTTTTCGTGTGTGTGTATCTGTTTATTGAGGTTTTTGCCAGCTTGTAGGTACATTATTGGCATTCCTGTGTCTGCCACATGGGTCTTTCATGAACGATTCGTTCTCTTTGAACGAGTCTTTAACATGACTCTTTTGTAACGTGACTCCCATAAATGCTATATACACAGGAAACAGAATTGAGCGGTTCTTCTCATGAGTCTTCTAGTCCGAGTCGTTCGTTCTTTTGTCATGTGACTTCCATAGACGCTACAGTCTGCAGTGCAATAGATTTAAAAGACCAAACGACTCAGACTGCATTTGTCTGAAAATGTGTTAGATGCTGTGACATAATCTGGAACAAAACTGCTCATAACTTCCCTTCTACTCAACATTTTGATTTCATTTATGGTGCGGGTTCAACTTCATGCAGATATCGAAGGACTGGAAAATTTCATTTAATTCTGTACGACACTGTGACAAAATCTGGCTGGACATTCAGACAGATAGACAGACAGACATACAGACAGTCTGGTTTTGATCCCCCAATGTATGAAACGTAAAGATATCATTGAAATGAGTGAGTTTTGACCAATGTCCAGTTTTATTTAAATAGATACCAACTAACTAACAAGCTCCACTAGCTTCAAGATCTTTTTTCTGGTTCTCACCCTCTATCCTTACAATCATGAGTCATAATCAAACTGCATGAAATGACACAGATACAGGTCAAGAGCATCAGTTAACATTCATTCATATTAAACATAAAAATGTGGAAGAATGTGCTCGCAGTGACTTTTACCCTGGGTTGCCAGTTTCTGTTACTACTAATCTCCAGGGATTTTTCTCCCTCAACAGTCTCCAGACTTTACACTGAAGAAAAAATGCAGTGAATCGAAATTCGGGGGTATTTTTGATTAGGGAGGTCAGAGGAGAAGAGCCAGACGGTAACTGAAATAGACACTCTTTATAATAATCACGATGAGCAGAAATCATTCCAGAGCATTGAAACCGGAGGTGGATGAGCCAAAACTGCAGATGGCATCGTTACGGCATACAGCAGAATCTGAGGCTGGGAGAGATGGAAAGCCAGGCTGGGAGAGATGGAAAGCATCATCTTATATACAGTAAGTGAAACTAATTACATATAAAGGTAGTGGTAGAGGACTTTGGAAGGTTATGAAAACCCCACAGACCATTAACAAGTGATTCAGCTCCTGGATAACTCTACATTAACCACTCAGCCATGTCTAATTCTGCGTTTTACATGTAATAAATAAACTTAATTTGAAAAAATAACATTATTACACTGAGGCCATTGTTCATGATTGCAAGTAACTTACAATAAATACCACTGACTGTCTTAAACAGCTGAGTGTTTTTTGTATTTAACCTCCACCTGGAGCTCCAAGCTACATTTCTCACCTTTAACTGTTCAACCCACCTACACTCTGCTTCCACCGAAGTGACTAGAACTTGAATCAATTTTAACACAATATTAAATTCCATCCATGCATCTATCAACCTGGGATCGTGGAGGCCAATGATGACCATTGTATTTTTCCCAATTTTACAACCGGGGTAGGACCTCCAGTCACACACACACTCATACACTGTGTACATAAATGCCGATTAGACCAATTTGCATGTCTTCGGACTGTGCGAGGAAACCAGAGCACCCGGAGGAAACCCACCAAGCACGGGGAGAACATGCAACCTCCATGCACACAGACCCGAGGCGGGAATTTAACCCAGACTCTGGAGGTGCGAGTTGACAGTCCTAACCAGCCAATAATGATTTACTGTTGATTCCAGATGTATAGCCCTAACCGCTATAATGATATACTGTACTCAGGGTGGAAGAGACAACTAAATGCCTGGTCTCTGCTTTGTTTCCAGGAATCCTAACTGACTATGATAAAAAAAAAAAAAAGAAGGTCACTAATTTAATTTTACAAGACATGGCAGCACACCCTAACTAGCACAAGCTAAATGCACACTAATGGAAAGAAATGAGTTTATGAGCATGTCATTCATTGTGTTTGTGTCCCCAACAAAAAGGACAATGCTGACTAACGTTCTCTTCCTTTGTTTAACGACTGTTGCAGGGGGGCTTAACGGGTAGCACTGTCGCCATGGACGGAAGGTTGGCAAGTCGAATGTGCATGTTCTCCCCATGCTTAGTGGGTTGCCTCTGGGTGTTCCAGTGTCCCGCACAGTCCGAAGGCTTTTGCCCGTAGTGTTTGAGTGTGTAGGCTTGTTCCCTGTATTGATTTGACACCGCATTTTGGTTCTCCCCTACTCCACCTTGTGCCCGGAGTTCCCTGAGATAGGCTCCAGGCTCACCGTGACTCTACGTACACCGGATAAGCAGTATAGACAATGGATGGGTGGATGGATGTTCATGCATGATTTGACTGCATTTGTGATGGTCAATCATCCGTGAACACTAATTAATCCATATAATATAGTCACTCACTCATTCTCTATACCACTTAAGATCCTGTACAGGGTCACAGGAAGCCTGGAGCCTATCCTCAGGGGTCTCAGGACACTAGGCAGGGTACAAGCACGGGCACTAACGCACCCACTCACCCACTACAGGCAATTTGGTGATGACAGTTAGGCTAATCTGCATGTCTTTGGACATGTGGGTGGAAACCAAATAAGACTGTACTAGACAGAGTTAAAAAATAAATATTTTGAGTACAACAAAAATGATTTTTTTTTTTTAAAAACATGACCTATAGCTTTTCTGTATTTTTTTTATATTAACAATTTTATAAATGAAAAGTACTGCTAAGAGTGAAATAAATGATTTCCAAGAATGATTATCATTTTTTCCTGCTTTAAAACAATCATGTCTGAAGGGGTTAAGTGGGGATTACGAATCCCACCAAGTTCCACACCAGGATAGACAGATCCTGTCTTGCCCTCGGGCTACACGGCAGCTCCAGCCGAGTGGAAACGACGTGCATTTGGATGACTGGTGTTAATTTAGTTTTTCCTGTTTTGCATGGTGCGATCTTGGTAAATTATAGCAACTGGGTGGCTGCCGTCGCTGTTCGTGTGTGTGTGTGTGTGTGTGTGTGTGTGTGTGTGTGTGTGTGTGTTTGTGTGTGTAAAAATGTGTGCGCTTCCTTGGGTGGAGGCGGAGATGAGTCTCCCTGGCTCCTCCGTAATTGCTCAAATACACTTTTAGCCTCTTCCACTTACTTTAATTATTATTCCACCCAAATTACAGCTACTGAAGTTTTTTTAGTTGTGTGAAGCAAAAATGTGCAATGTGTTAGGAGAGAGAGAGAGAGAGAGAGAGAGGGGGGGGGGGGGGTGAGCTATGAGACAGAAAATGTAAAAAAAAAAATTTATAGAGAGAAAGTGAGATGGGTGTCAGTGAGAGAATGTGTGTGTGTGTGTGTGTGTGTGTGTGTGTGTGTGTGTGTGTGTGTGTGTGTGTGTGTGTGTGTGTGTGTGTGTGTGTGTGTGTGTGTGTGTGTGTGTGTGTGTGTGTGTGTGTGTGTGTGTACGTTTCCTCTGCTCTGAGCTTTGTGAGCTCACTCTGCTCCACTCGCCTCTTCGCCTGCAGCCATGTTGGCTCGGACAGCCTGTGGGGTTCCTCATGGCTGCAGGCGATATCAGCCTGTGTCCACCTGTCTGTCTGTCCACTCTTCCTCTCTCTGAGTCTGTCTGTCTGTATTAGAGAGAGATATGGCAGTGAGACAGCAGTGAGTCCTGTTGACCACAGCATGAGTCAGTCGTGTCCGTCTGCAGAATTAACGAGCCGCGATGCATCCCGATCCTGACACTGACAACACCCTCGTCCTCGTCCTTCTCCTCCCACTGGCACCTGCAATCACTGTTCACCCTCCGGTCCTGCAGGCCTCGACTGCCAAGTGTGACGGTGTGTATGACCCCGGGGCAGCACAAAGCTGTTACCACTTTCTGACATGTTTTGACTGGAAAATTATAATGACTCAGTGGAAATACTCATATGATAAAATGGATTTTTATTCAAAATAACATTGAATTTATTTTCATAAACGTGATGAATAAAGAACCAAATGTTTAAAATGCTTCTCCTATTTATTTTTATTTTATCTTTTAAATAGAATGATCGATTAAGGTTTCATTAGATTCATCATAAACATTGGCATCAACACATCTCAAGAATGTTAACAAATGAGTTAACACTTAATTACTTGTACATGTTTAAAATGTGTAAAATAACTAATTAAGCCGAATAATTAGCACCTGCGTTAACCAATTGTCACACTATTAATGAGTAAAATGAAGCCCACACTGGAGGCACAGTGGCGTAATGGATAGCACCGTCACCTCACACCTCCAGGAGTAGAATCTCACCTCCGGTCTGAGTGCTTGCATGTTCTCCTGGTGGTTGGTGGGTTTCTATCCAAGGTACTGTACATTTTGATTGGTGTTTCCAAATTGCTCATAGTGTATGACTGGGTGTGTTCTTGTGCACTGCGAATGGTTTGGCATCGATTCCCTTGGATAAGCTTCAAGGACCCTGTGACCTTATACAGAATAAGAGGTATAGATATTTAATGGATAGATGAAGCCCTTACTTCATCTAAGGCATTTAGGAGTTTGGGGTTTTACAAGCTGCATCTTAAAAATAGGTGAGGGAAGAACAGCTTCTACAACAAAATTAATAAACTTGTTTTATGGATGTGTAAATTAAGTTTCATTAAATCTAACTATAAATGTGTCATTCTTTAATAGATAAAATAATGCACTTGTCATATAAAGCTCTCCATCCATCCATCTAAGAACCTCTAAGGGACCATGGAGGCCAGTGGATTTATTCCCATTTTACAGCCATTTTCCAGTCAACATTCACCCGCTGCAGGCAATTTGGGAACGCCACTTAGCCTAATCTGCATGTCTTTGGACTGTGGGAGGAAACCAACCACGGACCCCAAGGCAGGAATCAAACCCAGACCCTGGAGGTGCAAGGCGACTGTGCTAACCACTACACCACCGTGACGCCGTATGAAACCCTGCCATGTTATATTCAGTAAACCAGTTAAACCAATAAAAGTTAATCAAATCAGGATTTTTTTTTTCATCTAAATAAACATCGGACACTCTATATTGTGTTATTTATACTTCATAAAGGTTTGACTTAAGTATTTTCCTTTTTTTCTCAAATTTGAAGCAACATTGTAAAATCAATATTATACTGCATATTGAATACATTATGATCAATCAGTGCACTTACAACTAGCTCATCTGTGAAATACGTTCATATTGATTAGATCATTGTATAATAGCTAACATAGTTATATACCATGCTCATCCATGTATTGTGAGTATCTGGGTATACACAGTACAAAATTACAGCTCGATTGAACCTCATCTCTTAGAAAATTATTCAACAGTTAGTTCTGACCGAGTCATTTGACTGGATGAGAGGCATCCGATGAGTGCTGGTATTAGAGTATAACAGCACTGCGACTCTGCTTCACAGGTGTTCTGAACAACGGCACTACTTTGTGTGTGGAACAATGGATTTTAAATCCTACAGACTGCACTAGCTTTACATTTTATACTATTTGGGATTCAAGCCCAGAACAATTAGTAAGCTCAGGCTATTCTAAAGCAGGATAAGTGGAGACATAAACAAAAGCTTATAAAGATATTTACAGGACTGTCCACCTTGTCCATGGTATATTCTCCTCACATTTTATCTACATAGTACTCATAAGGATTTGCAACTGTTGGTCGCTAACTGTCATTCAGCAAAACAGCACCAGTTGGCGTCTATCAGCCATGCTGATATTCAGCACAACAGCACTCTCGTCCATCTGATATTGTTCATTTTGCGTTTGCAGGACAAACGGAATGCAGTTGAATTTGTCCAATATCCAGTTTCGACTCTTACCCATTCATACAAATTAAATGATAACCTTCGCATAACAGATTTATGTTATTCGGTTATAATTTTAGCTGTCGCCTCCTTGTTAAAGCATTTTTTAAACACGTCTAGACAAAAGTAATAAGAAACTTACTAGCTCTTTTTTTTTTTTTTTTTTTTTTAATGCAACTTCACGTCGCACCTTGTTTGCTTCGAAGCCGCCATATATCCTGAAAACAGTTTCACATTTTATGGTAACAGGATGTAATAAACGTCACGCTTGACAGTGCTTGACAGTTCTTGATAGTTCTGCGTAAATCAACCCAAAAAGCGATTGTATTTAGTGCAGTTTGGATGACACACTATTCAATTATCTTAGACCCTCATGCTCCTTCTGGAAATAATCAGCCTTTGTAAATTCTTTTCCCGAGCTGTGTGTGTAGCCCGGGGTAAGTGTGCTGCTGATGGGAGTGACCCACCTGTTTCAGTCCAGAGAAACGCCCGGAGCTCACGACTGTGCACACATTCCTGTCAAAGATTATTATTTAAGAAAAAAAAAAAAATTTTTTATAAAAAAGTCATGCAATGTTGTCTGCTGCATCACATCTGTTGTCCTGTTTCCTGTTTCAATGGCTGCTCCGGTCTTATGAATGTTAAGCAAGACAATGTTTTTAACTGCTGAATAGAGAAATCAGTGCATGAGACCCTGTGTGTGTGGGTGACCCGGGGGTTAAAGGTCACCATGGTAATCAGGTGGGGGGAATTCAATTTCCCACACGCACACTAAAGGGTGAAGCTGGTTCCCATCTGTCATATACACCACAAACCCACACACACACACACACACACACACACACACGACTCAGACAGCACCTTGTTGTGATTTGTTATGCTATTTATGGACTGGTGTAATGGGAGGTTAGAGACGTGAATAGATCTCTAGCGGGGATCTCTCTCACACTCACGACATGCTGGATAGAAAAGCAGGAGACCTGAATAGAGATGTAATAAGAGTAGTATTTAGACGGTTGACGAGGTTGGAGGGGCCGAGGCTTAACCTTAAAAGTCAGAGTGGTTCTTAAAGGTCAGTCCTGTATTCATTTGGCTTTCTGCTTTCCTGGTTTTGTCGCATATTTGTTTTGGTTTGAGGCGCAGCTCATTCTGGATATATTAAAAAATAACAGTTAGACTTTCCACTGAAGTTTTCTTAGCAAACTAACTCTGTGATTTATATCACGGTGCTCTCAATTCTCGTTGGCTGTTGAATAGATTTCTGTTAATGTGCTCATTCGGAGATATTATCATTTCTATAGTGACATCAAATCCAAAGAGACTGTTCTGGGAAATGTGTTAGAATAGCTAATACTGATAATCGACAATTTGTATTGTTCTTTTATCAAATCAAAATGTCGAAATGTTTACTTAACATTTTAAGGGAGGAAGCTTTAATGGAAGCTCTTTGTAGCTCTTAGTCACTGGCAAAACTGTAACTTTTTTTAAGTTTTTCCAACACAAGGAAAGTCTTTAAGATAGACAAGTTAGTACTTTTACAGTTAATTTCCTATTATTATTATTATTATTATTATTATTATTATTATTATTATTATTATTATGAGGGAATGGTGAGGGAGTGATTGTGATACCAAGTAATAAACTGTTCTACAAAAGCTCCACAACATTACATTTGTCACTATTACATTGCTTGTAGAAGAGAAACTGTACACACAATCATTCGCCAACACCACTTGCACATCACAGGAACTCGACTGGGAGTTATTGCCGCATCACCCGTACAGTCCTGACCTCGCTCCAAGCCATTTCCACACGGTTGGGAGTTCCTGGGAGGCCAGCGTTTCAGACATGAAGCAGGCTTTACTCTTATAACTGTGCTCTGCAGAATCAAAAGTCCCAGTTTGACTTGAACAAACCTTGCTAATTAAGTAACAACGTTCATTTAGCTATTGCAGTGGAAAATGTTTAGTTGCATGAATGCACATAATGTTTATTACGTACATTACTATAAAGATGCCTACACGAGATGTCGCCATATACTGTACCAACTGCTAATCAAATGAACCCAGAAAACTAAGTGTAAATAAGAGATCTTTCAGTTCAGCCAGCCTTGTTCACGAAATGTATTAAAAATTAACCCCGTGCAAAGCTGCATTTCTTTCTATTATTATCTTCAAGACAGAGGAAATAAGATGGCTGATGAGGAAATGACTGTTTATAGCTGCTATAATGTAAGTGATAACAGAAACCACCCACAAACGAGACATGTACAGCACATGGCATTTTGTAACAAATGGAAAATTGTTCACACTGGCAAATTTGTGCACAATACTGTCATATTATACAGGGTGGGCCATACGTTCTCATACATAGGAAAAATTATCATTTTATTTTTATAAAAATATTTTTAACAGTTTTTTTTATTTAACTTATTTATGTTTAGGTACCATAAAAAGATGTACTTGACAAAAGAGCAAGAAAATGAAATCATACTGATGATCACCAACATCACCATTCAATATCGCCAGATGTGCTAATGCGTGTTCATCAAAACAATATGTATTTTCAAAACAATAATAACCATGTAGAGCATGTTACAGTATATGAATAAATTTTATATTATATGAATCTTTTTTTTAAAAAACATTGTTTTTTCCTATGTATGGAAATTTATGGCCCACCCTATATTCTTTACTGAACTTATGGATCCTTAATATACAAACTACCAAAATAACTCACACACACAATTATATATTACAGTCTTGTAGTATAACCTTGAAGACATTTCACCGTTCATCGACTTATAAATCCCCTCAGACGAGTGCTGAAACTTCATCAATATGACAACAACAGTCCAATAACCTTCACTTTACTACAACACAAAACACAGACACACGCACGCGCGTGCGCGCGCGCACACACGGGATTGACCGTTTCTGAAAGGTAAGCTTTAAGAAAAAAGCTTGTAGTGAAAAAAGAGATGTTTAGAATTGCTAATGGTGCATCAGTCCATTTCAAAGACCCTTCTCTCTCTCTCTCTCTCTCTCTCTCTCTCTCTCTCTCTCTCTCCCCCTTTTGCATTCCGTCGATTCACGTTCCAGTGAAGAGCCGATCAGATATGGAACCCCCACTTGATCCGGCACAGGAAACATTAGCACAGAGGAACGATCTGGATTTCCCAAAGTGTCGGCTCCGCCAAGATAGGAAGCCACTTTAATCTTCCAAGCTGGATCCAGATTCCTGTTACAGATGGATGCTTCGCTCACTTTCTTCCTCTTCTCTCTCTGTCCTCTCTCTCTCTTTCTTTTCTCCTTAGAGAAAACTGACCGGGTCAACCAAATGCACGACAGGTAACAAAGAACACTCTCCATTAGAGAAAAGTCTGGAAGTCCCCCTCCAAAACCCTGCTTAACTCTTACAGAGTTGCAGAATCAGGTACAGTCAAGTACAAAGGTATGCATACCCT
Source organism: Clarias fuscus (assembly GCA_030347435.1). Classification (NCBI taxonomy): domain Eukaryota; kingdom Metazoa; phylum Chordata; class Actinopteri; order Siluriformes; family Clariidae; genus Clarias; species Clarias fuscus. Next base: position 33,316,008 of record CM059207.1, read on the forward strand.
TAGGGGGAAAAAAGAAGATGTGAAATTAATTTGTATAAAGGAAAGATTCTAACGATTTGTTTTTATAACTTCAATTTCTAACTGCAATCACACTCCTATTCTATGAGCCGCTGCTACACTAGATTATCTTTTATTGAGATGGTCTTCAGCTTAATGCTTTTGGTTTTTGTTTTAAACCATTTATTTGTTACTTTTGCCTTGTATTTTGGATATTCTTTTTTTTTATTATTATTATTATGAATTTTATTATTCATTTTGTAGATTGATTGTAAGATTTTTTTTTTTTCCTATACTCAAAATCTCTTGGTGGTGAGGGTGTAAACTTTTGCACTCAGCTCTACTTGCCCCTTAGGCATTTCACTGGTTCTCCTCCTTAGGCATACTTTGCACATTTTTTTTTTTTTTTTTTTTTTTTTTACAAAGGACAGATGTGTCCACGAAGGGTGTTCGAACTGGGACTTGTGAAGAAATGTATTGTGAATGAAGTTTGACACTTACAGAAGACTTCAAGCACAGTAAGGTGATGAGACTCTTTGCTGCAGTTAAACATCTGACTGGTGCAAAGATTTTAAAGAAGGACGTATAAAGACTGGATCCTCGAAAATCGAACAGATGCATCTGTTTGTGTGAACTGTACGCACCATCATTCACAAACACCACTTGCACGTCACAGGAACTCGGCTGGGAGTTATTGCCACACTCCCCGTACAGTCCTGACCTCATTTCCACATGTTTGAGCCATTCAAGGAGTTCCTGGGAGGCCAGCGTTTCAGACATCAAGCAGGCTTTACACTCATAACTGTGTTCTGCACAATCAAATGTCCCAGTTTGACTCGAACAAACCGTGCAAATAAAGCAACAAAGTACAATTAGCAAGTGTTCATTAAGTCCGATCATGGCTCTGGCGTACTGAGAAATCTTTCCAAGCGCTGGTGAAACACTGGGATGAATACATTAGTGTAGCAGAGGATTATATAGAGACATAATGGGAGTTTTTACTCTCATAACTGTGTTCTGTTATTTGAAAAAGTCTGACTTGAACATCCGTTGTAGATATGTCTCGTTTGCTAATGATTCAGAACAATTAAGGTACGTCCAGGAGTATGCATTCATGTACTGTATGCGGTTACCTCCCAACTTATTCAGTGATTAATAAGAATCTCTTTCCTTTCAAGCAGTTTTTACTGTTTTATTCCATGATATGGTATCTGTGATTTTTTTTTTTCTTCATCATTAAATATTTACAATTGTCCGTATGCTGAACCTGATCCGCACCCCTTGAGTCAGTGAGTGACCAAGACTCCTGCTTTCTGCTTTCTCATCCGGTGAATATGTTAGTTCTGTGATTCACATTTCGATTCATTCAGTCAGAACTGGATATCTTTTTTTTTTTTTTTTTTGCATTAAACTCAGTAGAAGACTATGTTAATGGGACTGTGTGTAAGAACAGACATGCTTGCATATAATAAAATAAAACAAAATAGTACAAAAAAGTAATATTCGATATTATACACTAAATGGACCCGTCTATTGTCTGCTTTAGAAGGTGGCATAGTGAGGCTGCTCATTTTGGCAGACGAATTGAATCGGTGAACATAAAATTAATTAATTAAAATTATTTTCGATTTTCCACAGAAGGACTCCAGTTGCCGTTTATACTCTATATAATGGTTTTAGATACAGTATACCACTCTCGCAACAAACAAATACTGTCTACTCATGTACAGTCACCTGACTCTCCAGATATATGCATCCATTGTTCGTTTTCAGCTTTGCACTATATATAGCTTCACCGAGTTCCTCTGCATACACAAACATACATCCACATTGTTCCCCGCTTTCATATGCAGTGTAATCAGAAGGTGAAGGAACGCATGAGAGAAGCATGAGGGCGCAGAGAGAAGTCTGAGTGTGGTGATCCGAGCCCGCTGACAAAGACTTCTGCCTTTTAGAGCCACACGTCTAACAGACGTACTGCATTCAACCGTCCACTGACCGCCGATCTGTCAGCAGGACCGCCTCATGGGGAGCTCTAAAGGTCAAGGCATGTGAGTCAAAGCATTCGTGCGCAACTAGAGATTATCATAGTCCTCGTGCTAATGCAAAAGAGAAAGCTCAGTCACTCCCATATGATGGATTTTACATAAAACAGCTCAGTCTTTATGCTCAAGTGCCATGGATGCATAATCAAATACATGCATGCATACATAGAGGCAGACATATATACACTGCCTGATTTTATTTAGTCACCTTTCGACTTCAATTACAGCCGGTGTTGGGGGACGTTACTTTTTAAAGTAAGTAATTACATTACAAAATTACTGTCATTAAAACATAATCAGTTACATTACTGCGTTACTCTACTCTGATAAAAGTAACTAGTTCGAGTACTTTTCCATTGCAGGAAATGAAAACTCCTTTGTGATTCCTCATGATTGTTGTTTTAGTCAAGACCTTTATAATTATTCTACCATCATCACTCAGCGAAGTTTGGCTACTAACTAACTACTAACAACGGGAATAATAGAGGGTGGGGGGGCGGGTTATCGAGGGCGGGGCTTGTAGGACTTTCACTCACACACACACACACTAACAGAATCACAGCTTTCTGGATCGTGGATTACATAAATTGTCTGAATAATGGATTACATTTTTTTTTAATATAACTAAATGGCGGACCTAACGCGTTAGATTACATCAAAAAAGTAAAACTTCAATGTGATAACCTGGTCATTCAGTACATTCAGGTCTTCAGCTGACTTCGTTTTATTGTGATTGTTATTATACATAACGTCACTGAGTCTAGACCTGAGCAACTGAAGCAACCCCAGATCATAACACCACATGACACAAGTCCAATCTTTGTGCTCTCTAGCAAACTTAATTCTGAGTCTGATAGTAGTTTTCTTATACCCACATAGTTCTCATCACATTGTGTGTGTAGGAAAATGATCTTCCTTTCACTATTAAACATAGTTATAGTTATTATTGTTGATTTTTTTTTTTAAATTAAAATAAAAAATCATGATTTTAATTCTTATTATCTTTTTTTTATTTATTTATTTTTTTTACATTTTTGTTGCACAAAGTTCAGGATTTTTAACTCAGTTTCAGTCATTTCAACTCTCCTTAGTTGTTATCTTTGCTTGTTGCAGAGCAATTAACTGACCCCTCTAAAATGGTGACTTTTTTTACAATTGACAAAGAAGTGCACACGATTGACTGAAGAAATTTGCTCAGAAAAACCTCCTTCAAGATACATGGTAAGATATAACAACAAACAATTCAACATACACTGTAAACCCTAATGCTCAAAGTAATTAAACACATTGAGTACTGTTAACGTAAATAATTGCAATTAGGTCAAATGAATAGACCTTCTTGAGTATTCAGAACTTTTTGGTATTTATGAGTTTGTAGAAATGACTCTTTTCAAGTTAGCTGAACAAATTTGATATTTTAAGTAACTGTAAGTACTTAAGTAACAGTAACTGTCACCTTAAAGTTCCATCTATAGGGCACTGGTGGCTCAGTGGTAGGTGTTTCGCCTGCCATGCAGAAGGCCCGGGTTCGATTCCTGAAAATGGCAGCAACAATTTATTTGACTTGCAACAAGTTCAACAAAACAAAACTCAAAAATTTGTAGTTCTGTTTACTTAAAATTGGAAACACCATTACTTAAAAAGATTGATGTAACTGATTACCTCAAATTTTTTGAGTTTTGCCAACTTATTTGGGTTTACAGTGTATGATATGATACTTAAACATTAACCATGAAAAAAAAAAAAAAAAACAGGTGAATCCAATCAGGCAATAAGTCAGTCAGGCCAAGTACACTTTCATTCCACACACACATTCACACACCACAGGAGTTATTCCTCTCTTTCCTTTTCATGTCTACCAAAATGCATTTTTTAAAGAGATTTTGACTCCTAAATACCCATGAACCATTAAATAGACATTTTCTCTGTTCTCTCATTCATTTGGCCAAATAGAGAGTCAAAAGGACTCGCTCCCTCTGGTGCACTATTTGAAGGCTGTGTCATCAGCCCTAATTGGTTAGGTAGATACACATTAAATTAGGTTTCTAATAGGGATCTCTTCCTCCTGCTGTGAGACAATTGCACGAATAACAAACAGCGTTCCTGAGCTGCCGTGGAGCCGTGCATAGCCCTGGCTGTAAATCATCGGCAGAAATTCCAATTATGCTGAAAGTTTTTGGTATACAAATAAACAAGGCAGAGAAATAGATATAACGCACACACATACACACACTCGCGCACACACACACAAGCTGAGACAAGACAGGGAAGCATGACTAAAGGTACGGGAATCTGGTGTTTGCTTCACCGAGATTGAATATTTAACGAGGTGTGCAGTTAAAAAGTAACATAATGCTCCCGCATTGACAAGCTCATTAATTTTTAACCTGCTGCACCGAGATTGCACCGGCGTTCTCTGAAATAGTTTTTTTGCATGCAAAATTAAGACGTAACATGAAAGCGGGAAATCTGAAAAATTGATCAAAGTGCAAATGGACATGTCGCTTGTGCACAACTTTTTTCTTCCTTCCCTGTTCGTTCTCGACAACACCGATTGTCAATAGAGGCTGATGTTCTTCACTCTGTCAGACTCGGTAAGCACAAATGGGTCGGTGCATCAGAGACTCTCATCTCTCTCTCTCTCTCTCTCTCTCTCTCTCTCTCTCTCCCTCTTTCTTTCTTGCTCTTCCTAAAACACACACATTTCTTCATTTGCCAGATGCACCATGTGTTCCACAAGCCAGCGTTTCTCTAATTAATGAGTTTTTCACATATTGTCTCACTCCTAAACACATGCAGTGAAACAAATGCACACTATCAGTACACTTCAGGAAAACACAATTAAATCTACAACCTTTAACGTACTGAGTTTCAGTTCGGCTTGACTTGACATAACATGTAGTTTAGTTAGAAGGTGTTGATTCATTTTCTCCCACAGCAGCTCTGGCGGAATATAAACCTGGGCTATAACAGGTTTATATTCATCTGCTTATTTTAATACACACATTAGAGTTTCTATAGTAATAGCTTATCTGCAGGGACTCCCAAAGCAGACACGCCGCACTTTATATTAAGTGTCTGTAAAACACTAATACTATACCGGAAGCTAAACTGTAACTAGCGAAGGGGTTGTGCAATACAGCAGCACATCTTATGATTATTTAAAATATATAGCTTTGGTTTTAGCTTCACATTCGGTGCATTCATTCATCTTCTTTACTGCATATCTTGTATTAAGGATCACGTGAGGCTTGGAGCCTGTCCCAGGAGACTTAGGGCATGAGACGGGTGCCAATCCATCACACATACGCACATGTAGTATGGGTAATTTGGGAACAATAGAGGCCCCGAAACGGACCCGAACCCTGAATGTGCAAGGCCACAGTGCTAATCGCTACCCCACCACACAATTTGGTTCAATTTAGTATTTTAAAGTCTATATTATAGACTATATATTTTATTCTATAAATTGTGTTCTATGATTATCTCTCTTGCTTAATTCTGGAAAAACAGAAGAGCCAATAATGTAAAAAAATATCAGAATTTGATCCAAAAGTAGTATTTTTTGCCATTTTAGAAGAAAAAAATATATATAAGAATTTGATAGTTTTATTTAGGTATATTTCTAACCGTGCTTTTGCGGCAGTCTTTAAAGATCTTGCTAAGTAAAGGAACAGTTTCAATTAGCTTCAATTTCAGTCTATTCAATAGTCATCTGACATACAAGCTAAGAAAAAGGGATTGTGGATTTAGGTAGCTTTTAAATATTGTTTTATTGTAAATAAGTTACTATGATAATTTTTTTAATCCATGAATGTATGTATTTCTATTTAAAGAGTTCAACATCAACCTGCTGTACATAAAGTGGTGTCCAAAAGTATTGAGACAAAAGCCGAAATACAATGTTTTAATGACACTTTTTTTTTTTACCAATAAACATAATAAGAATAATTATACAGCTATACAGCAATCAATATTTATTATCTAGTTATTTGTCTTCTAAAGGATCCGACTGGGCTTAGAGTCAAAAAGACGTCTGCAGTCACTTGGGCTCACTCACCATATCCATGCCTGATTGCTTCCTGAAGATCTTGTACGGAAATTTGGCGCAGAACTTCTCAAATTCCCTTTAAGAGTTTCCTAGTTGTCGAATTTTTTTTTTTTTTTTTTTGAGAGGTAGACAAACAATAAAAGTCCTGCCACATGCAATATTTGTTCCATCCATTCACTAAACCAGCTGATTGTAACTCTTCAGCTATACAGGCGAGACCTAATTAGTGACATCACCTGTCTGGTGCACAGGCCGAACTTTAATCCATGGCATATGTTGTCTTAATACTTTTGGCCACTACTGTACAAAGAGGGACAAAAAAGTGTCTGCAAAATCCTTTGATTCTCAACATCCTCCTGATGAAAGAGCGAGTACAAGCTGTGACAATGAGGTACAAAGTTATATGAAGAATCCTGAAGTGGATATTATCTAGTTAAGCCCTACAACACGAGGCTTCTTTATCAGATACCTCTTTACAAACCTCTTTACCTCTTTATGGTGGAGAAAAATACGAGGGGAAGAAAAGGCAAGCTGACGTGCCAAGATCAGCAATTTTGGTCTTTCCCCTGACACATAACACCACTCTCTTACATGCTCCAACACACACACACACACTTTCTCTGGCTCTCTCTCACACACACACACACACACACACACACATTGTGCAAGAACTTTCTAATTGAGCCATAAATAGCTGGACATTGTGCCTCACACGCCAGTACTTCTTGGCTGTACTTCTCATGGCTTTACGGAGCACGAGGGCAGATTTTGAAGATCACTCGCCCTCTTTTTAATTTACTTCTAATACAACATCTCTGGCAAAAATAAAAATACGAAATCTGCTGATTCCTAGCCATTTGATAGGGTGGAATTGCTCGGCTTGCTCTCCCAGCATGGGAGCACTGAGTGACAGCACTGGGAAGGTACAAGACACTGGAAGGTGCATGAAGACTACTAACGGTGCTCCTTATAATCACACCATCCTCTGTGGAGAAAGGAAAAGCATTCTAGCCTGCAAGAAAAAGTCAATTATGCAGGCTTATAGTTACATAAGATGGCAAGTTGCTGTGTTAAGTGTCTGAGCAAAATATACTGTATGTTAAACTTAGTGTGTAGTCAAGGCCATGCTGAGTACAGTATATGCTGTATATCATTTCATCATTTATTTATTGTTATTCATTTTAATTATTTATATGGCCGTACTGACTTAATGATAAGATTAGAAACTACACTGTCTGGGAAAACAATAGTTCGCAATGTCAGAAGGGTTCAATTATTGACTTGGATTAAGCAAAAAAAAAAAAAAATCAAATCCATGAGGAGAACCGCTTGTTCGTGTAATTAATCAGAAAAAATGGGTTCAGTTTGCAAGGAGCATAAAGACTTGAATTGAAGCAATGAAAAACGGTCATGTGGTCTGATGAGTTTCGGATTGAGCCTATTCCAGAGCGATGTGTGCATCAGGGTAAAACGGGAAGCTCATGAAGCGATGCACCTCATGAATGTCCACTGTACAAGTCACTGGAGACAGTGTTATGATCCGGTGTTGCTTCAGTCGCTCAGGTCTCGACTCAGCAACGTTATGCGGCAATAAAATGAAGTCAGCTGACGACCTGAATGTACTGAATGATCAGGTTATCTCATATATGGTGTTTTTCTTTCCTGATGAAAGAGACATATTCCAGGACTCATAGAGTAAAAGAGTGGCTCTGGAAGAATGAGGAATCAGAGACCACCACATTGTGTGCTGTAATCAAGGCTAAAAGTGATTTGAAAAAAAAAAAATTCAGAGTGTGCAAACTGTATTTTTTTATTTACTTATTTATTAAATTTTATTTTATAATTATTTTCAATATATAGACAGTGTATATATTCTTTACTATATATATATATATATATATATATATATATATATATATATATATATATTTTTTTTTTTTTTTTTGGTTATTACTGGATACTGAATTCCTTTTTATTATTTATTTATTTATTGTATATGGGTGTACTTAAGATAAAAAAAAAAAAAAAAAAAACATTGACTATATTACATAATTTATTAATTCATCCATTCAGTCATTCTTTCCTTTGCATATGTATGTATTTATTTATTTATTTATTTATTTAAATCACATAAAACTGCATTAAGGAGCAAATGATCTGCTTAGGTAGTGTTTCATTTGATTAATAGTTTTCATATCATGCTTTTCTGCATAATATTGATAAGAAGCTAATTCCATCAAGGTTTTTACAAAAAACGATTTTAGAGAACATCGGTATGCATATGAAGCGTGAATGTCGGTACGAGCAAGGAACAGAGTCTTTAACATGCACAGTCAACATGAGCTAACTCTGTCTCTATATCAAAAAACATATAGTACATACGCTACATAGCAATTCGGTAAATACACAAGACACGTTTGACTGGCCTGGTTTTCATGCAGGCATGCGTACGTGCACGTGTCTATAGAAATGGCTGTGATGGTCTCTACCAAGTACATCAGCATGTGAGTGAGTATTTGATTCAAACTGCTCCAATTAAAAGGAAAATCCCTCGATTTATCCCTTCATCACTAAGGAAAGTGTGGTCTCGCGGCGTCCGGTTCGCTCCCAGACCTCCGTGTCTGTCCTGCGGAGAGAATCCGCCTCGTGTGTGGATATGCCAACCTAAACGGAAAACGAAAGAACCACACCAGCAGAGAATAACAAGACACTCGTGTAGGTTTTATTAATCGCAGACCGTGCTGTAAGAACCAGGTGGTCTTAGCGCTTAACTCCAGAGACTACATCAACAATATTTGCTTAGCGGGATTGGAGCAAACACTGTGAGGATTGTAAAAGTGTCAGACGTATTGACTCAGACAAAATGGTTATAAGCGGGACAATGGTAACGGCTTGAAAAGAATCTAATCAAGTCATTTACTGGCACTAGGCTGAATGAGTTGTGTACTTAAAGAGGCCGCATTATCATTAGCACCTGCAGATAACAATACATGTGGCTGCACAGGGTGTTAAGGAAATGCTGAAGCGCAGCTTTTTATAATCCCTGCTTAGACCACAAAGTGCACTTCTGCACTCTTAAGGTGCGTCATTCACTGATGAAGTTATTATTAATTATTTTTCTGTATAATGTACTTCTTATAGCACCGTGTGATCCCAAAGTGATGAATTTATAAGGCAAAATTTATAAGAAAGCAAATATCACACAAAACCACAAGACTTTATTAAACTTTATTTAACCTTACTAGTTATATCATCTTGTGTTGCAAAAAATATGAATAATTAAAAAAGAACGCAAGAAATGACCACAAATAACATATACACTGTATGAACATATACAGTACAGACCAAAAGTTTGGACACACCTTCTCATTCAGCGAGTTTTCTTTATTGTGTTCTTTATTGTGTTCTTTAGCCCAAAACGCGTCTCTTCTGCTTGTTGTCTGTCCTTAGCAGTGGTTTCCTAGCAGATATTCTAGCATGAAGGCCTGATTCACACAGTCTCCTCTTAACAGTTGTTCTAGAGATGTGTCTGCTGCTAGAACTCTGTGTGGCATTGACCTGCTCTCTGATCTGAGCTGCTGTTAACCTGCGATTTCTGAGGCCGGTGACTCGGATGAACTTATCCTCCGCAGCAGAGGTGACTCTCGGTCTTCCTTTCCTGGGGCGGTCCGCATGTGAGCCGGTTTCTTTGTAGCGCTTGATGGTTTTTGTGACTGCACTTGGGGACACTTTCAAAGTTTTCCCAATTTTTCGGACTGACTGACCTTCATTTCTTAAAGTAATGATGGCCGCTCGTTTTTCTTTACTTAGCTGCTTTTTTCTTGCCATAATACAAATTCAAACTCTTTGAATGAGAAGGTGTGTCCAAACTTTTGCTCTGTACTGTATTCATTTATTTATTCTTCTTTTATATCGTTTTATCTGGTGTACATGGTTGCAGGAGGCCTGGAGCCTATCCCGGGCTGCCAATCACATGCACATACACACACACACACACGCACACACGCACACACACGCACACACACACACACACACACACACACACACACACACACACACACACACACACACACACACACACACACTATGAGCAATTTGGGAACAGTAATTAACCTAATCTTCATGTCTTTGGACTGTGGGAGGAAACCAGAGTATCCGGTAAACACCACTTACACAGACCCGAAGCAAGAATCAAATCCTCGTCCCAGGAGGTGCGAGGCCACAGTGCTAACTATAGACAGTGTGTGTGTGTGTGTGTGTGTGTGTGTGTGTGTGTGTGTGTGTGTGTGTGTGTGTGTATCCATGTATATACGTACGTTTTGTTCTTTCTTAGTTAAATTTACTTATATATATATATATATTTCTCAAATTTACATTTGTTTTAATATTTACTTCCTATATAGATATTCTTTCTTAGATAAGTAACTTTTTTTGTATTATTCCTATTAATAGTCTTGTTTTAAGGTCAGGGCAGTTGCCTAAGCATTTCACTGCATATCGTACTGTGTATGACTGTGTATGTGACAAATAAATTTTGAATTTGAATATATACATATATTATTCTGGTGTGTGTGTGTTTGTGTGTGTGTATATACAGTATATGAATATTTTTTTTCCCCTCCAATCTAATAAAGAGTTGAAAAGTTGAAAATCTTGCAAAGCCCCTTCCTCTGTTTCATTTGCTAATCTTTACTGATGTTAAAGCATGAGCGCTTATCTAAGGCAGACTTTTCAGCTTTTAAATCTGGGTAAATAATGTCATCTGGTCGGGGAAACCTGATCCTAGACTTGCACTGCTATTATTTTGACATGCTGTAAAAATGTGGGCCGCATTAACAACTTCCCAGATCTCTGAGAAGAGGAAAAGCCCAGGGGCCTGTCCGGTTCAGAAACACCGAGGCTACACAACTCTAGTCTTCCGAGTGTATTGTGTTCGGGAGGCGTCCGGAAGCGCAGAGACAACCACAAAAGGCCAGTGATATGTCTGTTCAATGAGGCAGGGAGCGCAGGCGATGGGAAACAGCTCCACGGCCCCTTTCTGAAACCAGAGAACCCAGGCAGATCCGTCAGCCGGGAGAGATATGATACAGCGCTCTTTCAGTCACCGTGTAGTGCCGAGAACAATGCTGCGGGACGCTGGCTGCACCTTCACCTGTGATTCTGCTGGGAGAGTAAAAAAGGCAACAGATGTTGCTATACAAAAGAGAATGGGGTGGAGGTTCAGGAAAGGGGAGATACGTTTCTAACCATTTTACTTCGTTTGCTAACACTTTAGCTTAGTGTCCGCACTTCCACATGGCTCATAACCTGTAATGGAAACTGAGATAAACATTTATAAATGCTTATTCTAATACACATAAACTAGTCCCTAATGTGTAAAAGATTTTTAAATACTGAGCTTGGTGTACAGAAATGTATTAGGCTATAAAACAAAAGTTATTAGTTATATTAATAATTGTGTGTATTTCCTTTATAACTGGGTGATGCAACACAACTCTATGGTCGTTGATTTGATCATGACCTTGGGTGGCTTGTCTGATTTCCCCCCACCTCTCAATACCATGCTGGTAGGGAAACTGCTTATTTACAATTGCCCCTAGGAGTGAATGAGCGTGTGTGTGTGTGTGTATGGTAAGATATGTGTGTATTGTGCATTGGAATAAATTGGCGTCCTGTCCACGACTCTTGATTCCCTGTGACTCTGACCAATTAATATTAAATAATTGAATATTATATACCTTACCCTCATAAGACCCCACTCTGCTTATTTGCGGATATGCCATTTCCTTGCAAAAACATTCTATGTACTGTACATATAGCCTTGTCAGCGGACCATTAGATATTACTCTTGTTTCCAAACATCCTTTTTGAAGACACTGGTCATAATTATCAGGGAGGAGAAATTATGTTTCCAAGGGAATTTCCTGAAACATGAAAAAGAACCTAAATTGATTTCTAATTGCGATAGACCAAGTTTGTACGAGCCATTTTAGACACTAGGCGCCTCTTCACACACTCTAAAGGTATTGATTAAAGAATCCCGGCTACTAAGGCTTCTCTCTGTTTTAAAAACTATCCACCAAGGCAAGCAGGCAGGCAGGCAGGCAGGCAGGCGAGATGCCAATGATCTTAAATAAGGTAATAAATAAAACAGGATTGCCAGCCGAGCAGAGTTTAAAACTGGTTTATTTAGGCTTAATGTAAGCAGGTTGTCAGACTCAGATTATCTGAGCAGGAGAAGCTGTACAGGCGGAAAAGGCGGTGGAGAGAATTAATGCCTGGGTAATCTGTCCTGGAACACAAATTCGTCTATGAGCGCAAGCGTTTGCTGCAGGTTGACAGCTGTAATGAAATCACTGCCACCTTGATTTCCGATTGTACGGTTCCAATTCAGCTTTGAGTTTGTGCAGTAGCCGTGGATTAGCTCACAATCCCAAAAAAGAAATATCACTTTAGGACTCTAATGTTCCTGAAATCTCCAATCTGATTGGTCAGATGGTGTTGATTCACTCCTGGCTGTAAATCGAATCAAAGGTGAATGTTGAAACGTTAGTTCTAATAATTAATTTATGTATTCATCTTCTATACTCCTTATGCTGTACAGGGTCACAGAGGTTGGACTTTGGGCACAAGGCGGAGTACACTCTGGACACACACACTACGGAAAAAAATTTGGGAACACCAATTAACTATGCATGGAAGAAGACCCACCACGCAGGTGGAGAACTCCACTCAAATCGAACCCTTGACCCTGGAGGTGCAAGGCTACAGTGCCTACCACTAGACCATCGTGCCAATAATCATTACTATATTAACAACTCGTACACAGGGACATGGACTGATATCTCTATCTGAATCTAAGATCAATACAAAAACATGCTCTTTTTTGGCCAAAAAGAAATGTAGAATTATACTGTATATGTGATATAGATTTCTGTGTCTTTTTTTCTTTTCTTTGTTTTTTGGAAGGAGGCCAAAATATTGTTGTAAATTTGCTGACATGGGAAAGTCTTCAGGCCAGGGAACTTTGTGCTTTCTGGTTTCTCAGTAACATGACAAGCTCAAAAGAGGAAGAGAGAGAAAGAAAAAAAAACCCACGCTGGTAAGGGAATGACAGTTTATAGCTGTTATAACACAAGTGAACTAACTTGTTTTGGAGAAGTTCAACAACTACAAATTGATAAAGTGCATGCCATTCTTTAAGCTATTTAAGTAATTGTTATTGTTGGAAAATTGCTGTGGTACAAGAGGATGTCAGAGTGTGCTGTTAATGGAAAATATTCAGCTCCTGAGCATTAGTACTAACTCTGCTAGTTGTTGGTTGTTAGTTATTTTCCTAAAATAGCACAGATCATCTTATATCTTACATCTCTCACTTGAAGGGATTGTTCTGGCTATTTCAAGTCTTCTTTATTCACAGTTGAGATACGTCTAAATATATTCCAATAGGTCTTTTTTTTAGGTTGTTATACGTTTTCTTGCTCTGCACACCAGTCGTGAGGTTTGTCACTCAATGTAAATAGTCGGGGCCAAATTCCACAACCGTCTTTCCATGAAAAAAGCCATTCTAAAGTTCAGTGGAGACTCATATGAAGCTGCAGCCGTCCCACTGGACTAAATCGAGTTGGTCCAGTGGGACTGAAGCAGCTTCAAACGTGTCTCAACTGAACTTTGGATATTATCCAAAGAATGGAAAGCTTTAGAAGTTTTAGCCTAAGCACACCATAACTTTTAAAGATGTCAACTCCAAGACGGATTGTAATAGACTTCTATGCACCTCAATTTAGATTTAAGACAAACTCGATAAAAATGCAAACAATCCCTTTAATGCATAAAAGCAAAAGGCAATAATGAAGGAATGAGACAGCCTCAAGAATTGTCTTTCAAGAAGATTTGTCTAGAATTTTTTTTTTTCTTAAATTACTCATCTTAATAAACTTTATTACACTTCGGTGTTCGGTATGTGAAGCCCTGTGTCACAGGGTTCTCCATAGAACACGCAGATGGGGTTCTAGAGTTTAACATTTTCCCAGTGTTCATCTCAGTTTTAATTACCTTCAAAAGTTACGCACATAAACCCTAGAACAGAGAGAGGGTGTATTAGAGGAGGGTTGCTTTAGGACCATGCACAAGAAGATCTAGAAGCTCTCAGAAAAACCACACTATAATGCAGAGCCTTACAAAAGCGGCAAAATATATCTTTCCTACAGGTGATACAAAATGGACGAAATGCAATTGAAAAAAAAAAATCAAGAAAACATGTTACTTGTGTGACGGCGTACAGTCTGTGTTTTGTTTGATAAATAGGATTTTCTGAATTTGGTTTAAAAAACGTTTGGTAAAAGCTCGTCTTTATTGTTGTTCTTTACCTGTTCTGATGACAGCAGCAGTCAGATTCTCTCTCTCTCTCTCTCCACACGACCATCCATTTCATCATCTCATTCTAATTCCATGTCAATAATTCATTGCTTAATTTTAATGGCTAGAAGAAATTAATGTATTCTCTGTTCATGCTGCTATTACAGCGATTAGTAGGGATAAAAGATGAAGCTTCCTCAAGGGTAAAAAGAGGTGAGGATAATGGAAGACCGGCTGTTCTTCTCTCTCTCTCTCTCTTTCTTTCTGTTTTTCCTTTCCTTACTGAGGTGACATGAGGTCTTGAAAATTCCTGAGTTGCCACATTTGATTGTTGCTGTCTGTTTGACTGAAGGCTGATGATGGGAGAAGTAAGAAGCACACTGGGTTAATGTAAGAATCATCTGCATGCAATTTTTGGTTTGAAAATTTTCCTCCAATTCTTTGATTTGTACGGGTCAATATGAATTTTTGGAGATTTATGACCATCAGTAAACCCAGAGCAGGCACAACGTTACAAAGTTTTCAATTCTTTTTGATATTTAAGTCATATTTTGTTTTTTACCTTTAAAAATTTTCAAAGAATGAACATTCTTAATATTACCTTAATAAAACCTTTTCCCCACAAAAATGTTATCTGATATTAAACCCGATATATATCAAATTAAAAAAAAAAAAGTCAGAATATTATACTCTAAGAACGTTCTTTTCCGTGCAGGAGCTAACATTATTTCTTAAAGCTAAAATATTCTATGCAATGTGTACTTATGTAAACACTGCATGCTTGTGCTGCAACAACTTTTTTTCTTGCCTTTTTCTCTTCCACAATGTCATCTCCAGAGGGAGGCTTTGGCTTTTGTCGTACTGTTGTTTCTTAAATGTGTGAAAAAGCAGGAAGTTTGGTTAAGTGTGGAAAGAAAAGAGAAAAAACAGGATCCCCAGCCCCCACCCACCTCGTAGCCCCTCACCCCCACCTCCAGCTTGATTTGTCCTAAATGAAGGCATCTCTGCATGCATTCCTTGTGTCCCTGACAATGCTCCGAGATCCTTTGGGCCTGAGCGGGTGCTGAGCCTTTGCCTTTGTCCACTTATTAACTGCTTCATTCAGGGCTCAGTTTGCTAATTGCGTGGCCTGTATAGCTCTCCGTTATTACTGTTAGAACTAATGAGACACAATTACCGCACCCTGCAAATCTCTGGCTGCTGCGATCCCTAAGTGCCCCAGAACTCAACAAGCGCTCACACAGAAAAGAGCTGTAGTGCTGTTGTAAGAAAAAAAAAAACCTATGTGGGCTTTCTGTCCCTTTTCTTTTAGTTAAAAAAAATAAATTCATGTGTTTGCTGCTGCTTAATAATTAGTCCCAAGAGTGAGCAAGCAAGAGAAATGGGAAAGAGGGCAGAAAAAGCTGAATAGGCCAACAAACAACAGCAACAACAACAAAAAAAAAAAAAAAAAAACGGAGGACACCAGCCAGGTATTGCTGAAAAATAAGTGCGAGGAGAAACACCATAGCTACAAATACATTCGATGCATTATTAATTAAACTCACACTCAAAATCATACAGTAAGTCATAAAAATCCCTAAGTGACATCTAATGAACATTATAGTGCCGTCTTCTGACAATCTTTGAATTTCTGTACCCATAATGGTGGTGTGCCAGAGTAGCTAATTTAAAAAAGCTTTTTTAAAGAGTTTACATATATTTTTAGGAGTTTACCTATATTATTTCCGCACTTTTACATTTTTTTTTTTTTTTTTAAACAGCTTTTTATAACAAGCTCTAAATGATAACATTGCTCCCAGTTGTTAGTCTTTCGGCTGCTCCCGCCAATGGGTTGCCACAGCACACCATCCGATCTGCAACAAACTCGACACAGGTTTTAGGCTGGATGCCCTTCCTGATTCAACCCTCCTATTTTTTCCGGGCTTAGGACTGGCACTGCATGCAGTGGCTGTGGTTTGGGTATTCGGTAGGATTCGAACCCGAGACTTCTGTCTGGTGGGTGAGAAAAATATCACTGAGCCAGCAAAGTCCACTAACCTTTCCCCCTAACCAGGAGAATACAAGCCAGTCATATAGCGCAGAAAATTGGCTTCATAATACAGCATACTGATTGATCAGAACTGGAAATTTGCTGATGTGGGCCAAAGACTAACTAAAAAAATTGGTGGGGATGTCCTGGCATCTGTTATAAAGATCATCTTGTAAAAAGCAGCAGTAGGACAGCTTCATGTGATGCAGACCACCAAGTGTTTTTTTTTTCTTTTTTTCTTTTGATCAGCTTATTATTTGAACCCTATCATGGACAAGCAGGAATAAGGAAATGAAAGTTTTAATGCAACATTTCAAGACAAAAAAGGTCAAACAATTTGATGGTTCGAATGGCCAGAACATTTTCCCATCAAACTGCTGCTTATAATCCTCATCACTGGACATTAATCGTGTGTTGATGTTGGCTCAGACAATGAAGGAACATTATTAAACGATCACAATCTAACGTGACCTGTGATATAAAGTACTGTGCAAAGTTTTAAGCACCCCGCTTTTTTTTCTTTCTTTTTTTTTTTTATAATCTTTGCTATACTTGTTTATTTTATGACTTCATTATTAAATCCTTACCAAAATAAATCTGACGACCAAACATTGGTATTCCAGAATGAAAAAAAAAAATAATAATTCTTGCAAGAAAATGTCTGTAGGCCAAAAAAGAAAGCTGCAAATTTTTTAAAAGACCACGTTTTATAAAAAAAATAAAATAAAAAAAAAAGATGCATGCATGAAAAAAGTAGCAGGTGCGACCAAGTCCTCAGAAAGACCGTGACTGGTTGTGCAGGTTCTTCAGCAAATCGAAGCAGCTCATTTCCTTATAAAACTCTACAAACTGTAGCTGAGACTATATTTTAAGCAACGGGTCATCACACCAATTATTGACTTTGTGTGTTTGTGTGCGCGCAACAATGACCAGAAGCTTAGCTTATTAAATAAATGTATTTTCAATAATAGCTTTCATAAAACACTCTGTTTCCTTATACTGGAATTAACTCTCATATTTAGCTACTAAAACCCAAACAAACTGAAAACTCTCTTACGCATGGAAAGCAAAGTTTCCCTGTCTCTAAGCCAGACTGTTTCAAGTCTAAGATTACGCTGCTACTTCAGCAAGGAAATCCCCCCGCATTCATGCAGTTATCTCAACCTTATTAAGTCCACTAGCTCAGAAAGGACTACATGCTCCTGTGTCCCAACCACAGTGCTGTGAATTAATGGGCTCCTGTCACAAAGCATGTTGTGTCGAGCCAGTTCGAATACACAGGGTAAAATAGGTGCAGGACTTCAATAAAGAATACTCAGAGGGAGGCTGAGTTATGGGGTGTAGTGAATTTGGTGCGAACTAGCATTCGTTTAGCTGTCACAAAGATGATTATTTCTGCGGTGTTTTTTTTTTTTTTTTTTTTTGACAGAAATCTCTGGAATGTTTGCCGGATTTGGAGTGTTTACTCTTCCATCAGTCTTGCCTCTTCACTCCATTTTCAGTGTCCAAAAAAAACAAGGGGAAAAATCCAACGTGCTATTCATCTCTGTCCGCTGTGCTAACAATGCGCACTCTTCTACATTAGCCTCTTGGCCCCGTCTTATCAGGCTGGGAGACAGTCTCAGCCACTACCTGAACGTTCTTTGTTTCCCCGTGACCCCCTCTAGTGCAGGTCACCGCCAGCAGCCATTCCAACCTGGATTTGACCATCCTCGAGTTTCAGCTTCTCTCCTGCACACACACATCCACACACACACATTAGGCTGGGGGCCCCGCTTGAGAATCGACTGTGTTCTGTGTCAATCAAGTGTCTCTTGGTTGAGTGATGGCTTTGTGTGTAACTCTGTCATGCGGAGTGTGTGGACATTTGTTCATGGGTTACTTGTACAGCGCAATTTGTATACCCACTTACCACATTGGATTTCACCTTTCAGCCTGGCATGAGCACCTCAATTAGCGCTTTATTCACTGTAACACAAAATAAAATGTGAAAAATAAAATAAAATAAAACAATAGACATTATCAGAAAACAGCTTTAGAGTAAGCTGGATGTGGATCCTTAGTGAGCAAACGTTTGGAGATATGCTATATAAAAAAAAAACTCTCTGAGACAAGCAGGCTGAAAATGTCACTTTTTAATATCGTGTTCTAATATTCTAATAAAGGTGGCACAGTGGATTAGTGGTTAGTATTGTGTCGCCTTGCACCTCCAGGTTACGTATTTGATACCCGCCTCGATCTGTGTGCATGAACTTTGCATGTTCTCTCTGTGCTTAATGGGTTTCCTCCCACAGTCTAAAATCATGCAGATTAGGCTAACTGCCATCCTGAAGTGTGAGCATGTATATGTGTTTTCCCTGCGATGTACTGGCCACCCGTCCAAGTTGTACCCTGCTTCATGACCCAAGTTTCCTGGGATAGGCTCCAGGCCCCCTGCGACCCTGAATACAGGGTAAAGCGGTATAGATGACGAGTGAGTGTTCCAACAAGGGGTTGCCACATTTGTCTCACAAAAAAATCTTGATGCTACCAATTAACCGACAAACAAAATGTCTTACCATCCCTTCTAGACCTAATCTTTGAAGAATTGGGGATTATTAGTATTACTATTGTTGTTGTTGTTGTTGATGTCAACCAGCTCTAGACTGCTTGTGAGATAGTTATGCAATATTGATGTATTAAATATACAGTAGCTGTTTTATAACATCATCCTTTTGACA
The DNA here is from genome assembly GCA_030347435.1 of Clarias fuscus. NCBI lineage: Eukaryota > Metazoa > Chordata > Actinopteri > Siluriformes > Clariidae > Clarias > Clarias fuscus. The sequence continues at coordinate 33,335,211 of CM059207.1, forward strand.
AAAACGACTATATATCTATCAGAACTCTAGTTCTACCTAGTACTCTATCTAGCCTAGAGCAAAGGCTCTGTGGCTGTAAGCCTCCATCATGGTCATATTTCCTAATTCGCCACATTCGTTTATGTCTAATTAGCTAATTAAGCTAAGCAGCCTAACTTACAATTTCTCTGGTTCTGTCTGTAAGTATAAGGTTTGTTGATTAATATCAATATTAGCCAAATTTTTTATTATTATTTAACAAAACAGCTAGATTGCTAGCTACTTAGCTTAGCACTCAGGTTCTGTGGCTACGAGTCTCTACAAGCATATGAGCTCATTTTCTTGTTAACAACTAGGTTTATTCATTACTAATCAGCTACTTAGCTAGTTAGCTAACTTACTACATATGCTTAGGTTATGTGATTAATTTTTTTTTAAGTATGTGGTCTGCATATTTTTGTTTGTTTGTTTGTTTGCTTGATTAGGTAAATATCTAGAATAGGGTTCTGGGTAAGAGTTTATTTGTTTATTGTTCAATAGTAGTTATTTGCTCTCATTACATAACTTTATATATTACTAATTAGCTAACAATCTAGCTGGGCACTCAAGCCCTGTAGCTATTATTCTCAGAGTACAATTTCTTTTTTGTTTATGACGTGCGTCACCAAGATGAATTTATTACTAATAGGTAAGCTATCCAGCCAACTATCTAGCCTATCCCAGGTTTCATGGCTATGTCAAGTCTGTGATTATCAGCTGGTTTATAATCTTTAACATATCCTAGATATTTGTTTCTGCAGAACATATAAGGTTTTCTGTTTCAAATATCCTTTTTAATATCCCTGTCAATAAACTAGCTTTTTCAGTTTATTTTAGGGCTATGTTAACTCTATAAATGCCGTGGCTGCTAGGCAACAAATCAAAAGAAGGGTTAACAATCATTTATTCTTTTCAAAATATTTCGACTATTGACTCTGATGCTTTCAAGAAAGCAGGACCTAATCAAATGTACTGTTTGACCTCGGCAATGTTAATAGGTAGCTAACAAGATCACACATTGCTTCACACCTCTCAAAAGCATGCCACACATCCGTCTAAAAGGTGTCAATTACCCACATTACTCTCTGCATATCTCTGCTAGATAAGGGCTCACATGTAGACTATAGACAGAGCTTTGGATTGCATCACCTCCCTTGGCTTGACGCCATCACGCTATATTAAAGCAATGCCACCCACAAAGGAGGCGCCTGTCATCCGGCAGCCTATTCAGCACCATCACTGTACAAACACACACCTCGTGTCGTTAGGAAAATTAACTGGCTCAATTATCATCTGTCAAATTTATAACAGGGGTGAAGAGAGGAGCAGAGTCTGCTGTTATGTGTTTTGTGTTGTGTGTGTTTATGCGAGTGTTCGTGTGTGTTATAGAGTTTCAGACAGAGTTCCACAGACAGGTTGCCAGGTCTCAGAATAATTCGCAGCCCATAAACTCTCATCTCAAACAGCTAAGAAAAAAATCTCAAAAATATCTGCCATTGGAGAAAGGAAGCTTTTTTTTTTTTTTTTTTAATGTCTCTCTTTCTTTGTGTGGGGAAGCATGTTCAGTGTGATGTGCACACATTTCCCAGTATTTGCAATGTGACTTTAATTGTGCATTATCTAATCAATATGATATTTATTTTCATCTGTATTTCACCCAGATCCATATTATATTTATTTTCATCCATATTGTATGCAATCCATTTACTTGCCATTACAGTGACAGAATGGTAAAAGAAAGTGACAGTACAATAGTAGAAACGATCCATTACTACTCTCGTTACTTGTTTGAAGTATGCTCTCACGACATGACAACGTACTTCTTTTGTTTGCCATACCCTATGCTTGTATAGACTTAACCCTGATTGTTTGATGTAAAACAAGATCTTAATCCCCCCACCCAAAAAAAAAAAAAAAAAAAAACCACACACACAACATCAAACGCTGACTTGCTTTTTTTCCCTCCAGCATCCTCTAGCCTACATTAGCCTGAAATTATGTATGTATCCGAAATGTATTGTCACTAAGTTAAGGAAATACTCTATAATTTCTAAAAACTGCATCTATGTATATTTACAACAGACAATAATTTTAATATTTAAGGAAAGATAGGAAAACCTGTTAATGTAGTACATCCATAAAGTATTATGGAACTCTAAGGGGCTGCTGTTAAACTTGTAACTTGTGTAAAGGAGTTCTTTAATCATTTAATTTTATAAATTACTCAAACAATAATTATTTGAGGTTCTAGTTCTCTAAATGGGTTCTACTAGTTTTTAAAGCAATGAAACATTTTTATTTAAACATTAAATCAAAGCTCTTAACTAACTTTCCAATGTTTTTTTTTTTTTTTTTTTTTGTGATATGGGCATAAATGAGATATTTAAAGTATTTTTTAATAGTTAAGGTTGCAGTAGGTTTTCCCTGTTGCAAATTTGTTGTGATTTTTAACAAGCAAAATGTATTTGTGCTTGCTCTGACCACTGCTTTAAGGGCGTTTACACATTAGGCACAATTGGTTTGTACTGTGCCCAGGAACGATCACTCCCCTGTCCCCACTCCGCTCCTGGACAGTGTTCACATTATTTTTGCTCTCCGTTCTCATGTACACTTGTGTATTTAGACTCTCCAGTACAGCAGGTGAGAGTACTTGGTTTGAGAGCCACCAGTAAACACAAGAGAAGAAGAGAACAAAGAAGTTATCCTTAGTGGTATGCATGCTTTATCGGCTATGGCTTATGAGATTGCTGAGTGCTATGCGCACACTGAGCCATGAACACTCACAGAGTGGAACGCCTGATCCTTGAAAGTCACTGTATAACTTGTTAACTTCAGGAACACATGCATCTGTCTGTGTTAACTGTGCACACAATTATTCACCAACACCACTTGCACATTACAGGAACTCGGCTGGGAGTTATTGCCATATCCCCCATATAATCCTGGCCATTTCCACATGCTTGGGTCATTAAAGGAGTTTCTGGGAGGATAGTGTTTCAGACATGAAGCAGACAGCCTGGTCATGGCTCCTTAGAAAACGTTCTACCTTGATGGTATCCAAGCATTAATGAAACAGTGAGATAAGTGCATTAGTGTAGCAGGGAATTATATAAAATATATCTGTTTTTCTGCACAATCAACAGGCCCGGTTGTCGTATTTGTTAATTCTAAATGCAAAACCTTGGCCATACCTGATGCAATAACCACAGATTATATATCTGTCATAGCTGTGATTTATAGGCGATGGATATGGCATGATAGACTGACCTTGTTACAGTTGCCAGTGCTCAAAGGTTGACAAGATCAATCAGCCATACCATAAACATTGCACACTCTAACACCTTACCTGTTGTGACGATGCTTTCGGTTAAGCTTATATTTTGATACCTGGGGCAAGAAAAACAGTTTTGCATAGTCGTACCTTATCCATCTTATGGCTAGGCTTGTACATGCTTGTTTAGAGTCCTCTTGTTCTGGAACCTGGATTTACTCCCAGTCTGATAGCATTGTAAAATTCCTACAGGAAACAGGAAAGCAGTGAAATAAAACTTCGGACTGTTAAAAATTAGCTGAGCACTGTCTGATTAGATAAACTCTCCATTTCTCCCAGTCCCTGTAGCTCAGCAGTGTGCCAGGCACACATCCAAACATATTACACAGCTGTACGTGTGTGTCGTTATGTTCTCCAGCACATGTATAATTCAAATTGTGCCAGAGACATCAGATGACATTTCACTCTGTCAGGAGGAGTGGTGTGACTGACACACACACACACACACACACACACACACACACTGGGTTCCAATGAAAAATATAATTGAATACTTATTCAATTAGTAAATCAGAAGATAGCAAGTTTGCATTAATGTAAGTTATTTAGTCTGTACATTAAACAGCCTAGGACTCTATCAATCCCTAGCTAACAGTATGTTACCCAGGAAACCGCAATCTAACTAACATTATGTCAGTCATGGAACTGCAAGCTGGCTAACGGGATGTTACACAGGAAAATGCAAACTGGCTAACAGTATGTTACAAAGGCAATTGCCAGCTAGCTAACAGTATGCTACATGGGGAAATGCAAGGGAGCTACTGTAACAGTATCTTACACAAGTGATCTCAAGCAAGCTAAGAGCATGTTACAAGGGGAACTGCTAGCTAGCTAACGGTATGTTACACAGGAAAATGCAATCTAACTAATATTAAGTTACTCATGAAACTGCAAGCTAGTTAACAGGATATTACACACAAGCTAGCTACTGTAACAGCTACATGCGAAATGGGGAACTGCTATCTAGCTAACAGTAAGGTAGCTAACAGTATCTTGCACAAGTAACCTCAAGCTAGCTGACACTATGTTACACTGGGAACTGCTAGCTAGGTAACAATATGCTCCACAGGCAATTGCAGCTAGCTAAAGGTATGCTACGTGGAGAAATGCAAGGTAGCTAACAGTATGCTACATGGGGAACTGCTGGCTAGCTAACAGTAAGGTAGCTAAGAGTATCTTGCACACGGAACCTCAAGCTAGCTAATAGTATGTTACACAGGGAACTTCTAGGTAGCTATCAATATGTTACACGTTGAACTGCTAGCCAGCTAACAGTGTGCCTACACAGGCAATTACAGCTAGCTAACAGTATGCTACATGGATAAATGCAAGGTAGCTAACAGTATGCTAAATGGGGAACTGCTAACTAGCTAACAGTAAGGTAGCTAACAGTATCTTACACAAGGAACCTCAAGCTAGTTAACAGTATGCTACAGTACATGGGGAACTGCTAGCTAGCTAACAGTATGTTACACAGGAAACTGCAATCTAACTAACATTGTTACTCATGAAATTTGAGCTATAGGCTAAACTCATGAACAGTGAAGTAACTATCATACTGTGCAGTTATTTTCACCTGGTCCTTTAGCTATTATTGTTAAAGTGTATAATTACAAAGGCAAGTATTCTATCAAACTAGCAATAAATAAATCATGGCATATTTTTTAAACATATAAAGCTTGTAAGCAGCTCCAGGGTTGCTGAGGGTTCGATTGCCGCCTCGGGTCTGCTTGGATGGAGTTGCATATGTTTCCTGCGGGTTCTGAACTTTCCTCCCACTTGCCAAGGAGCCATGCAGATTAGGTTCATTGGGGTTCGCAAATTACCCGTGTGTGTGTGTGTGTGTGTGTGTGTGTGTGCCTTGCAATGGATTGGCACCCTGTCCAGGGTGTGCCCTGCCTTGTGTCTTAATTTTTATGAGATAGGCTTCAGGGCACTTTGACCCTATAAAGGGATAGTCAGTATCTAGCTAGCTAACAGTAGATCAGTTTTGGGATTGTGTAGTTATGTTTATTCTACAAGAAAACCTTCTAACAGGAAGCTTCCTCTGTGCGCCAGGTAACACTAGATTGGTTACTGTAACTTGTAAATAAAAAAAATGCAACCTTGCTAGCAGGCTAGATAACAGTGTTATAACAGACATTGTGTTGTACTGTATAATTAAAACATTATTCTTTAAATTGAGTGAATACACTGTAATATTCTTAAAACATTAGACATATTTCTTGAACAGGATTATTGATGTACCTCAGTAACAAACCTTCACAGGAGGATGTTATTAGAGCGCTAGATATATAGGATGATTATGATAAAAGTGCGAGATACTCTTGGCAGGGAGAGAGAGAGGGAGATGTGGGAAAACAGACAGCACTCTCCACATACACAAGATCACATTATTAGAAATGGATTTCTGAAAGTCTCCGTCTTATTTTCTTCATGTTGTTGCTCCATCTCTTTAGGTCTCCATCTCTCTCTCTCTCTCTCTCTATTCATCTCTTTTTTTCTCACTCTTCACCTCTCTCTCTCCCTCTCTCTCGCAGTTATCATCATTCCACAGGTCAGCGAGGCAACACACCATCTGCTCGACAGTTCACACTGACAGCAAGACACATGGACTCACACTGTGACGTGAGGAAAGTGGGAGTAGGGCTCTTGGTCATTTTTTCCCCTCAATCTCTTCCCGCACCCATGCTTACTTTTCATCACTGGACAAAATTATGTATTCCTTGATGCATCAAGTAATTATTTATTAGTCAGCTCTACTCATGGTGGTGCTCTACTCTACTGTGGTTTACTCTCCAGCAAGTTGAACTCATTAACAAATATATATATGAGAAAGCTGAAGAAAGGAAATTGTTACGGGCTAAATCATCTTAACACGAACTTGACGGAAGATCACAATGTTTGTACATGTGACTCTCAAATTTAATCTTTTTTATTCATTTATTTATTTATTTTTTTTTTACTTGTCATGCTATACAAAATGTTCCCAATAAATTCTTGGCAAAGTTCTATTGCAGACTTTGAGATAAGGTGTTCTGCTTTTGTTATCAATCAGAGTGATCTGGGCTCATGCAGAAAACAGGATCAGGTAAAAACAAAACACATTCTTCAAAGTTAAGGAAGTTTTTTTTTTTTTTTTTTCTCCCCATTAGTATATTTATCAATATTTGTGGTCAAACTTCAGACTACCTGCTTCACATCTGAAACGCCGGCCTCCCATAAACTCCCTTCATAGCCCAAACATGTGGAAATGGCTTGGACCAAGGTCAAGGCTGTACAGGAGATATGGCAGTAACGATCAAGAAGATCAAATCAGACCCTTTTTTTTTTACATTAAAGAAAAGTGTGGCCACATCTCAGACATGAAACAGGCAGTCCAAATATTGCTCATTGCATACTGAGAAAACTTTCTACCTTGATGGTATCCAAGCACTAGGGAAACACTGGGATAAGTGCATTAGTGTAGCACAATCAAAAGTTCTGGTTTGACTTGAACACCAATAAGACACATATCTCATTCTGCACTATTCCTTCTTTTTCCCATTCATTAATCTTCTAATAGATATTATTCTATACAGAGTCGTGGTGGGCCTGGAGCCTGTCCCTGGAAACTTCGGGCACAAGGCAGCATACACACTGGACAGGGTGCCAGTCTATCACAGGGCACACACTCACACACACATTCACACCCTGTGGGCAATTTGGTAACACCAATTATAGCTTAATTTTTGGACTGTGAGTGGAAACCAGAGGAAACCCACCAAGCACAAGGAGAACATGCAAGCTCCATGCACACAGACTCGAGGGGGGGAATTGAACCCTCGACCCTAAAGTTGTGAGGCCACAGTGTAAACGACTACACCACAATGCCATATCATTATACACTAAAGGGGGAAAAAGTGTAGGGAAGTGGAAGGATAAAAAAAAAATGCCCTTAGTGACAGGAAAAAGTTGAACGATGCTATAACAAGTGCACATAGAAATCACGTCTGGGCATGGAGAATACAGACAGAACTTAAGAAATTACTTGGTAGTTAAAATGACTAGTGTTGAAATCATTGCGTTTACAAAAAAAAAAAATAATCATCATAATAAATACAGATAAAGGTATGTTTTTATTTGACTTCAATTGATCAGGTCAATTCAGGATCTCGGTTGGTTCAGTCTGTACTCGAGTGTAATTCTCGCCTGCCTAAAAACTCACCAGGGTTTGATTTGAATGGAATATGCAGCATATAAAAAAAAACAACTGACTTTTCTCAGTTTGTCCACTATACTGAGTCTGTACTATAATTTACAGACATCTCCGCTCACACTATTATTGTATGTAGATGTAGCAGATTGGAAGTGCTCGCTCTCTGTACCAGGACTGATGGTCAGAACTCAGGTGAACAAGATGAATAGCGTAGTGTACAGTCTGATAAAAACCTGAGTGCAGTCTTCTGTTTCTATGCTGTTCACATGGCCTGAAAGCAGCGATTAGGAAATCTGATCACACTGCTATAGCCTTTTAATCATTACCATCAACATCCATCTTGTGCTAGCTTAAACGTTTTTAGAACATGATGTCATTCATGAATTGGTAAAAGAAGTTGTGAAAAAGATTGTTGAAGAGGTTTGGGATTTTGTTCTGAGAGACAGTAAAGTAATGATTTTTTTTTCATAGTTCCTTTTACACTATTACTCTTTCCTCACTGCATTTCTTCCTTGCCTGTTGCTTACGTGTTGTACAATATGTGAACTGGCTGCTATAACAATACGATTTCGCTTTGGGATTTATAAAGTACTCTATCCATTTACTAGAAATAATGAGGAGACAAATTTTCCTTAATGCTTTTTCATTCAGAATAAGAACGCTATCATCAATTACTGTATAACATTATATTACTGCAATATTATTATTATTATTATTATTATAGCTGAAACCTGCAGTTAAAGTGTACATAGAACTGCGACTAGAAATTACAACCTCTAAGCGCGACAGGCAGTTGTCTATTTAATGCAGGACAACATTTGCTTTATATATAGTGTAGTTATATTATTTTATTTTCATGGCTGTAGTTTGCAGATTTAAATTATTGCTAAATTGTTTTACAGTTGTCCCATCACTAGCCTCTCTGTTTTCAGTGTGTCATGCTACTAAGCAAATGGAAAGTGCTTGAAGTGGTAAAGACTTGGCAGAAACCTTATTGACTCTGACCTTGACATTAAAGACTTCCGAAGGTCAATACGGGGAAACATTTACTATAGCAATGATTCAATTTTTCTCTGTTAAATAACTTTTACAACTTTTATTATTATTAAAATCAGCATTGTTATTATTATTTTTTAATCTGCACCTTTTAATCAATCAGATTGGAGAATTCACATGAACACATATGATGGGATTTTATTTCTTATTTCGTAGTATGATTATTATCTGATGGTTAGGCAGCATTTAACACAGCTATTATAACCCACATTATAAACGTTATTATATTTAGGGTTCCAAGTAAAGTCAGACCTTATGAGCTCTGTCAGCGGATAACTCAGGAATAGACCGCTCCATGGCTCCAAAGAAATATTATTTGGCCAATTTAAATAATATTATATCAAATAAATCGACACAGACAGGGTCTGTGGAAATCGTTTTACAATTAAAGGAGTCTCAGACTCCAGAAAGTTTGAGAACCATTGCTCTACACTATAAAGACATTGTGCTCAATTCATGCGTCCCAGTCCTCTGTTTCCCGCTTGCCGAGTGTAAACAGAGTGGTTGGATGATAAGAGCTGTGTGTCCCGGTGCATCCCCTCTCAGTGAGCGAGTGATTGCAGGGGCTGGTCCTGTTTGTCAAGGTAATGAGGTAGAGGTGAGGGACTCGGGGGAACATGCTCCACCACCTCAGGGGACAGCAGAAGGAGGGGGTCCAGCTCCACCTGACAGGGATTAGCAGCCAAGCCCTAAGCAAACACTCCCAGATGAGTTTGGGGGGGTGGGTGATAATGCAGGCTCTTTCCCAACCCCCTTCTTTTGCATCTCTGCCTTTCTCTGTGCAGGAGACACGAGCTTGTGCAAAGTCAAAAAGCAAACAGGGCAAATCAACTCCCTAAATAGGTTCCTCGTTTCTTAGCGCAGACCTGTTAATTGACTTAGGAGCTGAGGCATGCGCTGCCTGCCACCACCCAGGATTCGCCAGACTCAGACAGCGTGCGCTTTTGATGAAAAGTGTATGCGAGAGCTGCGGAAATGTTCCCCGATTGAAAGACATGGCAGACAATTTAATTTTTTTTCGCACCAGTCTGTATGTGACCTTGGGAGAATTGTTTTAAGATGAAGAGCCCAGAGGAACAATTTCCCTGTCACTCTGTCACTCAGTAACTGCAGAGTAAGCCATAAATTTGAGCTGAGAGCTGCAGAGCTTTTACTTGGAGTGAATCATTACCTGCTCTCAAGGCAGGCTACGTTTATGTCTCGCTCTCCATATAGGCCAGATTGGCAGCAGTAACTCCTGCTTCATCATTTCTCTCTAGTTGTATTAGTTGCCAAAGGAAAATTACTAGAACCAAAGTCAAAATTCTTCGTGACAAGCAAGCGCATTGACTTTGAACCGTGATTTCGGTTGGAGGTACAACATGACCTTAATGCGTTTTATTTGATCTTATTTCCCTCTGTTCCAATTTAAGTCTACAAACCGAGGAGTTTTATTCATGAGCTCTCAGTTTGATTATTAACAGACTATAAAGCTGCACATAAACTTTGCTTTAGTAAATAGAAAGAAAATAACTCGAACATGCAATATTACAGAATCGAATAGTATCAGATGCAAATATGGAGTGGCACAGTGGCGTAGTGCTTAACACTGTAGCCTCGGACCTCCAGGGTCCGGGTTCGATTCTCACCTCATGTCTGTGTGTATGTTCTCCCTGTGCTTGGTGGGTTTCCTCTGGGTATTCCGGTTTCCTCCCACAGTACAAAGACATGCAGGGTAGGCTAGTTGCCGTGCCCAAATTTACCTGAGTGTTTGTGCGTGTGTGCCCTGAAATGGATTGGCACTGGGAGGATTGTGGATTGTGTACTCCGAGGTCTCCTGGGACAGGATAAGCGGTACTATATTACACTTTGAAATTTGAAACGGTGAATTTACTTCTAAACTTGTCTGAATTAATTGAGTGCTTGAAAAGACATCCAGCAGGAAGCAGGAATCTAATATCACTCTAACTTTAATCTCATGCAATCCCACTGCTTACTTTTATACCAATAAGTAAACAAACAAACAAATAAATAAATAACGATTAACAGGTACAAATCCCAACCATTTCCCTATAACTCAAAGCTGTTTTATTCATCTTTCATCACATCGATTTGCCAATTACCATTTTTATAAACTAAAGAAAAACAATTCCAGTTAACGTTGTGGCAAGACGAATTTTAGCAGCTATAAAAAATTGTTCCTTTATCAGCTTCACTTTTTTTTCCTTTCTCTTGAATTTACTAAGAAAAAAAAGCATACCTGTCAAGTCCTCAAGAACGTTTATATATGTGCCAAAACCATTTCAACGTTCAACTTTCTTACTTTTTTTTTTTTTTACTATATAATCTAAGTGAATATTAGACTCACTTTGTTTTCTTTATTTTGTGGAGATTGGGTTTGAATCCACACCCCGGTGTCTGTAATGACCACTAATGAAATACAAACACTCCTAATATACGGTCCATTGCTATATAGATAGATAGACCAGACCTAATCATATTGTTTGCCCTTTGCAATCAGCATACAAGGTGTGCTAATGGATAAACACACACCCATGCAGGGTGTGTAATACCTTTATCTAAAGCTTCTGTTTGAAGGCATTTGCCTTTTTTTTTTACTAATTAAACTTTTATCTTTGAAAGAACTGGTTAATTTAATTGCTTACATTTTACCAACACAATGAAGCGTGTTCTGTTCTTCTTTAGATGACAGTTCAGTAATATAGAGAGTTGACGCTATGTTTTTTTTATGTCTAATCAGTACTTTAAATTCAATTAAAAACACATAAATCATCATGCATGGCTCTTTAGGAAAGAAAAGACTCACACAAGAGCATGCACAGTGTTCAGATTTTTCTTGCACTGACACTTGAGAAGAGGTTTTTTTGTTGGTTTTTTTTTTTCATTTTCCCCCACTTGGCCTCAACCATCACTGCTTTTCTTTCTAAAGAATGACTCAATGCCGATTCGAAAATTAACTTTCGAACAGATGCACTAATTCCATTTGGACTGAGGAATGCTCGGGCACTATGTAACCCAAGCCAGGGCTGCTGTGGGCCTCCGCCTGGAGAAGAGGTTACGCTCCAACTGCTGGAGACCACAGCCGCCTCTATCTCTCTGTTAATCAATATGGGCTCAGCCAATAATACGCATAATCAGTGAAAACTAAGCCTTTTTTTTTTTTATCAGACGCTTTCACCAGGGACCTTGGAGTACACACCTGTTCCTCCTTTCCTCCCTGGAGGTTTTCCTCCACTCAGGAAAATTAGGCATTTCATTCTCAAGAGACACGTACAATCAGCTTGAAAGAAGTTTTCAAAAAAGAAAAAAAATTCCAATGAAGTTGTATGACAGCATGTACTCACCTGATTTAAGACAAAACATTTTTGCATTGTGTAAAATGATTCATGCTGTTACTGTACTGAATACAGCTCCAGTCAGATGTTTATCAAAACTAGCACTTAATAAAAACTTTACTATTAAAAACTAAACCTTAAAATATTTAATTTAAATATTAAAAAGGGCAAAGTGTTTATTGCTGTATGTTGACACTTTAGGCATGTTACATTGTTATGTTTTGTAAATAATATAATATTATATTATTATATATTATTAAAAAAAATAATAGTATGCTTAGTAAAGAGCAAGAGTCCTTTATCTACCATGTTTACAACTTTACCCTCTCTGAATCTTTTTTTTTTTTTGTCTTCTCTCCTTAGGAACTGAATAGTTATTAACTTACACAGAGATGTAGAAATACACTAAATACATATAAATACTAAAGCTATCCACAAACAAACAAATGAAAGTTAACCTTATTTTATTTGCAAAATAAATTGTGTGGGCTCATCTCAGGGAACACTGCAGACTGCAAACCTAATAGAGTACGAACTCACCGCCACTCAGATGGCCAATCATATACTACAGACAACTTGGAAATGCCAGCCAGCCTACATTGCATGTCTTTGGTCTGGGGGAGGAAACGGAGTACCCAGGGGAAACCTATCAGGCCCGGTGAGAACACTGGTAACTACTGAGCCACAGTACTGTATGGTAAGTATTTTAAATATTTAATGAAAGAAAGAAAGAAAAAGAAAGAATTGGAAAAGTCAACTACATCAGTATTTCATTAGTTAAGGGTTCAATACTAAATAAATAAATAAATAAATAAAGACAATTTTACAGCAGTATGACTGAGCAGTGATTTGTGATGAGGCAGCCTTCACTGCAATGCTCACTCTCCCCTTCACTGATCGTCTTAGCACAGCAATGTTTCTAGGAAACCCAGTCTTCAACACATACATGCTTCCCCCCCCCCCTCATTGTAATAATTAATACATATATTAATAATGTATAACATGTATAACAATCTTACAACCAGGTAACAAACACAGCTTCAGCTGTATTCTAATTAATGACTAATATGTTTTACCATTGTGTAGTGATTACTGGGACAAAGTGAAGAATATTAATTTTAAAAGGCCCATTGTGTTCACAGGAATAATTAGCGTGTTAGTGTATTGGTGTATGCGAGAGACGGTGCTTGGCGGGGGGAGATTGTTGTCCTGCCACTGTTAACAAACCTATCAACTTGTTCTTCTCTTCTATCCAAACCAGCCCGGCCCCTCCTCCTCCTGTAATTAACCCCCTCCTGTGCCATCTCTATTAAACTCAACAGCAGAACATCAGCACATCAATTAAAACATAAACACCCCACATTGATAAGTAGGATGCCCCCATCACCCACACTAAAAAAAAAAAAAAAAAAAAAGTTGTGTGCAAATGAGTCTACAGTAAACCGTTCCAGTGAGCCGAAGGATTGGAATAAGGAGAGGACAGATGCACATTATCTGCTCCATAATGATGATGATGATGATGATGATGATGATGATGGGTTATTATTTATATCATATTTAAGCAGGAAAAAAAAAATGTTAAGACTATGTTAAAACAGTTCTGCCACAAAACCACCTAACCCAAGGTTCGACTGACTGACTGACTGACTGAGCTCAGAGGCTCCTCCTTGCTGCTCTCTGATTGGCCAGGAGGTCAGTGTGGGTGTCGCCATTCCGCGTGCGCATAAAAGCGCAGAGAGTGCCGCTGGGGCGCACGGATTTGTACGAGGAGAATAACGAGGAACGTGTTTTTATTTTTTTTTCTCTCTCTGTGTGTGTGTGTGTGAGAGAGAGAGAGAGAGAGAGAGGGAGAAACGCGGTGCGTAAGTGTAACGCAAACGGCGCGTTTCTCATTTCTTTCTCTCGCGCTTCAGATTCGTGCTCCTTAACGAAGACCTGATTCCGGAGCCTAAGGATAATAAAAGACTGAAAAACACACACACACACACAGTGAGAGAGGCGCGTTTCTGCAGAGGCTCTCAGCCATTTTGATCGGGGACTGTTGTTCATTATTATATATATATATTTTTTTTTTTATTATTATTATTATTTTGAAACAAGTCACTGGTTGCGTTTTCACTGCACCGGGTAACTCAGGAAGAAATGGAGCCGCTGTTGAGAATTTAAGCGCACTTGGATTTTATTATTTTTTTTATTATTATTATTCTTTATCCAAACGCACGCGCAGACACGGACTCGGCATCTAAAAGCTGCCCGGACGCGCAGTGAGTCGCTGGACGATGGCGCTCTACCTGGCGGGTATCTACCTGCTGCTGGCGCTCTGGACTCTGCGGCGCTCGAGCGGCGCCACGGCCAAGGAGCTGAGCTGCCAGGAGATCGCCGTGCCGCTGTGCAAGGGCATCGGCTACAACTACACCTACATGCCGAACCAGTTCAACCACGACACGCAGGACGAGGCGGGCCTGGAGGTGCACCAGTTCTGGCCGCTGGTGGAGATCCAGTGCTCCGCGGACCTCCGCTTCTTCCTGTGCAGCATGTACACACCCATCTGCCTGGAGGACTACAAGAAGCCGCTGCCGCCGTGCCGCAGCGTCTGCGAGCGCGCCCGCGCCGGCTGCGCGCCTCTCATGCGCCAGTACGGCTTCCCGTGGCCCGACCGCATGCGCTGCGAGCTGCTGCCGGTGCAGGGAAACCCCGACACCCTGTGCATGGACTACAACCGCACGGACGCCACGACAGCCGCGCCGGTGCTCCCGAAACCCACGGGCCTCCCGGGAAGGGCCCCCGTAGGCGGCCGCGGCGCTGGAGGTGGAGGAGGAGGAGGAGGAGGACACCCCAAGCGTAAACCGGCGCCGCAGCCGTGCGAGGCCGGGTGTCAGTGCCGCGCGCCGATGGTACGCGTGAGCAGCGAGCGGCACCCGCTGTACAACCGCGTCAAAACGGGTCGAACCCCGAACTGCGCGATGCCCTGCCACAACCCGTTCTTCACCCCAGACGAGCGGGCGTTCACAGCCTTCTGGATCGGCTTGTGGTCCGTGCTGTGCTTCGTCAGCACCTTCGCCACCGTCGCCACGTTCCTGATCGACATGGAGCGGTTTAAGTACCCAGAGCGACCCATCATCTTCCTCTCTGCGTGCTACATGTTCGTCTCAGTGGGTTACATCGTGCGCCTGATCGCCGGGCACGAGCGGGTCGCCTGCAGCCGGGAGCACGACGTCGAACATGTCCACTACGAGACCACGGGACCGGCCCTGTGCACCGTCGTCTTCCTGCTGATCTACTTCTTCGGCATGGCCAGCTCCATATGGTGGGTGATCCTGTCCCTCACCTGGTTCCTGGCAGCGGGTATGAAATGGGGCAACGAGGCCATCGCGAGCTACTCGCAGTACTTCCACCTGGCTGCGTGGCTCATCCCGAGCATGAAGTCTATAGCGGTCCTGGCCCTGAGCTCCGTCGACGGTGACCCTGTCGCAGGCATCTGCTATGTGGGCAACCAGAACTTGGACAACCTGCGTGGATTTGTGCTTGCACCGTTACTCATTTACCTGTGCATCGGAGCCATGTTTCTTCTTGCCGGGTTTGTGTCGCTGTTTCGCATCCGCAGTGTCATCAAGCAGGGTGGCACGAAAACGGACAAGCTCGAGAAACTCATGATTCGCATCGGGGTGTTCACTGTGCTCTACACGGTGCCCGCTGCTGTCATCGTCGCATGCTATTTCTATGAACAGCACAACCGGCAGCGCTGGGAGGCAGCACACAACTGCGCGTGCGCTCTGGACCGTGAGCGTGATGCAGAACGGCCGGACTATGCCGTGTTCATGCTCAAGTACTTCATGTGTCTGGCTGTAGGCATCACGTCAGGCGTGTGGGTCTGGTCAGGGAAGACTGTCGAGTCATGGCGGGCACTGTGCGCGCGTTGCTGCCGCTGCCGCTGGGCGGGCAAGGGTGCAAGCAGCTCGGCATACAGTGATGTGAGTGCGGGACTGACGTGGCGCTCAGGTACAGCCAGCTCGGTCTCCTGTGCCAAGCAGATGCCTTTGTCCCGAGTCTAGAGGAGCTCAGTGCATTAGTTCCTGACTTGACTTGACTTTTCCACACACGCATTTCCATACAAATGGACTGCTGAGGGGTTTCTGTTAAGCGGAAAGACTGGTTGAAACAATCAAACCCATCATCACCCCTCGTGCGTGATTTACTTTCCTGCCATTTCTATTCATATGGACATGACATGCAATCAGTGATGCTTAGAGAGAATTAGGCATTGCATTGTTCCAAGTGGTGCTGAACATTTTCTCCAGTCCTTTAGCATTTAAACACAAAGTTTTCTGTTTTTAACTTCTCTCTTTTAAAAGTTTAGTTTAAAGAATGTCTAAACAATCAAAAATATCAAAGATGCTCTCTCAAATAAGCCTTAAAAAGTCTTAAAGTTTTAGTGCTCAAATATTTCTACGGGTTGTTTTTTATTGTAATGTATTTATACAGTTGTGTACAAACGTGTAAATTTTGTATAAAAGAAAGAAGATTTATAAGATGATTGTAAATTTGTACATAGTGTAGATGTCATTTGAAGAAGACAGATATTGCTTTTATTTTGACAATAAAATATTTTGGACAAATCTTTAATCAGACATCTCTCCAGCATCTTCCATTGTTTGTGTAACGAGACAGAACTGTAGAGGGTTTCTTCCCCCCCCCCCCCCCCCCCCACTTTAATGGTCACTGTATTGAGCATGCTTGCTATAGAGGTGTTTCTTTGTGCACATCTTGTAAAGAGAAGCTCTTTCTTGGCTATCAGGGTCATAATTAGGGGAGAGCAGCTCGAGTTGGAGAAGCTCCATCATTGTTGTGTTCGCCACTTAATTTAATAAAAGAGGGCCAAGTGAATGGGGTTTAAATGCGGAGAAAAGGCGTCTTTTCATCCAGAGGGAAACTTTGATCTCTCTTTAAAGTCTTGGATAAAGGTGACATGTACATAGAACTTTTTTTTTTCTGTACTTACTGATGCACCAAGTTGTCTAATGTCTAATCTGAGACCCTTATGCTTTTGATCGATGGTATTGAAACGCTGGTATTCGGGGGATGGGGGGGGGGGGAGCGGGCACTCAAGGCACCACATTTTTTTCAAGACATTGTAACTGTTTGAATTTTCCAGCATGCTGTCGAAACGTCTCATTTGAGTTTAAGCTGCATCATTAATCACGTAGGTTAGCTTGATGGTGAATGGGACCCTACAGGTGGTCCCTTTACCTAATCTGACATCGAAGGCGTTTTTTTTTTTTTTTTTTGTAGAGCTCTGACAGCAGTGTAGTAATGCTTAGATAAAGAGCTTCCCAATAAAACGTGGGTGTAATGCAAAGTACAGCACTTATCTTTTAACTTTTGTGAAAAACACATTTGTTGCATTCAGTTTAGAGGGGTTTTTTTTCTAGGTTATTTAGTGAGCAGTGTTTCATCTCATTTGCTTGTTTTTGATTCGCATAATGAGATAATTAACAAACACTTCATAAGCCTGAAAAGAGTTTATTCAAGGTAAGAAATGTTGTAAGGGGCAGGATTGGAAAACATCCAGCTAGGCCATTAGGTGCTTACAGTCATTACCTTGATGAAAAAAAAAAAAAGCTTATAATCTGTCCACAACTAAAAGTCAAGATGTTAAACGATTTCATGCTTTAACATCAGAACCATCACGGAAACACGAGAGGTTTTAAGACTTTAAGACTCATTCTTCAGTGTTTCTGCACTCTAATGCATAGTATTACATTTCAACATGTTTGTACTCATGTGGCATTTTCAATAAGCAGATATTTCATCTGTACAGTAATAGAAACCACTTCTGTATTCTACACAGGAATTTCATTAAACCAGGAAAACAATACATAATATTGATCATTTACACACTTTTTCATATTTGTTTATTTTTCTTAATGGTTCAGTATAAAAAATGCAAACATATATCCATTTGTTGCAGCTTTCATTTGTTTTAGTAATGGTTGTAAAGATCCATGGGCTTAAAGCGCCATCTAGAGGTTAGTATTATAAATTGCAACCACTTATATTCTACAGTAGTACTTTTAGCAGAAGAAATCTTATGGTTAAGGGTGGAAAAAAAAAGAGTTACAGTGACAAAACTGAAATTTTACCAAAAGCTGAATATTTAACTTTTAAATGTTTTATTTATTTATTTCAAATATGATTTATGTAATAAACAATATGTGCATTCATGCAAATGCTATAACATAAAACTAAATTTGTAGATATGTATATATCTATTACAGATCAGAGTTGGATTTTTTTCCAAAACTTTAAAGATGGTAAAAGATGATAATTAAAGATGGGCGTTCAAATCAAACCGGGACCCCCCTGACACTGCACTGACAAACACTTCTGATGAACGACTATCAGGGAATGAAAAATTACAAACCTGTTTATAGAGTGTTGAAGGAATTTAGGTAAAAGTATCAAAGAAAAGCATTTCTATAAATACTATAAAGTGGTAAATATACCTCTACAGTTTAATGATCAAATAAACAAAGCGAGTATGTATTTAAACTATTAATATATTATCAACAATCCTGGGTTTCCTTTAGAGCTTTAGGAGCAACACTTGCTTAGATATAGAATGAGCGTTGTTCTTATCGGATCCTCAAACAGCACAAGGACATGTTTCAGGAGACCCAGGTCAACCAGGTCATGTTCTGTGAATGCTTTACCATTTTCTTTAAATTATTACAGTTTTAATATTATTGCCTATTTCTTTGGCAGGTATCTTCACAGACATTTCTAACTAAGTCCAAAATGTTCAATGCTAATTAACTTGAAGGAATATTCATATTGTGCTTTATAATCTATAAATAGTTACATTTACAGTTAAAAAATAAATAAAATAAACAGTTAAATAAACAGTTAGATCAATCTAATTATTCCTCATAAATAGACTTTTTTATTAATAAAGATGATGGTGATGGATGATGATGATGATGATTATTATTATTATTATTATTATACTAATACTGTATATAATAAAATTATATAGTCATGGCTCTGACATACTGAGGAATCTTTCTACCTTGATGGTGTCCAGTCACTAGTGAAACACTGGGATGAGTGTATTAGTGTAGCAGGGGATTATATAGAGAAATAAAGGGAGTTTTTACTCTCATGACTGTGTTGTTTTCCTGCACAGTCCCAGTTTGACTTGAACAGACCTCGTAAAAGGTCACCAGCACAATGCTCCTTTTGTTTAATTCCTTGTTACGTTCAGAAAATTTGTAAAGCATTAAGACTTTCAAGTAAATGAATAAATAAAACAGTATGAAAACTTTAGCATAAGCATACCTATCAAAAAGTAATAAGTAATATTTATTATATTGATGCAGCCACAACAACAAAAATAAACCTTTTTTTTTTCCTCCTGAGGTACAGCTCATTTCTTTGGAATTGTCGGTCTCAATTCTCTGCATGCGTAAAGATGGGTCTATTCCAATCTGAACAGAGGGAAGCAAATGGTAGTTTGATTTATCATAAAGCATTTGCATGTCTATTTACTTCATGCATATCTGTGTAACTATTAATATTAATCTCTACTGATATTAAGCTATCTATGTAGGTATCTGACTAATCCTAAATATGCAAATATGCTGTGACATGGAGGACAAGCATTGAATGTTTATATTACTGATTGATTCCAGATGCTGAAGTCTCCCTCACTCTCTCTCAACACTCCCACACCCAGATCGATTTGTTCATAATCGAGTCCTGAGGCGAAACCCAGGTTTACACACTAGCTGCTTCTCATGTTAATAAACCTGCTGATGACATATGGCTCAGGGAGTGATATGTGTGTAACGCGGTGTTTCAGGGCTGATTCATGCTAATTAATGCCATATTTATCTGTCAGATCTCCAAATATTGGAAAAGTGTCAACACACCAGGCTGAGTGTATACGTCACGTGTTGGTTCAAATCAACACATCGGCTTATTAAGAATTTGCTCTGACTGTCAGGATATAATGAACAGTAAGTGTACCTGCTTCAGAAGTGGTAGATATCTGAAATACTGATTAATGTCTCAGACGCTTAAAAGACGAAAAAAGTCAAATGAAAAAAAAGAAAAAAAAGAAAACATACATAAGCAAAGTGTTCAAGCATGTCAGCTTCATGAACCCATGAATCAGTAATGTTTAATCGTTAGAAGTGCAATCATTTGCTTTGGCGCTTTATATTATTTGCCCGAATGTGCAGTCAGAAGGAAATTCTTTTCCTATAGTGGTAATACAACTCTAATCTGAATGACAGGGTCAGACAGCATGCTATTAAACTTGGGATTAACAGAATTTACAAATGACTGCTTGCATGTACAGTATACAGACAGCCATGATGGTGTTTTAGTATTATTATTTATTTGTAATACTGTACGTGTCACAATTGTAAGGGAATTAAAAATGGAAAAGTATTAAAGGGATGCACTTGGATGGCAAACGATAAAAGCTTGTAGATAAATTCTTTATAAAGAAATTATAAGTGTCAAATTAAAATGATTAACTTTTTTTTATATATATTTTGAAGTAGATACGTTTCAAACCAGCAAATACTATTACTACTTCGCTTACTACTACTACTACTACTACTAATAATAATAGTAATAATAATAATAATAATAATAATAATAATAATAATAATAATAATAAATTAATAATTCAATACAATAAAATTTTATTTATATAGCACTTTTAACAATGGTCGTTGTTGCAAAGCAGCTTTACAGAATGAAAAAAAAACAACAACACATATACGGAAATAATGACTTGAACGCTGAGGAAACGGTGGCAAGAAAAATAGCAATACCTTGAGAGGAAGAAGACTCGACAGGGAACCAATCCTCATCTGGGTGATATCGGAGAGAAGGGACTGATCTGCATTCTTACTGTGTGTTAGGAGGCCGGACGTTCTAATAATAATAATAATAATAATAATAATAATAATAGATAGATAGATACTGTAGAACATTGTGATAGATCTTACTAAGTTTAAGGATCTGACTAACATCAAAAACAATCATATTGCTATGAATTCATTTTAAAGATAAGAAGTAGTTATTAAATTTAAAATAAATAAATAAGCTTTTTTTTTTTTTACTTTAAACTAACTAGTCATTGCTATTTGCATACCTATTGTTTTAACTGCTCAATTAAATCATTACCTTCCTTTGAACAGAACAGTCATTATACTCTTTATTTCTCTGAGTCTGTGATTAATGCTGTTGTTCTTTAAGAGGTGAAAACTGTTCATGGTCACAGAAACCATTGCGTATTGTGATTAAATGCATTAAAAGTTCAAAGCGTCCTTTTAAATAAAGCAGCCATTTTTGAAGGAAGTAACCAGTGGACAGTGTGCTCTCAATATACTTTGAGCTGCTTTTATACTGAATGCAAATCAGTGCTTTGATGCAGGTTTCATGTTTTTTTTTTTTGTTTTGTTTTTTATCACTACCTCAGGTGAAAAAAGAAAGGAAATGAAAAACAGTACGCATTTGCAATCTAGTTGTTTGTTTTGACAAACCACCCGGTTGCATATGGGGGAGGTTTTTGATGCTCAAGACCATTTGATCATGATTCAATAAAAGAAGTGTATTAGAGGAAAGAGTCGACTCCTAGTGTTTACTTGAAAGAGTTCCTTCAAAGAGTTGACTCGTTTCCTAACAACTCATCACTACTAAACAAAACATCACTACTGTAGCCAAGGAGAGCGGAGACTGAAGTAAACTTCTTAGATTGAGACACAAGGGGGCAGCGGTGGAGTTTAAGTTAGTGATGATGTTGTGTTTGGTTACAAGTGTGAATAAAAATCTATATATCTCCGTCTTACAAGGCAGGGTACACCCTGGATGGGGTGTCAACCCAGTTTAGGGCACACGCACACACACACAGTTACACTCACATTTTGGGGCCATTTTGGAGATGCCGATCAGTGTACATCACAGGACTTTGGAGTGTGGGAGGAAACTGGAGAACCTTGAGGAAACCCACCAAGTACAGGGGGAACATGGAAACTCTAGAGTATGTACACAGACCCGAGGCGGGAATCGAACCCTCAATGAGACGAAGCAAAAGAGGCAACTAAGCCACAGTGCAAGTGTGAAATGTCATTATAATGTAAAAATTATTTAGGTAAAAATTTAATTATTGTTATTTTTTTACATTTAAATAAAAAAATTATAATTTGTCATAATTATTTATATATTTCAATTAGAAGTTATATGGCTGTAACTAAGCATTCATTTACTAAGAGGAAATAAATGTAAACTTTAAAATGTGTTTGTTTGTTTTTATCTAGTATAAAATACAAATAATTAGTTAAATTGATACTTGGGAAAATACAATATTGTGTAGCACAAATACATATATAATAAACATATACATGCAGTAAATATCTAACAGTGCTTCAAACACCACACCCGACACACTTAAGTGTTTGTTGTTCTCTCAGCAATGTGTGGTTTTATATGTCATATTAGCATTTTATTTCCTACATGAATATATAACTGTCCCATTATTTTAAAAACAACATTTATACAAGCTTCAAAAAGCTAAATGAATAGGAAGTGAATAAGTCACCACGGTGTACAATGCGGATTCGGGCGTGTGAGTAGGCTCACTGTTCTACTGAATGTCTGAATTAGAAGAATATCTGAAGGAGGAACAATCCTCTTCCATTGAGCTCCAACACCCGCCTTGAAACATCGAATTATTCACAGTGTAGGAGGCGGAAGAGAAACATCATGGCAGTGCCTTCCCCCAGATACACTGTGTGTGATGGCCTTTTGTTCTTCGTTCTCTTCAAAGTCAGTGAAGAAAATGCTATATAATGGTTTTTGTACAAATGCATTTTACATTGCATGGTCTTCATGTTCAAAGCTGAGACTCCATATAGAGCTGTTTAGAGGTTTTCAGCTAAATCACAATATTAATCATGCACAATTAGAAGACATTGTGAGGAACTAAACATGTTTGAAAACCACCTGTTTTGTTTTTTGTTTTTCTTTTATTCAGAATATAATGAAAGTAACTGCAAAAACACTTGCACTAATTAGGCTCTGTTTTTTTAGGCAGGGTTTTTACGCTGCAGTAACTTATTCATCCACTAGAGGGCATATATGGATCACACACGTACTTTTAATCTGGTGTAATTTCAAGCAATGTTATAAAAGGGGGACATAATATTAAAAAAAAGATATAATATAAAAGGGAGTATGATTTTATTAAGGATGGTTGTTTAGGTCTATTACACTTTTAACCAGGATTTGATATTTTTATTAGTTTCTAGGAGGCCACTTGTTGGAACAGATCCATTATAGGCCTTTTGTGAAATTCTATCAATCCTAAATTCTATATAGATTATTACAAAAGTTAAATATTAGTGTCTTTTTTTTATTGTGCAGGACCATTCATACATTGCATATTTCTCTCTCTCATTAAATTTCTTTTTTTTTTTTTTGCTGTTATTGTTTTCTTGCATTGCTTATTGCTCATGCTTATGGTTTTTAAAAAAAAAAAAAAATTTATGCCTTTTTATGTCTTGGGAGAATTGTCGAGTTATACAAATTGTTTAAATTCATGCAACTTTTTAGTCAACATTTAATCATTCAGCCAATAAAATTATTATACAGTACATTGATACATTGAGTGTAACAATGATATATGCAGTATATATAATATAGTACTGACAGCAAATTGGCATGCAAAAACATTCACACTGTAACCGTGTCTCTTTCCAGTTTAAGTCCACTTTGAGTCCAGGATAAAGAACTACAAAATGTGTAAAAGTTAAAAGGAGGTGAAAAAACTTTTACAAAAGCCACTGTTTTTTTGCGAGTGAGGCAAGTAAGGTATATTTCTCATTCTGAAATGTAAATTTTACATAAACTTTGATAAATTATCACATATAAATAGGAATCGACATGTTATTGTTCAACTAAACAGATTTTTTTTTTTTCCGACTTGACATCGGACCAAGACGAATCCAGCCCGTAATCTAAAATGAGTTGGACAGTCTGATCTGGAGTCAGTCTAAGCCTTCTTAAGGTCACTCATGTACGAAGCTGTGTTTATAACGAGTAGAACAAAATCCCGGACGCGAAGTGTGGGACTCGCAGTCCTGTGAAATGTAATCCAAATGCAGAAGTCACTGCTGTGTTCCTTCATGTAAGACATATCTGATCAGTAGTGGTGGGCCACTGTGGTGGACAACACATCAATGGATGGGATTGAACCGGCTGAAGAATTATCCATGGCAACAGTCCGCAACTGTATACCTACAATTATACCTAATAAACTGTCTCTAATAACTCAGTGTGTGTCTCTGGTGTTGTATGGAGTGACAGAAACCTTTGCCTCCAAAACTTAAAAAAAAACTCTAAAGTAAAATCTGGCTTAACCAGTGGGTGGTTTCCAATTTTCTTTTCCCCCAGAGATAATATGTGGCACAAACTAAACACATTTTTTATAGATGGATTTATTCTCCGCGGCAACAACAACCTGAAAACAAACAGTACAATTCGGAAAAACTAAATTAAAGCAAGCCGTTGTTAATCTCCAGAATCACATGTTGTGTCTTAATTACTGTCTTATTTGTGTTGAAATACAGCCCGAAATTAAGATACAGATCTGATGTGATGCATCGAGTTCGGACAATTTCAGAGCGATGGAAGAACTTGAGGTTATTTAAGCTCAATGATGTCTCGCTCAAACCAAAAACTATACCATGAACAAATGGTCTGACGTGGAGATGGGTAAGTAATAAGTTGGTGAGAATGATGAGGATGATATCGGCATGTTGTGGTTAATTCAGCTGTGGAGGTAAAACCGACTCAGAGAGGTTGCGTTGTGTCAGGCGTCATCAGATCTCGTGTTTCATTGCTATTTTAAGGGTCTTCTAAAGCTCAAGTCTTAAATCCCACTGGGTCGTTGAATATATTGTGACAAACCAGCTCCATAAATACAAATCCAGGCTCTGACGTTAATTGCTCTGCCTGGTAGTCAGGCTTGGGGAATTTCCTGCTCTTCAGAGTCCAGACAAACTCACTGCCCTTGAAAATCAAAAAACGCGACACCCATCAATGCTAATAACGTATACAAAAATAATACGTATATCAATGTTTGTATGGTCTAGTTACAACCATCACTCATTATTGGAAGCCATGCTAGGGATCGTTTTTGGAGACCATTCTGTCCTCACTATGGAGAATGTATGTCGGTTTCAACCTTGGAGGTCTGCTTTTAGAATGATCTCTAACCCTGACGCACACCGCCACATCAAGAGAGGTCAACGGTGATCCATGTTTGGTGTGTAGAGAAGCCGAGCGAGCTAACAGAGGCAACAGGTGGATGGTGAAGGTCGTGGCTGGGCTGTGAAGGGTAAACATTCCACAGAGACCTCAAAACAGAAGAACAACCAAGAGTCACCTTGTCTTCAAATATTTTTGAGACCTTTGTATATGGTCCTTCATGTTTACAAACACAAGAAATGCACCATTTACATAATTGAGTCACTCTCTTCTAAAAGTCAAGTGATATCGGGATTTTATTCTGTTTAGCACTTTCAAAATTTTCAATGCCACTGTGCCACCAATAAGATTAGGATCACCTCTAGACCCTCACACCCATTCTGACCTTTTATCCTCACAAGTGGACATCAGGTCACTATCAGAACTTAACTGATTCCTCAACATGTACTGTCCTGGCATAATTTCACAAGTTGTCACCGCTCCGGTGTTATCCAGCAGCCCTTCGCTTGGTGGTTTGTCCTTTCTGGGAGGTGGCAAGGGCTTGTGGCGACTACGTTTGTTGACCCGTATGGACCTGGGAGTGCCTATCGGCTCAGACGGACACAATGCCACCGCACTGCCCTCTCGCTCCGTTACCTCATCTTGAGTCACTGGGTAACAATTAGCTCCGTTACCGCTCATAGCACTGGGAATACCAAGGTTGATACCTACAGGGGTTCCTCCATGAGGGATGGCTGGATGACTTTTACCTTCCGAATGCAGAGAGGTATCATCATGCGCACAGGCTTTGCTCACTCTCTTTCGGAAGCTTCCGTTGACCAGCAAGGATTGATGCTCAGGGTCACCAAAGTCAACACCAGTGGTTCCACTGTCTGCAAGAAAGTATCGTCCATCATCGTACATCTTCTCCACTATCATCTTCTTCTTGCTCCTGTGCCTTGCTGACTGCTTAATGGCACAGATAAGATCTAACATGTTGAGAAAGATGGACAGGGTAGCCAACCCCAGCATGAAATTCAGCATGATGGTCTTCTCAGTAGGTCTGGATATATAGCAGTCCACCATGGTGGTGCAGGGAGCACGCTGACATATGAAGCGCTTCGGGATGTAGAAACCAAACAGGTAGTAATGCGCCGCCCCAAAACCAGCCTCCAGGAAGATCCGGACCAAAAGGTGAAAGACGTAGGCGGCAGCGAAACAAGGCCTTACACCCGGCTTCACACCGGGCTTTGACAGAGACGCTTCATTGAAGGATTCCTGTTTAATCTTATACAGATATCTGAACTTCATTCTGTTAGAGGCATCATAACAAGGTAGGCTGGATGTAACTTTGTGGATCACGTAAACAACAAATACAATATGAACCAGGACAATGGAGGTAAGCTGGACCAGCCAGAAGCGGAACAGTGACAGAGGGGCAAATATATCGTAACACACGTTGGCACAGCCAGGCTGGATAGTGTTACACACAAATCTCTCCTGCTCATCCTGGTAGAGCGGATATCCAGCCAGGAACAAGACTGATACACGTAGGAAGACTGTTAGAACCAGCCATATCTTGCCTAGAAGAGAAACAAATAAAGAAGTCACTTTTAAGTGGTTTATATACAGTAGATACATATATAACAGAAGCTACAACTCTTTCAGGGGTTCTTTGAAGGTTTCAAATTCAAATTTATATGCATAAAAAAAACGTCATGAAGGTGCTTCAATTTCAGTCTGTTCTGGTGTGGGAACATATCCACACAGGGTTCCCCAAGAGAGACAACCCAAAGATCCTTTCATTATCATAAAGGCTACTTTGTTTTATCAGATATGGAAATGTTCTGTTATAGGGTTCACTATAGAATCCTTCCCGACGCTAACTGAAGAACATTTAACGACTTCACCTTGAAGCTTTATTTGAGCCACACTCATTTCTCCATATTGATTTAAACTAAATGATGGAGATTACATTAAAGATGAACAAATGCATCAAATGCGACAAAATGGGAACAAATGTTTTACTGTGACAGCTGCAAAATGCCAAATGATACAACTTAAAAATGGATTGTTATTATGTATTTAGCAGCGACCTCATTTCCCTTCTTGTCGGTCCCAAACACTCAGCATTCAGCATCAGCAGTATACTAATCACCGGTCTGATCATCTGTAGCTGTTTCTCACTGGTTCATGCCTTAAGTTAGATGTTTTTTTAATGCTAGGCATGATTCATCGGTCACTGTGTGGCTTAACAAGCAAAAAAACAAACAAAAAAAAAAAACGACGTTTCTTTGAATCTGATCAGCTACAGCAACTAGGCAGAAAGTGAGAGACAAAAACTTTCCAAAAAATGAGACACAAAAAAGTCCTTTAGGATGCCTGGGTAACTATTCTTTGAGACTACTTTAAAAAATCAATCAATCAATCAATAAATGCAAGAAAGTCATTTATTTTTGTGTTGAAAGTTTTGAAAACAAAATATGAAGAATTGAACAATAGCTCATGGCAAATGTACAAGTACTATAAAAAATAAAAGTACTTTTCACGATTTTTACAGTTGTTGAATCTACATCAGATTGATTGCACATTGTAACTTATTTAGCCAATTAGTCAATAAAAAAGGAAAGAATAACAATAAACTAATTTTGCCATGTTAAACAACCTTAATAGAAATCTGAATAATTTAGACACATCTCAAATGTAGTTCCACAAAAGTAAGAGGCCAATATTATCCGTATCATTAGTTATTCACTAAGTATAACAAGTGCAATATGCAATTCCCAGATGAGTCTACACTTAAATCATTATTATATATATATATATATATATTTTAAACAACAGCATAATGTTTAATAATCCCTACCTACCCGCAATAGTGATGTTGTAATTCAGTGTGATGAAGACAGCTTCCGAGGCTCCTTGCCTCCCCATGACTGCAGATCGAGGTTCTGTAAAACAGCAGCTCACTGGACAATGTGTTGCCTTTTAATTCTACTCCAGGTGAGCATCCCACAGCCCCATCAGACCCGCCGTCAACGATCTTTACAAACGGACAGAAACTGAGTGGCCTATCCTAGTCTCCAGCCTCTGCTTCTTGTCTTACCTATGCTCTTAACTGGACAACAACTGTTCTCAGACAACAGAAAATGACAGACGTGAGCGCCGTTGTGAAGCTATTCTTACCCACCAAAGGCACGTCGACAGGCTAACATTGTTGAGATAGCTCGGGTCAGTGAGCACTTAGAGGTGAATAATGAACAAAAAGCCTTTGTTAACTCCTCGTCCTCGATTGATACATTTTAAAGGTAATTGGGATATCATTTTTATTTTAGAAATGAAAAATGACATTTTATATTGGTAAAGTAACACCAGAAAGGTTTTTCAGGAACACGTTGGATTGATGTATTAATTTAAAGAGGCATAAAACTCTCATTCATCTAAGCAACAATTATAAATCATTTAAAAAAAAAAAAGGACAAACGGCCAAAACACAGTATCGGTCACTCACTCATTGTCTATACCGCTTTATCCCGTATTCGGCGAGGGGGGGGGGGTCTCCAAGGAGACCTACGGCACAAGGAGGGGGTACACTCTGGATAGGGTGCCAATCCATTGCTGGGCACACACACACACACACACACTACGGCCAATCTGGGAATGCCAATTAACCGAACCTACACGTCCTTGGACTGTGAAAGGAAACCCACCAAGCAGGGGGAGAACATGCAAACTCCAAGCACAAAGAGACAGGAATCGAACCCAGCCCCTGGAGGTGCAAGGTGACAGTGCTAACCACTACACCACCGTGCCACCCACAGTATTGGTGCTGATTTTATTTTATTTTTAATGTTATAAATATAATACAGAAATGTGTACGTCAACGCAGCTACTTCTGAAGTTAATGCAACATGGAGGTGACCGATCTTGTTTCTCCTAAAATGTCAAGTTACGAACATCAGCTGTTTTAAAGATGATTTTGCCCCCAAAATGGCCATCATTCAGCCTTATACTGTCTCGCTTCCAACCATAATCATTTAAAATGCATAAACTCTGTAGTGTCTGTAACCGTGTCAAACTCATTTTGCCATATCTTAACAATTTAGCATTTTAGAATAATACACTTTTTCAGGTTGATGTCTTTTCATGTGAAATCTAAATCGGCCAAGTTTCATCCGAATGACAGTTAAGACCGTTGGAAGATGTGAATTCAAACGTTCAAATCTTTCAGACAGTCACAGACACTAAAAAACATCAAAGTGCATAAAATTGTATTTAACAAACGTGTTTCTTTATTCTCTGATAAAAATATAAATGTGTATGTGCTGTATATTTACACAAAACTAAAGCATGGCTCGGGAGATGAGAAGCATTAAGTGTTATGAAAAATGGTGTTATATGATCCTGTCTGAATTTTTTTTTTTTTTTCAACCTACAGTAGGTGAGACATTTTTTTTTTTTTTTAACACCAATACCTTGATTTGGCTGAAAGCAAAATACTCCTTGCAACCTACACATTAAATGTTTTGATAAACATTAACAAGTGAGATTCTTCTTTAATGGCTTAGTGTTCAATCAGCTTCACGAGCATTAGTGAGATCAGGCAGTGATGTTGAATGAGGAGGTCTGGGGTGCAGTCAGTGTTCAAGGTCATCCTAAAGGTGCTTGCTGGGTTGAGGTCAGTCAGGGCTCTGTGCAGGACACTCAAGATATTCCAGTTCACCCTAAACACACCAACTCTTCATGGAGCTCACCTTGTCTGCACAGGGACGTTGTCATGCTGGATGAGTTTTGGGCCCGTTGGTTGCACTTATGGGATTTAATTGTGATGCTACAGCATATAAAAGACATTCTATTCTATATAACTGTGTGCTACTAATTTTGTGGCAACGAAAATAAAGGGGAGAACTATATCAACGGGTGATGGACAAGTGTCCAAATAATTTGCATATGAACATAAAACTCTCATTTACCTAAACTAAGGACATAATGTTAAAAGCAATAAGGATATTTTGCAAAAAATAAATAAATTAATTTAAAAATTTTCACACGCCTCTGTGTGCATAGAATTTTCATGCTCTCCCTGTGAATTTTTGGGTTTGTTATTGGTGCTCCGGGTTTTCAGTCCATAGATATGCAGATATTGATAACGGTCTTTATTCAAAATGCCTGTAGTGTGAATGAGAGTGTATATGAGTGTGTGTCTGAGTGTGTGTCTTGCGATGGATTGGCACCCCGACCAGAGTGTACTCCACCTCATGTCCCAAGTCTCTTGTACACGGATAAAGTGGTATAGACGATGAGGATGATGATGATATGAAATGATCTAACTACAGAGGAAGAGCCAAATTAATTAAAATTCCAGAATTAAGTGAATAAACGGTTGAGTTTTTTTTTTTTTTTTTTTTTTGTGCATCTTTCCAAATCTGCAGACATTTCTGAAGTGCTACAGCCATGCCTTCTTGTTCCATTTGTACCGCTCGGCTCAGTTTAGCAGCTCTCTTCCACACAGAAATGCTTTAACTCAAAATACACAACATGTCTGGTCTGCTTCCTATAATTGAGGCGACCTGCTTTTACACCACTATACAATTTTCTAGCTACTTCTCTTCCACACTCAGTCCTCTGGTTTTCTCCTATCCTGAAGAAAGAAAAAAAAAAAAAAGCGTTGTGGATTAAATAAACCAAATTACCTCTGTGCGTGTACATAGTACATTCTTTTCTGCTTAACTCCTACAGTTCCTAAGTTCTGGATCCACTGTGAGCCTGGATAGAATACAACACTTAAACAAAATGAAAGAATGAACGCCGTCTCTAATTTAGTACTATACATTGTTCAGAAATAAAATAAAAATGAGGACAGTCAATATTAACACATTTAACACATGTATTTTTTGAACGCGAATTAATCATACGACCAAGTTCGGCCCTTATGGCTTCCCATAATCGCAGCGCTGCGTGTGATAACGGCACGTTTATCGCGAATAATAAGATGACTGAGGAAGCATCACCAGGTTTGTCGACCGGCAAGCTTCATTATAAAAAGCTTCTAAATGAAAAGTGTGGATAAAAACAAAGTTGTGTGCGTGAGCTACAATCAAGGGGAACTATTTTTTTTTTTTACAAGGATACATTAACCATAAGCTGTGGAAGAGGTGACTCAAGTGGCTAAGGTTCTAGGATGTTGGTTTTTCGGCTCTGAGGATCCGGGTTCGAACCCTGCTGGTGGTGGGTTGCCACACCCTGTATAATCCAGCCAATGTGTATACAGTGCTGGTCCCATTTGAGAGATTTTAATATAACATGTTAAAAATGGTAATGGTTGAGATATTATAAAACAGCATAATGTGTTTCCTCTAACCAGTTTGTCATGCATTTTTTTACATTTTTTATTTCAACCTTGTGCCATGATAATAATGTCACCAGTTGTATACAGTTGGTGATCCAGTAACATAACATTCACTTGTCAGACAGTATATCTAATGAATGTAGGTATCACAAAGACATATTTTGATATCGCATGTAGAAAAGCTACAATGCTTTATTGAGAGAACGGTTACTCATTTCTTCATGAGAAATGTTGGCCAAAGGAAACCGCTGAGTGTACAGCTTAATCAAGCTTCTGACCGCTGTTTCCTTTGGCAAGGAAAAAGTGTGTCACAGCGTGTAACAAATCAGTGCAGGGCCATGGTACGGCAAAATGAATTACATCCTTATTGTGTGTGTGAGTGAGAGAGAGAGAGGCTGGCAGTAGACCAAGACTGATTTAGAAACGCAGGAAATGAGAATTATGTAGAATTGCTCCTGAACATTGTTTATTGTGATGTGTTCAGGAAACGAGTTTTAAATAATCATGCCACAGTGAGCGGTGGACTCTGATTGGTCGGAAGGTGTTAAATTAGTTTTCTACTAGAACAGCTTTGACAGTAGTTCTGGCTGATATAAAACTGAGTTGTCATGCAATGCACTTTTTTTTAATTTTTTATTTCCATTATACAAAACTTTTTTAAAAAAATTTCCCAGTGTGGGGAAAAAGAGTGTTGTCACAGTTCCAGGTCCAGTATGCAAATTAGTTCCTTTCATTTGTGAATCCAATTTGCAGACTGTATTGTTGGTAATAGAAACACATTAAATGTCATTACACACGAGTGTTCACCTATCGTTTGGAGATCGCAGGTTCGTTTTTCTAGGTTGCTACAGCCATCCACAGCTGGACGTTTGGATATCAGATTGGCTGTGCTCTCTCTCGCGCTCTCTGGTGGTGGGGAAGCACAATCGCACTCCCATCTCAACCACAGCGACACTAGGCAATCATGGGTGTCTGAGATTACGCAAGCGGAAGGGGCGGATAGCACTTTGCTTCCGCCCCTTCTACTTTTGCTTGTTGATTGTTTTCTGTTGGGGATTTTAAAAAAATACTTTACGTTGTTAACAGTGTTGAGTGTAACGCGTTAGAGTACTCGGATTATTTTTTTTGATGTAACGAGTAATCTAACGCGTTAGGTCCGCTATTCAAGTACTCAGTTACTTTTTCGAAAATGTAATCCGTGAGCCAGACAGCAGTCATTCCCAATCCATTAGTATGTGTGCGTGTGTGAGGAAGTCGTTCTACAAGACCCGCCCCTGATAACCCACCCCCCTCTGTTATTCCTGCTGTTATACCCCTCTCACATGTGCGGTTTGACTAAGCGCCCAAACTCGCGGTGAATCATGATGAACCGTACTTACGGCCACCGCGCGAACCCGTGTAGGTGAGATAGAGGTATTAGTAGTTAACAGATTATGAGCCAAACTTCGCTGAGTGATGATGGTAGAATAATTATAAAGGTCTGGACTAAAACAACATGCATGAGGAAGCACAAAGGAGTTTTCATTTTCTGCAATGGAAAAGTCCTCGAACTAGTTACTTTGATCAGAAAGTAAGGCAGTAATGTAACTGATTACTTTTTGAAGACAGTCATTTTGTAATGTAATTAGTTACTTTAAAACGTTGTTAATTTGTTGGCTGACCTTATATTCTTTTATTCCTTTTTTTTATTTGTTACATTTTTTTTTTTACTCCTTTCAGAAGTCAGTGGCTCTGTATCAAGAAAAAAAAAGCTAGAATAAGAAAACACTTAAAGCATAAAGGAAACAAAAATGTGCAAATCCTAGAAATGTGATAGTGTAGAGATAAAGGAGATTCGATACAGGCACAAATCCTTAAATGCAGCAAGAGTTAGGTTTAGGGGGATTAAAAAGAAAGAAAGAAAGAAAGAAAGGGAAAAAAAAGAGGTAGCGTTTAGTGCAGTGCTCAGATGCTCAGCTCCAGCTCAAAGTGGATTCCTATACATTTGCAAGCTGAATAAATACAATGACGTGATTCATATCAGTTTCCAATGAACTGCCAATTTACTGAAAAGTGAGAAGAAAAAAAAAAGAAAAGAAAGAGGGAAAGATATTGGTGGAAACTGACAAAATCCCAGGCAGGTGTAAAGCGCAGTCCCTTTATTAGAAAAAAAAAAAAAAGAAGATCTCCTGTATATATATAGTTAGATGCCATTTAGAAAAGTCATTTTAAGTTAAAAATCAATAAATTCTTTTAATTTACCGATTGACAGTGCAAGCTCCGATCAGCATGCACCACACAAAGGCCTACAATTCACAAGTAAGACTTCTGAAAATACACAAGTTTTTTTTTTTCCTGGTATTGATGACAGAAATGTAATACATAAAAGAACAATTTATAATCAATAGTAGCAATAAAAGAAACAATAGTGAGATAAATATCAACCATTTCTCTCGAATTGCTTTCCATGTTTCGACACAAAAAGGAATGACAAAAGCAACGCTATTGCAAAGTCCACAAAGGGAAGGGAAAAGAAAAGCCGAGTCCGGTGGAGCGCGCTCATGTCCAGCGCCGCTCGCTACGGAGCTCTGCGTGACGGCTAAATAATAGTAACAAACTCGACAAAAGCAAAAACCGACAGACTCGTGCACTTCTCGACGACGGCACGCAAATTCAGTCACTTTATCATCCCAAGAGCTTTTCTTAAAACAGTTTCTCTCTTTTCTCTCATCATGCATGAAGCTGATCATGACTCAGTTCCTCCCTCATCATCACCACCCTGATTTAATTAGAGATGATTAAACAATGAGATGAATACTGACTTCCCATAAATATCTCGGCATAATATTTAAACTATGATCTCATCTCACGCAGTATGTACACTGTACAAAATGTATATGTATATATAAGTTAGAATTATCATTTAATGATTTTAAAATCATTAAAAAGCTGAGCTTGTCGCTGTCCATAGACGAAGAAGAAAAATATCAGACTTTTTTATGGTGAAAAATTAATAGAATTATTAAATAAATATTTCTGGAAATAGACACAGATCAGGTAAAAGAAAAATAAATTTAAAAAAGTTCCGTTGGAAGATTGGCAACTCAGTCAGTCATCATTATTATAATTTAATCTATAATGAGGAATACTAGGTTGTAAAATTAGACTGTGTGATTGATAAAAAAAAAGCCTCAATTCAACCAAATAAAGGCAACAAAACAGTCAGTGGATCTCAGGGGTGTTACGGTTTCAAATTTTCACAGGATCAAAACCTTGTTTGAAAAAATTCATCAGCATTAATCAAAGGATTAAAAAAAATATATATCCGATTAGCTGATTGACTAGTTCAAAGCCTTAGAAAAGCCAATTTATACATACGTCTGTGACCTGAATCATCATAACTGAATTCTGTACGAATACAGCAAAATTTAACGAATAAGTCTGTCACACTACAGCCACCATTCTGCCACTGAACACCTTAATCTTTACCTTTTATGTTGCGTAGGAACCGAATCTTACTCCTAACAGACAACCATATAGGGTGTAATAACCGTTTACAATAAGCAATTTGATTTGAACTGTTTAGTCAGTGTTTCACATGGCGCTTAAGAACATCCCAAATTATTCACATTTTTCTATTACGACATCGATCAGCCATAAGGTTAAAGAACACTGAGGAGCGAATGTTCAAATGATGTTTAATGTATCCCACCCTTCTATGAGGTTCTCCTTTATCCAGATATTCAAAGTTGAGAGTTGTGTCGAGAGCAGGAAAAATGGGCAAGCGCAAATGTAAGCAACCTTGACGCAGGCCAAATGGCGATGTCTAGAAGACTAGAGTACAGCTAAAACAGCAGGTCTTGTGGGTTGTTCCCGGTATGAAGTGGCCAGGACTTATCAACATTGGTCCAAGGAAGGACAACAGGTGAACCTGTGACAAGGTCACGGCCTTGAACGGGTCGTTGATGTATATAGGAAGCGAAGGCCAACCTGTCCGGTTCAATCCCTATAAAGAGCTACCGGAGCTCAAATCGCTGAAACGTGGCCACATGAGCATCAGAACTGGACCACAGAGCAATGGAAGAAGGTGGTCTGGTCTGATGAGTAACGGTTTCTTTTACATCATGTGGACGGCCGTGTGTGTGTGTGTGTGTGTTTCGCTTAATAGGGGAAGACATGCCGCCAGGATGCACTACGAGAAAGAAGGAGAGCTGGCCATAGAACATGTGATGCTTTGAGCAATGTTCTAGTGGGAAACTCAGGTCCTGCCATTCATGTGGATGTTACAAGACAAGGAGTTTGTAGGGTCAAGTATTTGAAGGGTGTGCTGTGTTATGGCTGATCAAAAATCCTAAGGATATCTTGGGACATTTGAGAATAAACATTCTGTTAAAACATGGCAGACCTTCAGGGTTTATTATGTTGTTGCTTTTCGAGAATCAATTTATAAATGTTAAAAAAAAAAAAAAAAAAAAAAAAAAGATGATGTTAGTCGTACACAAATATAATTTTCCTATAAAAGGATGACAACAAACCAAATATAAGGCAATTAAACCCGTTTCTAGACATTTCTTCACTCAGGTCTATGTACTGTAGATGTTGCTTCTTCATCAAAACAATTAAAATACTATAAATGAGGGCGAATAAAAAATTGAAATAGTTTAAATCATTAACTGAAAACAGGAAATGTTAAGACTATTTAAGATATTTACATTTGCTGAGATTGCGAAGACAAAATAATTTGTCTGGCTTAGATTAGTCCTGGTCCTCAATAGCATCTTCATCTATCTTTCCAAGCTGTTCTGTGAAATTCAGTTATATGGGGAGGAAAATAAATTAAAAAAAACCTTGGAGCTGTAGCAGAGGTAGCAATGTATCATCTTTACAGCAGTATTCCGAGCTAACCGTCTGATCACACACACACACACACACACGTCAGGACTGAGTGTAAAAAAAAAAAAAATGTGACGACCGTAACAACCCTAGTGGATCCTGCAGAGGTTTAAACACTCAATTAAAATCTAA
This sequence comes from Clarias fuscus, assembly GCA_030347435.1. Taxonomy (NCBI): domain Eukaryota; kingdom Metazoa; phylum Chordata; class Actinopteri; order Siluriformes; family Clariidae; genus Clarias; species Clarias fuscus. Next base: position 33,371,762 of record CM059207.1, read on the forward strand.
GCTTTTAGACTTTCGGAGATGATAAAATGACTTCATCCGAGGGGAACGCGGCAAAGTCTTGAACATCAAACCAATTTAATAGAATGCTTAGAACTCAAAAAAAAAAAAAAAAAAAATTCCAACCTTCATTCATGAACAAAGTGAATTAAACAATATATAACATACTGTAACATGAAAGGTCTGTGTTGAAGGAGAAGCGTCCATTTCTCTGTAATCTGTGTATTGCTTGGTGTTTGAATCTGAAACGAGGTCAACGTTATCCTTTATTCAGCCCATAAAAATGTACGTGCCAAGTTGTGCAATTTCTTTTTACTTATACTGAAATGGAATGGTCTCCTCGAAGAGAAAAGAAATCCGTCCGTTTCTTCAGTCATATCCGATCGCTGGGTTCTACAGAGAGAACCGCATCGCTACATATCCACCATCAGACATGACGCACTTCCTCTGTGGCTTTATTAAAATCATCATCATCATCATGTGGTGTTAACGGGGGGATGAAACGCCAGGACACCTGGAATGAGGACCTGGATGGTGTCCGAACTTCCCTTGTCCTGTTCCTGCTTTAACGCCAATCCAAGTTTTGTCTCGGCAACGAGCAGCACGTTTAGAGTGTGATCTGGAATCCTCTTGAAATCATCCGATCTTGAAATTCCTTATTTTATATAAAAGATTTTAAATTCCTAATTTCAGAAGATTTAACATGTTCCCCCACCCTTATTCGCCCAAATTAGAAAATAAAATTAACTAAAAATAAATAACGATTGCATCAATACGATTAACACAATCGGAGCAGTAGGTTAAACGGTGATTAGTGGGGGGGACACGACACCAGTAACGATTAGGACATTTCCAGCTATTAAGCACTGCGCAAAAAACAAAAAAAAAGTTAAAACAAAGATAGCAGAAGGGGCTTGTTAATCAGGTGAACTCTAATAATAATAATATTTTTTTTATTAGAATCTGAAAAGCACACGTCAATACCGAGCATGAGCAGGTTGTGGCCTCGAATTTCTAAAACTGCATTAATGTGTATTTTCTTAACCTGGCTCGTAATCAATCAGCTGATTTTTTTTTTTTTTTTTTTGCTGAAGAATCACTGGGTTTGTCTGTTTCATTACAGGTTTTTCATGTTACTACTTTAATTAAACAGATTGGCAAAAGGTTTAAGATGAAATAACGGCAGCGAGTTGAGAGTACGAGAGAAATGAATTCTGTGAAATTAAAAGTCGATTTGTGCAGCGACACGTGAGCGCGAACCACATTTAAAAACTAAAGACGCAACGGCAAATTCAGAAGCAAATCGGCATCAAGAGAAAATGGACAGCGTAGACCTGATGTATGACTATCACACGAAAAAAAGAATGAAGTTTTCTGTCTATTTCTGTCTAAGTCGAGTGAAAAGCCATTTAATATGAAGGTACGTGTGCTATAAAATCTTGTTGCTTCCGTTTCTTGGCTCTTCAGCGTTGTAATAGCGGTATTTAAAAAAACAAATAAACAAAAACATGGAGACCATAAAAGCAAAACTGGAGGGGAAAAAAAAAGTTTCAAATTAAAAATTATTTTTTTTGATATTTACTGTTGAGTTGTTCTGGATTTGCTGTTGGGTTTCCAGTCATTTGTTGGCGAATTATAATCTTGAGTTAATTTATTTAATATTTCTGTTTTTTGTATTTGGCATGGTGCTTTATGTTTCGATCTTGTGATTTTTATTTTATTTTTTATATTTATATTTTCTAAATTCGTTGTTAGGTTGCCTGGAGTTTCTGGCACATTTCTGCTCTTTTTATATTCGATGTCTTTTCTGGTTTTGCTGTTTCATTTTCTGATTTTTGGTTTGTTTAATGGACTTCTTGTCGTGTTTTCTGGTTTTGCAGTTGTTTTCTGGTTTGATGTTGCATTTTTGTCCCCCCCCCCTTTTGTATTTTTCAAGGTTTTTTTTTTCGTTCTTGTTTTGCTCCTTTTTCCTGTTCCTTTTCTGGTTTTGCTATTTTTTAAATGAATTTATAGTTCTGTTTTCTGGATTTGACATTGCATTTTCTATTTATATATTTGTGTTTCTTAAATGTATTATTAGTTTGTTTAGAGTCGTGGCACATTTTTCTTCTCGTGGTCTTTTCCGTTAATTGTTTTGCTCTTTTTGCTAAATTTGTTGCTTTTTAGTTTTTTAGTTCATGTTGTAACTTCCTATTTTACATTGCGTTTTCTGATTTTTGATGTCTTGTTGCCGTTTTGCTTTTAGTTTGTTAACGTGTTTTGCACTTACAGAAAAAAAAGTCAATAAAATGTTTAACGCCATGAACTTTGAACCATTTTCAATTCATTTCCATCTATAACCTCATTAAGTCTCCGTGTTCATAAGGTTGTTGGATAAACGATCCGATAACAACCTTGAGGATAATGAAGCTTGTGGCCAGAAAAGCGCCCAATCCCTATATAACCTCGCCCACAGAAAAAACTCAAACCGTAGTTTTATGTAGTTAAAGGTCCATCTTTTAAACCTTCCACCTGGAAACTTGAATATGGTGCACCTTTTTTTTTTAGGTACATAATAGAAACTTTGAAGCTCTAAGACTTGGTTAATGCTGTACCTTATATGGTGTCACCATAGCGACAAGGAAAATCCAGATCAGCAGCTTTATTTCTAAGAGTCTGAGGCTGGGACTAATTGTGTTTTTTCACTCACAAGGTTCCACAGGTTCCTGACACCTGCTTGACTTGAAAGCATAAACTGATCATTTAGACCAGCTGTCACACTGCGAGCTGAAGATGTTCTGAGTGGCGTATTTTGGGCTGATTATTGATTTTGGTCAGGTCAGACACACCCCTGTGCTTCAGAGGAGAACTAGCAGAAAAAAAAAAAAGAAAAAAAAAAGGAAACTAAAAAAAAAAAAGTAATCTGTACAGAAAAAGCAGAAAATGGTTCAGAATTGAAGATGACAATGGTTTAAGACACGAGTCGCTGGAATGATTTTCCTCCTCATATGAGACGTTCCTCACACACTCCAATCCATCTGCTGCTCTCTTTCATTCCTCCTTCTAGCAAGTATTTTTTTTTTGAAGAGTCCTGTCCCGGCCTTCTGTATTTACAGCAGCCATCAGAACAACAAAGACACATGTGGAAGGTAGAATCTGCCAGGTTTTTGTCTGGAGCAGATTAAGGAAGAGGACAAATTCTGTAGACAGTCTCTCTCTGTTTCTCTCTTTCTCTCGCCGGATCGTCCCGCAGCGTCCCCAAACTGCTGTTAAGAGATGATGGCGGGAGACCACCGCACCACTGTCAGATTGTCCGCGCTCACTGACCGCTTCTTTGCTGCTTTTCTCAAGTCTTTATACTTATCATCGCAGAGCCTGGAGATCGCCTGGGGAGGAGAAAAAGATGCCAGTGAGAGTCCTGAACCGCACCACACACACACGGCAGACACATCATCAGAGGGTTACCACTGACTGTCCTCTACCCACATGCGCGCGCACACACACACGCCATTAACAGCCTGAATCATCACAGCTGCAGCTAGATGAAGGCCCAGTGCTCTCGTGAGACACGCAGGAGGACGGAGAACATGTAATTGCTCAGTCCTGCCGCTGTCTCAGCTAATAATTATTACTGCACCGTGGCAGGGTCTCTCTGTCGGGGGTGATGTGTCTGAGAGTCGGCAGGTTACAGAGCAAATCCTCAGGTTAATAACAATTACAGAAGGAATGTGGTGCCTTAGAGCCTGTAACTGTATCAGGATCCTGATTAGGATTTGTCCATGTGCAAGTTAAATAAGTCGGCAGAAAAAGAAAAAATAAGAAAGAAAGACAAAAAAATAGCTTGAAAAGAGACAGTAAAGTAAAGAAAAAAAAAAGAACAGAAGGTCTGAAAAAAACAAAGGTAGACAGAAAAGGAGAGAAAAAAAGAAAAAAGAGAACAGTCTGAAACACTAAAGCCAGAAAGACAAAAGACAAAAAAGAAATAAATACAAAAGCAAGAAAGCATTAAAACTAAAAAGAATAAGAAAAAAGGAAGAACAAATAAAAAAGAAGCAAGATGAAAAAAAAAGAATGAAAACAACAAAAAGAAAGAGAGACAAAAACAGAAACAAGAAAAAAAAATAAAGAAAAAGGGAGGACACAAAGAACAAAAGAAAAAAAGACCAAAAAAAAAAAAAGAAAAGTGAAAAAAAAAGAGTAAAAAGAAGGAAGGAAGATGAATATTACAGATATTACAGCAAGGATGTTCTGTTAGTCTGCATGCTGATAAATACAGCTAGTAAAACCCGCTCTACACTGAGACTGGGCCTGGGCTGGTGTGTGTAGTGCAGCAGGGGGTGGGCGTGTATGCTGTGAGAGTCAGTAAAGATTTATTTTCCTAAAGCCGGGCCAGAAGCTGAGTGTGTGCTGAGAGACAGAGTTCTCCTCCACTGCTGAGGGACACGCCGTCTGTAGTCACTTCAAAACTAATAAACCTGCCATGAAGGACAGAATCAGATGGGCTTGGAGATGGATGCTCCTCAGTGCTGAAGGTCAAGCTGAGCTGTCAGGTGGAGGTGTGTGTGTGTGCGCACTCACTTCTAGTTTCTGGGCCTTGTCTCTGCTCAGAGGCTCCAGAGGGAAGTTCAGGTTGTTGGCCTCGGACAGCGAGCGCAGGTCGAAGTAGTACTTCGCGTAAACACTCGACGGCACGTTGATGTTAAACTGCAGCAGCTCCAGGAACTGTCTCTCCAACTCGTTCCTAAAAAAAACCCAGGGAGAGGAGGATGAGGAGAGAGAGAGAGTCAGATGGACAGAGAGAGAGAGACATGTTTTCTTCAGATACACAAAGTTTTGGTAGATCTGATTTGGGTTTTAAAGTTTGTGTAAAATTTCAACTATGTTATCAAAGTTCATGTTTTTCCAATCATTCATTCAGTGTAAAATCTCCTTGGAATTATAAAGTGCAAGGGTCGATTATGCGCGTATGCGTGTCCTTTATGTCCAACATCATCCCAATTTCATTCTAATGACAAAAATGAAAAAGCAAAAATACACCCAGATAACGATATTGGAAGTTGAGTTACTCCCGCATGTCCAAGTCAATCGCAAACATGCTGAGACAGAGACAGCTGTCTGCTTTTACCTCTAAAGCATATTTAATGTTTAAAAGCTTTAATATAACAGCAGCCTCCACCCACGTTAACATTTGAATTAAGACACACACAGGCTAAATATAACCAAAACGCTTTGAAAAAACACAGACACACACACAGACACACACACCTCACATCATGACAAACTTTAACCAAACTCTCTGCCCTCATGGTGCGGTTTTTAAAATAACAGTGTGTTTAGTGGAGGTCAGAGGTCGGAGGGCAGGTGACACGCTGAGGGTCACGTCTCCGTTTGCTCCAGGCTACAGATGAATTTCCTCACCATTTCCCCCTCTATACTGACTCAGTCTGACCTAGTGTTGGTGAGAGTCTCTGGATTTATCAGATCAGCTCTCAGGTGAACTTCCAGATGTGCAGAACAGTGGTGGTGGTGGTGGTGGTGGCTTTGATTCAGCACAATGCTGGAATGTCACATGACCTGATAGCACATGGTGGACAGCGATATGTGTGTGCATGTGAGGACGTTTTATGTCCTGACACTTTTAATCTTTCATTTAACGTTTAACTCTTTTCCACAGTAACAGCTCGCACATGGACATGTCTGACTAACACTTTAGTACTGTATTTCATTTAATTTAGTATTTAATAGAATTTTTTTATTAAAAAGTGTTCTTTAACAAATGAAAAGCAAATAAAGGCAGTATTAATTTTTAACAGACTGAGGTCTGCTTGTAGGAAGGAGTCTCCAGTGTCAGACAGGAAAATACTTGACCTGGTGAAGAAACAAATGTTTCTGGCTGCTGTATGAATTGACAGACTAAAGGAACTAAATTAACAGGTGACCTTAAAATTAATTAAAATGAAAAGTGTGACGTGCATTTTTAAATAATGTTGTTGTATAAAAAGGGAATAAAACCCCTCAGGGCATTCTGTAATTGGGAAATAATCAGTGTGAGGGTGGTTATAAAAAAAAGTCATGTTGTGCCATGGGAGTCGCACAGCAAGATCCTAACTTGAGTGGTGACTCTTAATGATTTAAGAGTCATAAAAAAAAAAAAAAAAAAAAAAAAAATTATATATATATATATATTACACACACATTTTTTTTGTATAAATCAGTACAGATTCCCAGGTCTTGTTGCACAGCAAGATCCTAACTTTTTTTTTTTTTTGCAATTTACCAGAGTTATTTACATTTTTAATATTGTTTTTTTTTTTTTATCCCATAACAAAATTTACATTAGACTTTAGCATTTTAAAGTCATATTTACTGTTCTGGTTAATGTGCTTATTTTTTTCTTCATATATCAGCTTTATAAACCAAAAAGAAAAATATATACAAAAAAAAAAAAAAAAATTTATATATTGCATAGTGTTAATATTAATTTACCCACTTCCTACTTTCATATATATATATATATATATATATATATATATATATATATATATATATATATATATATATATATATATATATGTGTAGGAAGTGGGTAAATATATATATAAACAACAAAAAAAACCCAATAAACACAGTATTTTTTATTTATTTATTTATATTTATGAAAGTGGGAAGTGGGTAAATTAATATTAATACTATGCATTACTTGAGAAATTAAAAAGCTATTTTTAGGATTTTGGTCTCAATATTTAGGATTTTGGGAGAGGTTTAAAGAAGAAAAAAAAAGGTTTATAAAGCTGATATATGATCTTAAAATGCTAAAGTCTAATGTAAATTTTGTTATGGGAAAAAAAAAAACAATAGTAAAAATGTAAAAATTTTGTTAACTTGCATTGTTGTGGTATAAAACGAATGAAAGTCTTCAGGAAGTAATTTTAAACTAATCAACACAGTCACTCTTTGTTTTATTTCATACTCGAGATACTGTGTATTCTGCTAGGAATTCCTCTGCTCTATTAAGTGTCTGATTAAAGTAAACCTGTGAATCGCCTATTACTACAGAAACAATAACATATGTAGAACACTAGTAGACACAGTAATACTGGATATATCTGAGATTTTACTTGCAGCTAAAACTTGAGCTCTGAGCAACTGTGAAATTATCAGCATGAGTGATTATCATTATGAGTCATGAATGATCATTGGTGTAAAATGACAGGGAACATAGATAAGTAGCTATCTGAGGGTAAACCCTGCGGTAACACCTACTGTAACTGCTTTTAACTGAAGAATCTACTGATGTTTTTCCAGTTTTTGTAAAGTGCGGTCACGACCGACAAGTCAGATCTTTCAGAAAGTTCTCCAACTGCTCATTAAAAGTCTGAGGTTCTGCATATCGGGAACTTTTATAATTACTCTAATTAGCTGTTTCTACACCAATGATGTGCCATCATATACAAGTCATTTACTGTTAGATTGTATATGATGGAGGATCTGAATCTTTTTAATGATGAAGAGATGGAAAGTCTAATCCTTTTTAATAAAGCGACGGAGAGTCTGAATCTTTTTATAATGGAGAGATGGAGAGTCTAATAATTTTTAATAAAGTGATAGATAGTCTGAATATTTTTATAATGAAATGATGAAAAGTCTTAATCAGTGGCTGTGGATAAACGACTTGTACAAAAAATACATACAGCAAAAACAAAAACAAAAAAACACACACACACACGCAGACACTTACATGTCTTCTACGGTGATGTCTTTGAGAATCTGACAGTAGTCCACGTTCCACACGGCCTGATCGTCCCACACCTTGGACGCCAACAATATGGCTCCCAGGACGATCCTCTTCCAGTTAGCAGGACAGATATCAATCTCGGCATACGTTAACAACCTCTCCAAATATACCTGAGAGACGAGAACACAGACCTGCATGGTTAGTAACTAGAACTAATGAATATTCTAAAATCATTTACTTAAAAGTTAGTTCTATTCGCATCGTGTGTTCAAGTTTAAGCCCCTTTTTAAGTACTAGCACTAAACTCCTCAGGTTCCTTATGCATCTTAATAAATGTTCTGTGTCGACCTCGAGCTACTGTCTGCTTCGATATTTCTCACAGCTGAAATATAAACCCAAAGGACCAATTAGGCCTGAAAAGAGAGCCATGCAGAGCAGCACTGACTCTGTCGTCGTCTTACTTCCTCTAGAACAATTGCCTAAACCATGAAGTGTGTAGATACTAATAGACTACAATGCCATGCCAATTTTACTGTCTAAGCAAATAACTCAAATCTGTACACTGGACAGAAATTCCTTAGTCTTAGAAAATCATTCTTATTCAGATGAAGCTGTATCGATCGAGTTGCATGATCAGGCACTTCAAAACGGATAGACTTGTTCGGAATGCGTAAGAGTGAGGAGAGACCCAAACAAAGACAGCCTTGTGCCCGAAACGATGGTGTCTCCACGATATTCCACATACGTCACGACTACAGTATGACATACAGGCTTTAGAATTGACCCTCGGAGATCCTCCGGACATGAGAGTCTCATGTGAAACTGTTTTACTCACACAACAGCAGTACGTCCTGTAATTAATACATTTTTGTATGGTTTCATATGTACGTTCCTTAACCGTACCAATGTTCAGAAATAACCAAGTTGATCTTGCTTCAGTGTAACCTAGTTTTTTATAACCCTGGGAAAACAGGAAGTCATCGATCCCAAGAGTTCCTAAATACTCTTGAAGTAAAACTAAATAGGGAACACGCTTTACTAACATTTAGTTTGTAGAAATTTCCAAGGGTGCCAATAATTGTGACCCGAGATTGTAAAATAACATAAGACAAAAATATATATAATTATATTGATCTGCGCACACGGTAAACTATCGCATTGATTGGCTCTGTTGAGTGATGCATCCACCTCGAGGAAAAAAAAGCTTTACATATTTCTGGAATGTTAGTTCTTTCTGGACTCTGATGCTTTTCTGATAAAGGACAATACTTGTCACTTGATCCAGAGCCAAACCACTGTCTGCCATTTAGTGATGCCTATATGGCCTGGAGGGGGCCTGGAGCCTAGATCAGGAGACTTTGGGAGAAAACGCACTCCAAATGCAAACTCCACGCCAGAGGTGGGTAGTAACGAGTTACATTTACACCGTTACATTTACTTAAGTAAGTTAAAAGAAATACTTCTATGAGTAGTTTTACTGCACCATAGTTTTTACTTTTACTTGAGTAGATTTGTGAAGGAAAAACGCTACTCTTACTCCGCTACATTCGGCTCCACTCGACTCGTTACGGTTCTAATCATTTATTCGACACTTTAGATGTTCTTTGTGTTTGCCAGAGAAATGCAGCCGGTACCATGTGACTGTGTTTCACCAATAAGACATAGCGACAATAATCACATGACTCCAACTGACCAATTAACCGTATGTCATGATGACCACACAGAAGGGGGAGGGGCTTGTCTTCAGCAGTAGTAGACAGTGAAGCAAACATGTCGCGGTTAGTTTAGCTGTTTTATTTAATGTTGCAATCTTAACATATATAATTAGCAAATAAACTAATATATATATATAATTTTCTTACATTTGTTCTGCTGGACACAGTGTATGGTTAAGTGAGTCTTTTGTACACATGTTCTAATGTTATTTTCCATCTGCTGAGTCATTCAGGGCGACAGAATATACAGTATATCTTACACAGGAAATAGTCTACATTGTTCAAACATACATATGTTGGGATTTATTTCAAAAGCTTTATATTGTGAAAAAAGGGAGATTAGGAAATGTGTTTCTTATTACTTAAATTGATATTTAATTTTATTCGTTTATTTTATTACCTTTATTTCATTATTTGGAAATGTCGCAATTTGTACATTATTTTGTCTGACTGCTTAGATAATTTCTAAAATAATAAATCGGACATTATGATGAAACAGTTACTCAGTACTTGAGTAGTCTTTTCACCCAATACTTTTTACTCTTACTTGATGACTATTTTTTACTTCTACTTGAGTAATATTATTCCGCTACTCTTAATTGAGTACAATTTGTTGGCTACTCCACCCACCTCTGCTCCACGCACACAGACCCGTCGACCCTGGAGCACAGATTCCACAGTGCTTAATATAAGAGATATACTTTATAATGTATAAAAAGTAGATTTCTCCCATAGAGAGAATATACACACAAAACATATACCCTGAAACTTGAACTTGTTTTTACTGCAGAAGCATATTGTCACACTGAAAATTGTAGAAAAATATAACGTGAATATAAAGTGAATTTTAAGGGCAAATAAAAATCCCTGATTAACAAATAATTCTTTTTCATAAAATAACCTGTTCCACAATTATTGGCACCCCTAACAATTCCTAGAAAATAAAAGTAATTCATCACTTCCTGCTTCCCTGGGGTATAAATATGATGGACACAGAGGCCATTTCCCTTATCCACTCCAACATGGGAAAGACAAAGGAACACACCATTCAAGTAAGGCAGATGTGTGGCGAACTTCACAAGTCAGGCAATGGGTACAAGAAAATAGCCACCCGCCTGCACCTGCCCATATCTAATGTAAGAGGAATCATTAAGAAGTTTAAAAGAACTGGAACAGTAGTAAACAAGCCTGGACGAAGACGCAAGTTTATTTTGCCTCCACGCACCGCACGGCAAGGAGAATGGTTAGAGAAATAAAAAATTCTTCAAAGCTCACTATTAAAGAACTGCAACAAATGATAGCATCTTGGGGTCACAAAGTCTCCAAAACAACCATCAGACGCTATCTACATGCCAACAAGCTCTTTGGGAGGCATGCAAGGAAAAAACCTTTTCTCAGTCACAATCATAAACACAAATGTTTGGAGTTTGCTAAGCGGTACTGGGGCTTCAACTGGGACCGTGTTCTTTGGTCAGATGAGACCAAAATGGAGCTTTTTGGCAACAAACACTCTAAGTGGGTATGGTGGAACACAAAAGATGAGTTCAGAAAAGCACCTCATGCCCACTGTGAAGTATGGGGGAGGATCGGTGATGCTGTGGGGCTGTTTCTCTTCCAGAGGCCCTGGGAACCTTGTTAGGGTGCATGGCATCATGAATGCTTTGAAATACCAGGACATTTTAAAGCAAAATCTGGTGGCCTCTGCCCGAAAGCTGAAGATGGGTCGTCACTGGGTCTTTCAGCAAGATAATGACCCAAAACATGTGGCCAAATCTACACAGAAATGGTTCACCACAGACAAAATCAAGCTCCTCCCATAGCCATCTCAGTCCCCAGACCTCAACCCCATTGAAAACCTGTGGAGTGAGCTGAAGAGGAGAGTGCAGAAGAGAGGAGTCAGGTCACTGGATGATTTAGAGACATTGTGCAAAGAGGAATGGTCGAAGATCCCACTTTAACTGTTCTCTAATCTTGTGAAACTTTATAGGAGAAGATTAGGTGCTGTTTTGTTGGCAGAAAAGGAGTTGTACAAAGTATTAAACATCAGGGGTGCTAATAATTGTGGCACCCATGATTTGATGTAAAAAAAAATATTTCTTAATATGGCATTTTTTTTCCACTGAATAAATGCACTTGAATTAAAGGTTGGAATTTCATCCTTTTTTCCATTGTGGTCCTATGTTATTTAGAACACAACTGATTTAAAAATGTTTTTTTTTTAAACACATTTTAACCAGGGGTGCCAATAATTATGGAGGGCACTGTGTATATATATATATATATATACACACATACAGACACACACACACACACACACACACACACACACACACACACACACACACACACACACCCCTTAAAAAATGCTTTAAAAAAAAAAAAAACATTAGAAAGTTACACCGTCTTATTTTTATGTGCTTTTTCTTCCCCCTTACCATCTATGAAAACAATCCTCAGGTGATTCTTACTGAGAAATACATTTATGAATTTTTAATAAATAATCACAGATTGCTTTTCTCTGCCTCTTCAACTCTCTTGGATCATAGATATTAAAATTCATGACCCCCTAATGCTCATTCATATTCATTAGTGTCATCTTACTGACACTCCTGGGCAGTATATAAGGAAAACGATGCAAAATATTAAACTGTGGGGGCAGTGAGAAGTTTCAGTGTGTTAACTTTATACAAGAGTACAATTTGTAGCAGGAATCTAGACATTTCATCTGGAAAATGTGCAAATTCATGACATAATTCCAATAAAGTCTAAACTCTGATCTGGGTTGTAAAGATACAAACCGTGGGAAGTTCCATCAGGGTGTGTGTAAATATAAGGCAGAATAAGATACTTAAAATTATATATTCTCTAGAAAAGTAAGCAACATATTTTTCATCTTCTGTCTAATTCTGGCATAACATTCATCATTTGTGGAAGTTCAACAAACAACGAGCCATTAATGTTAAAGTTAATATGTAAATATGTATATATGTATATTACATACAATAAGGAGGCGGCAATGGGTAGTTAAATCTGTCTCACAAGCTCTGCTGGAAATAAACCACAGGGGGCGCTGGTTTTCTACACAGACCTGGAGAGTAATAACCCATACCCATGACGTCTACTACAAACCTGCATCGAAAGGTTCGAACCAAATCGGATTCGAACCTTCAATCCTGAGGATGCTCTGCTCGTTTCCGAGTTGGCGCACTAAGTGCATATTGATTTCTATCACGGCTGATAAGAACGACGATTTGGTTCAAACAAAAAACGCTTATCAAATCAATGCTGTAATCCTCTCCGCTGTAGAAGGCATAAACTAAAATTTTCGAAGTTTAATAGGGAGAGCGGGCCACAGTTTCCATTATAATTATATCCTATTGACATTCCCACTCTAATTCCATTAATTAGAGTCCACATAACTCCTGTCCCCATTTCCATTCCTAAATCCATTATAACAGTTTGATCTCAATTCCCATCCCTAGTTAGAGTAAACCAGTCCTGTTCAAATTTTAACAATCCGATCCCTGTTCTTACCCCATTAAAACCATTCCCACCTTAATTTCATTATGACAATCGGATCTTTATTTCTAATCCTAATTCCCTTGTAACCATTCCTACTCATTTCCACGCCTAATGCCGATATAACCAATCTGATCTCTGCTCCCAACCATATTTCCAGATTTCTCTTGATAACCCGAATTCCATAATAATACAACTAATTTAGCGGACACAAATATATTCTGAATTGTACCCCTAAAAAACAGACCCTGCAGTGCATCAGATACCAATATTGACAATTATATACAATATTTTCAGTGTGTTAGTGAATGTGTGTGTGAATGTGTTGGAGAAATGAGTCTGCCTCACCCGTTTCAATAAATCATTCCGGGAGCACAATGACAGAAAATGTCTGTCTTGTAAAACTGTCCGGATGGAGAATAATCATTTTGGAAAATCCTCAATGAGACAGAGTACACAGTCCAATACAGTGGGAAACAGCTCTGACACAAAATGCCGTCCGGGATTCCCCTGACGATTTAAAGGGGCAAAGACAATGTCGCATTTGTGTGTGATTCATTTCCTATGCGGCGATTTTGTTTTTTGGCCACATGATGGCGGTGTGGGGAAAGGGGGACTGAGATTTAGTCAAGTGGATTGGTATGAGTTACATTGTATATTCGTGTCAAAGGTGTACAAGACTCACTTTGTCAGACTTAAGAACAAATCCGACTTACGAACACGCTCCTGGAAGAGAACTCGTTTGTAAGTCGGGGACGAGCTGTAAGAAGCAATCCAACTGCTGTTCCCAGTCACAGATCCAATGAGGCTACAGGTCAAGGCTTTTCGAAGCCATAAGATTAAACTTTAAATTGATTTACTGCTGTAACTATTTATTTCTGTCCTACTGACATCTATTATTGAAATCTATTATTAAAGCGGGATTATAACATTCGCTCTAAAAAAAAAAAAACCCTTTGGATAACTGTACAAGAACACGGTCTCCTTTAGGCTGAACATAGAACCAGGAAGTGTCTCTAAATTCTCCACATAGTGTAAAATGAGCACTGACATTTATGGAGTCACTCTAGAGAAGTGCAAACATGACATTTAGTGAGTTGTGAAGAATTTTTACTCCCGACTCTCTTGAGATGAACAGTAGCAAACACACACACACACACACACACACACCCACCCACAAAAACCTATAGCCGAAGCATTTCCAGTAATCTGTGTGTCCGTGTCTGAGATATAACAAGAAGCTGATCTAGGATCTGCGCCGTCTCTTTGACCAGAGGTGTGAGAATAGACGACAAGCTAAAACAAGCACGTCTTCCTGACTGCAAAACCCGCAAACAGCTGCACCGTATCATACCTCGCTGCAACGTGAGACGTTACTATGGGGCTTGTGCTGGACTAGAAGACAATTTCTCACCTGTTGCTTCAGACAGCTGATTAGTTTATGATTAAAACATGAATAAACTTATTATCTAAACAATCCATTAAGGACTGTCTGCGTATTAGTTACAGTTCTACGACTACAACATGGTTTGTACTGACCCTTAAAAGGTATTATTAAAAGCATCCCTACGTATTGTACTGTATTAAATTGGATCCAAAAGTCTACTTTTATAGATTATACTTTTAAATAATCATGCTAATAAGTTAATATTTCCTTGCTTCTGTATATCAGGACACCTAGCACCTGCGCCCTGCTTGTTTCACCCTCATGACCCGAGCCTCACCAGTGTGACGATGGCGCACTCGGCCGTGAGCTGAGCGGCGCTGAAGAGCGTCCGGACGAACCGGTAGATCTGCTTCTGCTCCGGATCATGTTTATCGTAATCCGCCGGAACCTCCGACTTCTGCATGAGAGACAGACACCAAAAATCAGACAACCACCGAGACTGAAGTGTGCATATATAATTTGTGTTCGGGTTTCCCCCCCCCCCATTTATCTTGTGAGTAAATCTGAAGCAAATCATTGTCAGTGTGTCATTTACCGACAGCGGATGAAGCTTTTCGTCGAATATGTCCAACAGCGTTCGACCATCTACGTCTCTGAAATGAGTAAAAAACATTGTTTTTCAAAAAATGTTTTTTTAAAACACACTTTGTCCATCTGTCAAAAGGCTTTCCTATTCAATCATTAATTTTTTTTTAAAGATGAACCACGAATGCACCGCTGTCTTCAGTTCTTCATCAGAAGTGAATCTTGGTTATCGTAGCTCCGCTTTCAGGGAACTAAAGAGGTGAAAGTCCAATGGAATGAGATCAGGACTGTATGGAGGACGCTTTAACGCCTCAAAATTTCCGCAGAGTGTCGATAGTGTGGATAGAAGTGTGCGGGATCGCAACGCCCTTAGAAAGCAAGGCGTTTAATCCGATGCTTAATCTTCAGGTCTTCGATAAGCGTCTCACTGTAATGGGCACTGCTGATTGTTGAACCTTTTTCCTAATAATGTTCCAATACCGGCCCTTAATCTTGAGAATCCCAGAAAACTGTAAGCATTGATGAATTTTCCAGCTGATGGTTGACTTTTGAACTTTGTCTCGTCACCGGTAATGATTCTCTTTAAGAAACATTCACCTTCCTTAGAGGATGGCTCCAAATTTTGCTTGCAGATATCCGAACACTTCCTACGTACTGCGCACAAAGATAAACCAGCGGCACCAGGTGCACCCTCAGACCACAAAGAGAAAAAACAAATCCCTGCACAAAAAGACCAACGGAGGTTTTAATATAACCGGAGTGCCGATCATTTTTTGACATTGAACAGATGTAACAGGTAATAGTTTTAGACACAAAAACGGTTCCCCAGAGAGAGAGACACAAGGCTTTATTCCCTCTGATCAGAGAAATGATCGCTATCCAGACGGGGTTGTGTGCACATGGAGCTCACGGAGTGGCATTTAACGCAATAGATCCTGAGCTATTTTTGAGACAAGTTGCCAGCCTTTGAAGCGACACAGATTTTCGCGCTCAATAATCACTCTGCCTCGTACACATGATCGGTGATAGTCGTACTCAGCCTTACCTGTTCTTTATGTGGTAGTAGATGGCAAGTGCGACACTGTGGATAGAAAAAAAAGAAAGAAACACACTGATACAGGGAGTAGATCTTAGTTAGTTCTTGATCCTGATTGTGTGTGTGTGTGTGTGTGTGTGTGTGTGTGTGTGTGTGTGAGTGAGTGACAGGACGTTGTACCATTTGATGGTGTATTTGAGGTTAGGTTGGCTGACCGTGCTGTCGTCCAGGAAGATAGTCGAGCACGAGCTGTACTTCCGTCTCATTGGACCAGATGGGTGTTGCTAAATCACACACACACACACACACACACACACACACACACACACACACATATTATCATCAGACATTAACCTTCAGAGAGCTGAGCAGAGAAGAGAGAGAAAGGATGACAAAATGAAAAGAATTGGAGGGTGGCTAGATAAAAAGATAGACAGGTGAATAGCTGGATAGAAAGAACTGACCGTATACGATATTAATCACAATACCTAGGTACCGATTAGATTTGCATTTCAATTCTGTCTGACAATTTTTATAAATATCTGATTTTGTTACAATTCTAAATATCTTAAAGCTTGAAACAAATAATTCACTGCTACTGTACCACACGCACAACATTATTAATGACATTGTGTGAAGAGTTTAAAGTTAAATGATTTTTATCCCCCAACGATAATGGATAGACTGACAGACATACGGACGGAAATACACAGACGGTTGGACAGAGCGACAGACGGCCATACACAGACGGTTGGACAGAGCGACAGACGACCATACAGACGGTTGGACAGAGCGACAGACGGCCATACAGACGGTTGGACAGACGGCCATACAGACGGTTGGACAGACCGACAGACGGCCATACAGACGGTTGGACAGACCGACAGACGGCCATACAGACGGTTGGACAGACCGACAGACGGCCATACAGACGGTTGGACAGACCGACAGACGGCCATACAGACGGTTGGACAGACCGACAGACGGATATACAGACGGTTGTACAGACCGACAGACGGATATACAGACGATTGTACAGACCGACAGACGGATATACAGACGGTTGGACAGACCGACAGACGGATATACAGACGGTTGGACAGACCGACGGATATACAGACGGTTGTACAGACAGATGGATATACAGACGGTTGTACAGACAGACGGATATACAGACGGTTGTACAGACAGACGGTTGTACAGACAGACGGTTGTACAGACAGACAGATGGACAGAGAGATACAAACAGACATAGATATACAGACAGACGTACACAGAGACATACAGATAGATCTACAGATACATAAACAGATAAATAGACCGATGGATGAATAAATAGATATAAAAGACAAGACAGACGGATACATATACTAGAGGTGCTCCGATCAGGATTTTTGAGGCCGATCACCGAGCTCCGATCAACGATTACAGGGTCTACTTGAAGCCTTATCATGTAGCATTATTTATTAAACTATATCGAACAACAATGTGAATTAATGTATGTAAAATAATGTAGAGGAATGTCATGAATTGACAACTTTATTTATTGGCAAGCAACATGTGCAACACGTCAACTTAAAACATAGCAGCCTGTGTTTGCTTAGTAATTGGGAACAGCTTAGAGCTTGACAAGTACAACTTTCCTGTAGATTGTATCAAATTAAATAAAATAACAGACAAGTAGGACGCGAGTCGCCGGGAGTTCCGCAAGGTCTGCAAGCATCCGCGAGGACCTGCAATTTTTTTTTTTACATGTTTAATTATTAGCGCGGAAAGATGGAAACGTAATGACAGCGGCAAAACTCGCAGTGAATCATGATGAACTGTACTTAGGGCCACCGAGCGAAACCGTGCAGGTGAGAGAGGGGAATTATAATAGGGGAGTGGCGGTGTTGTGCGCTAAAATGCCCCCCTGCCACAGATTGCCCCAGAAATTTATATGTTTATGAAATACAAATTACAAATTAGACCAAACGAATTTGATTATAAAATAAGCAATATAAAAAAAAATACATGTTGAATAGGATTTTTTTAAAATAAATATTTATTTAGTGCAAACATTTTTGTATTACATGACAAATCCCTGCTAAATAAATGTGCCAGAAAATAAACATTATATGTGAATTTGTACTAATGGTCTGAACACCTGTGATGTGCCTAGGGTAAATAATAATAATAATAATATGTTTGATAATAATAATAAACCTATGAATTACTGTTCTGATATAATATCTGATAGAGATTATATAGGGGGGGCATTCTGTGGCAGGGGGGCATTGAGATCTCCCGCTCTCTTAGTGCGAGCCAAATTTGAAAACTGCTCATGTTCCTTTACGTGACTAACCTTCAAATGTCTCATGAGGTTCGTGGTGTTAAAATGCTTTGGGTGCTTCCCGCCTCGTGGAATTGTCTTGTTACACAGGTTGCAGATTGCTAATGTATTGTCTTTTTCACTCAACACGTAGAATTGCCAGACCGGTGAAGTAATTTTAACAGCGCGCAAAAAAAAATGCCATTGCGTCATCTGATCGGCTTTTCTATATCGGCCATTATAGAGACTGCCGATCAAACTTCCCAAAGGAATTATCGGCTGATTATGAACGGCGACCGATCAATCGGAGAATCCCTAACATATACAGAAATACATGGACAGACAAAAAGACGAACATATATACAGATACACAGGAAAAAGTTTAAACAAAGCTACATATTTTAAAAAACCCTTGAAAAGACACTAGAAATTAGAGATGATTTCGATTAGAAAACTTATTTATTTGTTTAGGAATCAATGCCTTACCAAACTGACTCCATATAATTTATGTTTGCATTTGAGGTGGTAAAAAGTTGCTGTTCCTCTACAATCCTACAGGTGGCACTCAGCCTCCTGTGTGTTAGGACCAGATATTTTCTGTTTCTTCAGAATGGTAACAGAATCAGAAAATCGTTGAATTTTGAATCGTGATATTGACAGAAATCGCAATACACCTGGGTACAGTGATGTTAGCGCATCACGTAGTCCCTGGTGATACCCCGTCCCGTCTGAATTGTCCTTTTGTCCTTTATTAAAAAGCCAGGCTGTGGTGTGTCCTTCCTTATACATAGACATGGCATTTAACAGAGGAAGTCACAGACTGTGTGTGGGTCAGAAGTAAAAGCTGATTCACTCTGTAACTCATGAAATATTTGCTGGTGTGTGTGTGTGTGTGGTGCTGAGTGTGCATGTGTGGTGCTGAGTGTGCTGTGTGACACTTACATGGTTCACGTACATGCTTTTCCTCTTTTCCCGAACTGTAAAGAGAAAACGTGCGCGTCAGTAAAACACGTCTCAGCAAACAGCCCAAGCGTTACATGGACGCAAACTAAAGCATCAGCAGCACCAGCCGAAGCCAAAGCACACACACAAACACACATCAGTACACACATCAGGAATTCAAATGATTAAAGCGCTAGCAGAGATGTGTTTGCTCAGATTTCATTTGGATTCGCAGTTTAATAAATCCCTCGGTTTGTTTGCCGCCTCTGCAGATTCACCCTGGCGCTCGCGTCATACTGCTCTTTGTGTGCGTGTGTGTGTTTGTGTGTGTACATGTGTATAAAGGAATCTCAGAGGCTTTTGATTCAAACACAAACTCCATTAGTCAATAGCAAGCGGATTCTGTTTCACCGGTGAGGTGTGAGACGCTTTATCCAGAACTGAACGTACCCTTGGATTTACTGACACACACATACACACATACAGCCATCACTGTGTATATGCTGATAATGAGCCAAAAAATTCCCGACAATACTGTTTCTGCGTGCTCCCTGATGTCTAACGCCTGTCTAAGTACACAACACACACACACACACAAACACACAAAGTTTGGACTTGTGCTAACAACATAAATTGCCACAAAGCTTAAGCAGAAAAACTCTGGTTCTGCACAAAAAGAGCTAAAGCAGCATGCATGAGCCAGCTCCTAGAATGCTTAGTGTAGAAAACACTCACTCACACGCGCACAAACACTACGTCTAACGTCAGCCTGCATCACCATCACGTGAGCCCGTACTACAACATGAAAGCAGTGGCACGACTCCATAAAACACACCTGACCCACATGACAAGACGGCACATTAGAGAACGTGTTTATTTGCAGGATGTGTTCGAGCTACTTATAGTTTTCTACTGAAGTCATGACGCTCATGTTGCTAACAAGTTCTAGCGAGGCTGAAAGCTCTCAGCTACCGATTTAGAGACGAGTGAAAGGCATGGACTTGGCTGTACATTACACAAGTTAGATAAAAGCTATAAGAAAAATAATTGTTGTTATGGTGCGACCATGGTAATGGCGTGGTAAAGGTATGGTGCGACCCCAACAGGAAGACGAGTAACTGTTACTGTACAGTACTGATATCTCATAATCATGACCGATTGATGACAGTACCGCGTGTAGCCTCGGTGGTGTGAACGCTGCAGCCAGGGTGGGCAAGCAGGGTATTGTTGGGAAAAGAACCAAGGTGTGGCCAGACATCAGAAACATATGCCATGAAAATAATATGTCATTACACCAAAAAATATTGTGGCTGGGTTCAAGCTAAATTAGCACACGAGGCGGCGTTTAGCACGGGAGGTGGTGTTCAGTAGACACAGCGCCTTTCAGTACAGGCGGCGCCATTCAGTACAGGCGGCGCCATTCAGTACAGGCGGCGCCATTCAGTACAGGCGGCGCCATTCAGTACACGAGGAATGATTCAGTACAGGAGGCACCATTCAGTACAGGAGGCACCATTCAGTACACGAGGAATGATTCAGTACAGGAGGCACCATTCAGTACAGGAGGCACCATTCAGTACAGGAGGACCCATTCAGTACACAAGGCACCATTCAGTACAGGAGACACCATTCAGTACAGGCGGCACCATTCAGTACCATTCAGTACAGGATGCACCATTCATTGCACAACTTACTATTCAGCACAGGAGGCACCAATCAGTTCACGATGTCTCATTCAGCACAGGAGGCACCCATCAGTACATGATGTCTCATTCAGCACAGGATGCGCCAATCAGAACACGATGTCTCATTCAGCACAGGACGCGCCAATCAGTATACGACGTCTCATTCAGCACAGGAGACACCTTGCAGCACAGAAGACACCTTTCAGTACAGGAGCCGCCATTCAGTGCAGGAGGTGCCATTCAGTACTGGAGATGTCATTCAGTACACGACCTTCCATTCAGTACAGGAGGCACCATTTAGTACAGGACATACGTTTCAGAAAAGGAGGCACCTTTTATTACACAATATACTATTCAGCACTGGAGGCGCCATTCAGCACACGACCTCTCATTCAGTACAGGAGGCACCATTTAGTACAGGACGTACGTTTCAGAACAGGAGGCATCTTTTATTACACAATGTACTATTCAGCACTGGAGGCGCCATTCAGCACTGGAGGCGCCATTCAGCACTGGAGACGCCATTCAGTACACAACCTCCCATTCCACCATTTAGTACAGGACGTACGTTTCAGAACAGGAGGCAACTTTCATTAAACAATATACTATTCAGCACAGGAGGCACCATTCAGTACAGGAGGCACCATTCAGGGCATTATGTACCAATCAGTACAGGAGGCACCTTTCATTACACAATATACTATTCAGTACAGGTGACACCTTTCAGGGCAGGAGGCGCCATTCAGTACACGACCTCCCATTCAGTACAGGAGGCACCATTTAGTACAGGACGTACCTTTCAGTACAGGAGGCACCTTTCATTAAACAATATACAATTCAGTACATGGCGGCGCCATTCAGTACATGGCGGCGCCATTCAGTACATGGCGGCGCCATTCAGTACATGGCGGCGCCATTCAGTACAGGAGGCACCATTAAGGGCATTATGTACCAATCAGTACAGGAGGCACCTTTCATTACACAATATACTATTCAGTACAGAAGGCACCATTCAGGGCATTATGTACCAATCAGTACAGGAGGCACCTTTCATTACACAATATACTATTCAGTACAGGTGGCACCTTTCAGATTACACCAACTATAGATTCTGAATGATGGAATTCAGAGTTTCCAGTGTACCCAGAATATTCCATAATGCACTACACCCTAATGGCAATGTGTAAGAAATTTGGATCAAGGCACCATGTTGGACAGCGCATTATGAATCCCTAGTACAGAACAGTATTAGTGTGCTGATTTAGACATGCAGCTAAACTGTTAGATCTACATATTTATTACTCTGTAACAACATCAGCCTCTTTACTTCAGCGCAAAACTAAAGAAGCAGAAGTCTGGGATTGTGTAAATCTGGAATAAGCAGAATGTTCGTTTCAGACTGATGCAGTAATACGGGAGTCATGACTGATTACAGAACTGTTTAAAGAAAACAACTACCTTTCCAGACACACACAGAAAGAAGATTTTTCATTAGCCTTGGCATTGGACATACCTTTCTTGCTGGAGGGAACAACTGAAAGACAAGAAATGACTTTATGATTTATTAAACAGAGAAAAGTTTAATGCTGAGTGTATCCTGGGTAACACCATGAGTCTACATTACAAAACAATAACACCCGTCCAGGCATCTGCTTTATTTATTCTATAATTGACTGGTTCTGGTTGGTACATTCCCTTAAAAAAAGACTATGCAGTCACGCTCCAAACCACAAGACACACACTCCGGCAGTTCAGTTACATAAGAACAAAGCGGCTAATGACGGGCATTAAAAAAGGGCTGGAACTCACACTAACAGCATCTCAAACAGACCACAACGTGGATTCCCAGAGCAATCTCAGCCAGAGGCAGTGAGCTAAATGAAACTATTATTCACACACACACAGTCTGCTTCTGTGCATCACACTGATCAGACACTTTTTTTTTTAAAGCAAAGATTATTTCCTCAAACACACACACACTGTTTTTGTGCATCGTAGTAATCAAAAACTGTGTTTTTTTTTTTGTAAAGCAAAGATTGTTTTCTCTCACACAAACAAACAAACAGTATACATTTTGTACCCATTATTTACAGTGAAGGAGGCATGGCCCATGTGCCTGTTATGTATAGTGAAGGACGTGTGGCCTATGTGCTTTTTATGTACAGTGAAGGAGGTGTGGCCTATGTGCCGGTCATATAGAGTGAAGGAGGAGTGGCCTACGTGCCTCTTGTATACAGTGAAGAAGACGTGGCCCATGTGCCTGTTGTATACAGTGAAAGAGGCGTGGCCCATGTGCCTGTTGTGTACAGTGAAAGAGGCGTGGCCTATGTGCCTATTATATAGAGTGAAGGAGGTGTGGCCTATGTGCTTTTTATGTACAGTGAAGGAGGTGTGGCCTATGTGACGGTCATATAGAGTGAAGGAGGCGTGGCCTACGTGCCTCTTGTATATAGTGAAAAAGACGTGGCCCATGTGCCTGTTGAATACAGTGAAAGAGGTGTGGCCCATGTGCCTGTTGTATACAGTGAAAGAGGCGTGGCCTATGTGCCTATTATATAGAGTGAAGGAGACGTGGCCTATGTGCCTTTTGGATACAGTGAAAGAGGCGTGGCCTATGTGCCTCTTGTATACAGTGAAGGAGACGTGGCCTATGTGCCTGTTGAATACAGTGAAAGAGGCGTGGCCCATGTGCCTATTATATAGAGTGAAGGAGGCGTGGCCTATGTGCCTCCTGTATACACTGAAGGAGACGTGGCCTATGTGCCTGTTGTATACAGTGAAGTAGTTGTGGCCTACTGTGGCGGCTGTTATGTACAGTGAAGGAGGCGTAGCCTAGGTGTTGGTTATATATAGTGAAGGAGACGTGGCCTATGTGACTGTTGTATACAGTAAAGGAGACGTGGCCTATGTGCCTGTTGAATACAGTGAAGGTGGTGTGGCCTATGTGCCGGTTATATACAGTGAAGGAGGTGTGGCCTATGTGCCGGTTATATACAGTGAAGGAGGTGTGGCCTATGTGCCGCTTACACAAGTTGAAGGAGGTGTGGCCTATGTGCCGCTTACACAAGTTGAAGGAGGTGTGGCCTATGTGCCGCTTACACAAGTTGAAGGAGGTGTGGCCTATGTGCCGCTTACACAAGTTGAAGGAGGTGTAGCCTATGTGCATTTTGCACAAGTTGAAGGAGGCCTTTTATATACAGTGGAGGCGTGGCGCATATGTACACATGTATGTGTCAAACAGTGAAGGAGGCGTGGCCTATGTACCTGTTATATACTTTCAAGGAGGCATGGCCTATGTACCCGTTATATGCAGTCAAGGAGGCATGGATCATCTCCCCCATTACTGCTCCATCATTCCCACATAACCCTTCCATTAACATTCACACATGACTTACACGCTTTCACGTCACTCCTACGTCACTCCCACGTCACTCTCACACAATTTCCACATTTCCAAATTACTTCCCTGTCATTTTCTCGTCACTTCCACACCATTCCCCCAACATTTCGACATCGCTCCTCTCATCACTTCTCCATCAATACCCCACCACATCCCAAAAGCAATCACAGGGTGCAAGTCTGACACACACTCACCATCCGTCTGAGACTTGCTGAGGAAGATCGTGCTGGCACGTGGGTGATCTGACGGGTTGTATTCCATGTTCAGCTCTGAAAGAACACACAGAACAGCAATCAGGAACTAAAGCTTGAAAAATTATACACAAGTTTTAAATAAGTATTAACGAGACTACAGGTCAGGCAAGGCAGAGGGGAAACGTATAGCTACGTCTCGTGACTCCACACAACAAGAGTCTTTAGAGGAGCAGAAACAGGGCATCAGACGGGATACAAAGCTGCAGTTACACAACACAGACACTGGGGGGCGGAGCACCACACCGCTTAACACTATCTGAACTAACAGTGGGTTTACTGACTCATTCAGGAAGTACGGACAGTCCTAAGAACCGTGTGTGGACTCTGAGGTGTTGGTGATCATGAAATGACCAAGTAATAACACTGAAGTTGATCCACTTCACCTGATCCACTGTAATTTTTTTGTTAAATGTATTTATTTTGTAGCTTTACTGTGCCCCAAAAATCAAACGAACAATTTATAGGTTTCATTTCATGCATACGCAAAAAAAAGCAGCTCAAATAAAGTCTAAGATGAGCCATGAACATTTTTGCATTCAAGTATTAAATCACCAAAAACCACAAGGATTTTAGACGGTTTTATTTAATATAATCAATAAAATATTTCTAAACATCACATATTCAATAGTTATTATAGAACAAATACAAAACTGAATAACACTGCATTACTGCTGAAACAATACCTAAAAAATAAAATAAAAATAGTATACATCTCAATCCATAGGTGTTCAAGTCAAACTGGGACTTTTGATTTTGTTATGGGAGTAAAAACTCCCTTTATTTCTCTATATAATCCCCTGATTACACTAATGCACTTATCCCAATGATTCACTAGTGCTTGGACACCATCAAGACAGAAAGTTCTCTCAATACACTTGTGTCGCGTCTGAAACGCCCCCCCCCCCCCCTTTGCCATTTATAACACACTAAGATTTTGTGAACCGCTCCTTCACCGCTGAGTGACTCCGCCGCTCTGGAAGCTCATTTGTCTTCATTTCCAGATCATTTTCTGTTTGCTCATCAGATGTTAAACACAGCACTGCTTCAACAGCATCCCTATTGGCTTACTGTGAAAATCACACAGTATGCTATTATATTATTATTATTATTATTATTCCTACAGAACACAGTGCGCACAGGATGGAGTACAGAAGGGTGTGTCGTCGTCGTCCCCCCCCCCCCACCACCACCACCACCACCTGGTTTCTGCTTCGGTGGAAAAAATGACTACATCTTACAATCTGTTACGAGGCTCCAGGGTCAGTGTTTTGTACTCAACTGTATGAGGCTGTGAAGTCTTCAGAACGGAGGACTTTCGGATTTAATATTTATGGCTCCTCAACAAAAGGGATTTATTTTCCTATTAACTTGGCGAGAAAGAAAAGAACTGAGGCCGATGAGAAACATCATATAAAATATAAAGCTGCTGTAATGCACGCAAGAACACCAAGGAAGCTGTAACAAGTGAAGGAAAAAATAAGGAGGTATAACCTTTTTTATTTTGTTTTTTTTTGCACAAAATTTATTTTTAAAACATTCAGATGCATCAAACAATACAAACGTGTAGAGGAAAAAAAAAAAATCGGATGGGGCTGAAATAAGGCAGGTGTTTTTTTGTTTTGTTTTTTCCCCCCTCCCTATTGTGACCTCATATGAGAAGGTCCTTTTCAGCTCTGCCATTCTTAAGAGGGGCGTGTCTCACCAGGTGCTCAGTTACCAGGAGCTCTGAGATCTGTGTTAACCTGTTAAAGCTGCACGAGAGAACGAGTCAAAATATGATTAAGACCGGATCATCAGTGAGACCGAACTCGGACTGATATCAGAAGCACTTCTGCCTACACTGTCGACTCTCTGTTTTCGAGGTGTCCTCCCTGTGGTCCTGATCTCGCTCCATCACATGCTCGGTCCACAGAAAGCAGCCCTACGAGGACACACTGACTTCTGGTGAAGAAGTGAAGACGGCGGTGCATTCGCGGCTCGCGGCTCAGCCTGAAACATTTTTAATGAGGGAATGCGGAAGCTTATCGAAAGTGTACTGAGAGGCAAGCAGATAGACGTTAATTCAAATAAATTCCACAGTCGGAGTAACGCACCCTCGTGTGCGTGCGCATGTATATATACTCATCCTCTCACGTCATTCATGTCTTGATTACATAATCGTGAGCGAATGCGAGACCTCGTGCGTGCACGGACGCACATACGCGCGCAGCATGATGTCATGCCCTCAGCGCAGGAAGAGGAAAGATGGAGGCACGCCCGCCCGCCCGCCCGGCAAGACGAACAGGAAGCGCAGACCTTTCCTCTCAGCTTCACAGGGAAGGCCATCGTCCTATTCTACCTTCCCTCTTTTCTCTCTCTGTGTGTGTGTGTGTCCTGAACACACAGGTTAATGCACTTTGTTAACGAAATGACAGGCGTCATGAGGTGAATAATACACGCGCGCACAAAAAAAACAAACAAAAAAAAACATGCAGAAGAGCGGGGAAGGCTTTGTGCCGTGAGCCTTTTGAAGCGGTGTGGGAGAGCCACTCGAGCCTCAAAGGATTCTGAGCCCTTACCGTGCACACACACACACACACACACACAGAGCAGGAGGGTGATAAATAAAAGATGGAGTTCAGCTCCATGTGGGAGGGAAGTGACAGACTGAGAAAGGAAAGGAGAGAGGGAGAGAGATCTGCATTTCTAGCAAGGTTGCTGAAGCAATACACAAATATACCTAAGCATAGTTTAAAGTTCTACACACACACACACACACACACACTTCTCCTCTCTCATGGTAATTATAAAATAATCAGCCTTGTGGTGCCAATCATAACCCTTTCCGCACTCTGTCGCTGATTATTTTCCTCCAACAGCACACACTCGACTGGTTTCCTCACCTCTCCCTATACTACGCTGCTTTTTATTCACATCTCTTCCTCAAGATGTTTTAAATGAACGCGAGTTGGAAAGGAGTTAAATAAATAAAGCGACATCAAAAGGTTATTATTTTTTTAATTAGGATCACAGGAAACTAATCCTCCCAGTCAGTCTGTGTTTATATGTCTTCTCTGTAAAAGCCGGAGCAGGATGTCGGTGCCCGTGTTTAAGTGCGTCTTTGACCCCAAAAGCTGTTCTGGTATTAAGCGCGTGCGAGTTGTACATCTACTGGTTCACGTGAAGCACGCTCCATGTTTAGAATTGGAATAAACTGAGAGAACGACGCAGTGTGCCCTTATAAGGGCACAGGCGCGAGGTGTACAGTCTGACTGAGATTGAGCTTAGATGGCTGCAGTTGTACTGACACACACACAAATCCAGCAGGCGGTACTCTTCTTACGAGGCACATGCTCTCCAGGAACAGACCAGGATCTTCCAGTTCAACCAATGTCTCGTGACCTTCAAAGAATGCCCCACTGTTTTTTATTAGACGTGCGGATACTCCCCGACTTACCAACATTCGAGATATGAACGGACCGCCGTTCACAAATCGCGGAAGTAGCTAAAAAAAAAAAAAAAGGCTCTGCAGTGCACCAGATACCAATATTTACGATCATGTACAATATTTTCAGTGCGTAAGCGAATGTATAAAATCTCAGAAACAAAACAGAGGTCACAGTCCAAAACGGTGGAAAACAGCTCTGAGACAAAATAGCGTCTGGGATTCCCCTCGCGATTTAAAGGCGCAGAGACAACACTGTTACATTTGACGTGAGAGAGTTATTTCCTTAGGCACAACATGGCAGTGTGGAGAAAGAGAACAGAGATTTAGTCAAGTGGATTGTTGTAAATTCGTGTCAAAGGTATACGAGACTTACTCTGTCGGACTTAAGAACAAATCCGACGTACGAACGCGCTCCCGGAACAGAACTCGTTTGTAAGTCGGGGAGAGACTATTCAGAAATGGCTATATTCATATTAACTGTTGACGCCCTTCTCTCCAGCGAATCATCTGCTTCCATCTAACTCTATCCCCTGCATCCTCTTCTCTCACACCAACTAACGTCATGTCCTCCCTCACTGCATCCATAAATCTCCTCTGGTCTCCTCTAGACCTCCTGCCTGGCACTTCCAACCTCAGCATCCTTAT
The DNA here is from genome assembly GCA_030347435.1 of Clarias fuscus. Taxonomy (NCBI): domain Eukaryota; kingdom Metazoa; phylum Chordata; class Actinopteri; order Siluriformes; family Clariidae; genus Clarias; species Clarias fuscus. Next base: position 33,400,379 of record CM059207.1, read on the forward strand.
ACAGATATATTCACAATCTCTCCTCTGAACACATCCAAACCACCTCAATCTGGCAAAACATCTAACATGGGCTGTCCCTCTGATGGACTCACTCTTGATCCTATCTATAAATGTCACTCCTAAAGAGAACCTCAACATCTTTATCTCTGCTACCTCCAGCTCTGCCTCCTGTCTTTTCTTCAGTCTCTAAGCCATAGAGTATCGCTGGTCTCACCACTGTCTTGAACTCCTTTCCTTTCATTCTCGCTGATACTCTTTGGTCATATAACACACCCGGCACCTCTCCAGCCATTCCAACCTGCCTGTACATGCCTCATCACCTCCTTTCCACACTCTCCGTTGCTCTGGACCGCTGACCCCAAGTCCTGCACCTTCACCGTTCCACTTGGGTCCTTCTCATTCCAACATCGTTCCTGTTGGAAATTGAATCGCATCGGGTCAGACTGAGGTGTTTACATGCTGCGGTTTTACTGGTGTGCAAACTTTCGAGCTCAACTCTAGGTCGATGTGGCGGATGCACCTGTAGGCTGGAGGTGCAGTGAAAATGATGGATGGGAGGAAAGAAAAGGATCATCGGCGCAGTACCGCGACATGCTCGCTTTATGATGAAACGCCTCAGTAAGCACTTGGTTAAAGACTGAGAAATTGCACTCGATTCTCTGGACAATTATGGAACACGGCACGTCCTGGGATTAGCTCGCGTGTGCATGGGTGTGATCGCGGCTGGCGCTGAAAATTGCTGTCATTTCTCAGAAAGCTCTTCAGGTGATAACTTCATTCCGCAATACCCGGCACGTTCCAAAGGCATTTAAAGGCATCCGTCACCTCTCTGACGTCCGCGATCGAGTCGATGAAACGGGAATAAAAAGCGTGAGTGAGGTTGATATATAAAGTATCCATTATTCAGCAGGGATCACGCTAATGCTCCAGAAATGCTTGGGAAAATCCCTAAAGAGAGAGAGAGAGAGAGAGAGAGAGAGAGGAATAAAAGGACACAATCTCGTGCTTCTGAGTAAGAGATGTGTCTGGGCCTCAGATCTTCAGCAGAGCCTCGGGGATTTATCCTCACAAGTGACTTCAGAAAGTCAGAAAAACTAAACAAACAAAAAAAAAAAGCAAAGCGCACAAGTCCAGTGTGAAAGCTGTTTATCAGTCGGTTATATTTTGGGAGGGAATCAATCAATCAAGGAAATACATTTCCTCTTACATCAATCATCTCTCACTGTATTTTATTCATGTTTGGACTTAAAACTATTCAAGTCCCAATTCTACTGTTCATCCAAGAGACCTCCGAGTTATGAAGGACAAGGTCGCTACAGCACGGGCAGAGACCTGACAAGTACTTTTTTTTTGGATTTCTCCCCGATAGTCGTGTCCAATTCCTCCCCGTCACTAGGGGGCTCCCACATTAAGGCTACTACTACCACTCAGTCGGGAGGGCTATCACGTGTTTCCTCCGCATCTTTTCGAACTGCTCGCTCACGCACTGTTAAGGGCGGCGTAACACACTCGGAGGACAGCGCTATCCACTCCCTCCGTTGCGCGAGCTCACAGACGCCCCTGACTGGCTATAGAGCCGTGATTAATGTGGGAGCACTAAGTACCTCTCACCCCTCCCTCTGAGAGAGCTCGGCCAATCAGCTCTCTCTAGACCTCCGGCTGCGAGAGGTTACAGCATCACCCGAGTTTCGAACTGGCGATCTCCGGATGATAGGGCGAGCGCTTTACCACTGCGCCACTCGGAGGCCCCCTGACAAAGTACTTTCTTGTGAATGAAAATCACACACGGTGAGGAGACTCTTGGACGCAGTAAAACATCCGAACGGTGCAAATAAATGTTTTAAAGAGCGTTGAGGATGTGGCTCCGAGCTCAGGGTGGAATGCTTAGAGCCTTGAAAAATCGACGGATGACTTGCGCAAGACAAGTACGCGTCTGTCTGCCGGGGGGGGGGTTGTGGAACTGTGCACACCAGCCCCGCTTGCGCGTTACGGGGACTCGGCTGGGAATTACTGCCACGCCCACTGTACACAATCCTGACCTCGCTCCGAGAGATTTACACGTTTGGGGGAAAATCCAAGGAGTTCCATGGAGGCCAGGGTTTCTTGTTTCTACACCTTGATGGTAATCCAAGCACTTGTGAAATGCTAAGCTAAGTGCTAGGCTTAGTGTAGAGAATTAAAGGGAATTCTGATATTCTGCGCAACACAAAGTCCCGGTTTGACTCGAGCACTCCCTCATAGAATAAATATACTGTTAAAAAAAAAAAACGTTAGTAAATTAGGAACTGGAAAAAATAAACTCCTAAAGTTCTTGAATCTTGAACTCAGACTTAGCTAGAGTCGGTCCTCTCTGTGCTGCTCAGCAGGAACAGGCTTTCGGACTAGTCTTTATAAAACTAATGATGCTACACATAAACGCAGTCTCTCATAATCCTCTATAATGAAATGAGAGAAGCATGCAGCAGTGGTGAACTCTCCGGTGTCCGCTTGTGTCCGGAGACACCCTGACGTCCACAGACCCGCACATGCTCTCCTCCTCCTCCTGGCCGTCGTTCCCCCCTGTGATGGGCCGTGTGTATCGCGGCGGGGGGGGGGCTGTGACATTATTCACGGTGTTTGTAAGAGACCTGCTGAGCGACTACACTCGGTCGTTACGCTCCTCCTCTACTGTTGTGTGCCGTTTACAGAGCGTGGCCCTGCTCCTAAATGAGTTCAAACGCTATAAAAATAATTTGAGCAATGAATCCTTGTCTCGTCCGCGAGGCGATCTCTCAGCGGGGCTCAACACACACACACACACACACACACACACACACACACACACACACACACACACACAGGCTGAGACGTTAGAGAGCGATCTGCAGCATACGGTTAATCAGGGGTTATTTTCGGTACGGCGACTACAAGACGCGTCTCTCTCTCTCTCTGTGTGTCTCAGAGACTGGCGCGTAAACAGGCTTCGATCACGTCTTGGTGTATAGAGGGACGAGTCTCACTCAGTCCGAAATTTAAAAGCTAATTAAATACAATGATCATATTATACCAGAATGAGCAACATTTTATTTATCAATCAATCAATGCGTGGTTGGGCTTTACAGAAATACTATTTATGTGGTTTTAATTCACTTTTAATCCTGAGCAATGTTTAGACTTATATTAAATAAACTTAATCTAACATGTTATAGATTCTATAGTAACACCCAAACACAGGGTCATGTAGACTGGAGAATAGTAAACATGACCCAAGACTTTATTATTCAATCGTTATTATTATAATAACGGAAAAAACTAAACAAAAAAAAACATGCAATTGTATATATGGTAAGAAGACTTTTTTATGGAATGAGTTTATGGAAGGAGTCTCCAGTGTCAGTTCTTTGTGAAGATTTTCAGCACAGGAAAATCTTCAGGACAAATGAGTTTATGCTTTCCAGTTTCTCTGTACAATGGCCAGCTATGTGTTTGAGAGAGAAAGATGCTGATAAAGCTTTAAAACACCTGCAAAATCCCACAACATTCTATCTGGCTAAAAGCATTTAAATGCGTCTCTGAGTGGACTCTGGTGTGTGGACCCTTACACATTACACCTCTGGGTCATTATTTACACCAAGCAAGCACAAAAGCAAGGAAGAAGTCAAGCAAGGAAGCAATCGAGCAAGGCAAGAAGCAAAGAAGCAAGTAAAGTAGAAACGAAGGGAGCAATCAAGATAAAGAATAAAAGAAGGAAGGAAGGGAAGAAGAAAATAAAGAAAGAAAGAAAAAAAAGGAAGCTAGGCAGGAAGGGACGTAATCAAAAAAGAAGGGAGGTTGGGAGGTAGAAATAAAAAAAAGGGGGAAAAAGAAGGGAGGTAGAAATAAAAAGAGAAAGGAGGAGAGGATGTAGAAATAAAAAAGGGAGGAGAGGAGGTAGAAATAAAGAAGGGAGGTAGAAATAAAAAAGTAGGGAGGTACAAATAAAAAAAGAGAAGGGGGTAGAAATAAAAAAGAAGGAGGTAGAAATAAAAAAAGAGAAGGGAGGTAGAAATAAAAAAGAAGGAGGTAGAAATAAAAAAAGAGAAGGGAGGTAGAAATAAAAAAGAAGGAGGTAGAAATAAAAAGAGAAGGGGGGTAGAAATAAAAAAGAAGGGTAAAAAAGAAGGGAGGTAGAAATAAAAAGAGAAAGAAGGAGAGAAGGTAGAAATAAAAAAAGGAGGAGAGGAGGTAGAAATAAAAAAGGGAGGAGAGGAGGTAGAAATAAAAAAGGGAGGAGAGGAGGTAGAAATAAAAAAGGGAGGAGAGGAGGTAGAAATAAAAAAGGGAGGAGAGGAGGTAGAAATAAAAAAGGGAGGAGAGGAGGTAGAAATAAAAAAGGGAGGAGAGGAGGTAGAAATAAAAAAGGGAGGAGAGGAGGTAGAAATAAAAAAGGGAGGAGAGGAGGTAGAAATAAAAAAGAAGAGTGGTAGAAATAAAAAAGGGAGGAGAGGAGGTAGAAATAAAGAGAAGAGCGGTAGAAATAAAAAAGAGAAGGGAGGTAGAAATAAAAAAAGAGAAGGGGGGTAGAAATAAAAAAGAGAAGGGAGGAGAGGAGGTAGAAATAAAAAGAGAAGGAAGGAAGGGGATTGAGCAAGATAAGGAAAAAACAAAAGATCAAGCAATCAAGAAAAGAAGGAAACAAGCAGGGACAGAAATTCCCCTGAATGGTCTGAGACAAAGAAACACACAGTGGGAGCGAATCATTCTGCAGGACCGGGACTGTGCTGAGGAGAGAGAGAGAGAGAGAGACAGAGCGCTCAGAGGAGAATGAGGCGAGGGTTCAGAACTGACTGATGTCTATAGTCCCTGTAATAACCACTCTGTACCACCGCGGTGAGCAGAAACACATCTCAGTGTGTCTGTGTCAGAGTGCGCACGCAAACACACACACACACACACACACACACACACACACACACACACACACACACACACACACACACACACACACAGGCTTGTTTAACCGTCTGTGCTTTACTTTAGGTCTTACTCTGTGTAGTTTCCGTAATGATCCAACACACACACAATTACTCACTTTTCCTGCAAGCACTAACAGATCCATGAGAGCTTCCTGTGCAGGGACGAGGTCATTTCCTCTTTCTGGTTTCATGCCTGAACCTCTGGGTTAATGCACGTTAATTATTTTAATGAATAACTCTCTCTCTCTCACACACACACAAGCATGCAGCAGGTTTTGTTTTCCCAGTTTCAGTGTGTATCCCTCCCCCATTGCCTCCTTCAGACTTGCTGTGGTGCAGTGTATTGTGTAGTGTATTGTGTAGCGCTGACGCACAACAAGTGGGAAAGGAAGAGAGCATTGTGTCGGAAACACCGGGGTGGATATGGTGCAGATACAGAGTGCCACTGCCCCCACCGCCCCGTTACACACCACACAGAGGGGCGACAGGGTACAAAATCTGATCCGGCGCTGATCAGAGGCGGTTGTAGCATCATATGCTTTACTTCAGGAGCAGAACTACATGCAAATCATCCATTCATTAATATATCTTTATGTGAGGATGCGCACACGCACACGTGCACACACACTAACCCAAGTACAACATATTACACATTTCATTTCCTCTATCCATCACATGATCACTCTCACCTATCATCTCTCTTTCGTTTCATCTCTCTCTCTTCTCTCTGGTCTCATTCTCATCTCTATCGCTCTTCAAACATCTTACTCTCTCTCCTGAACCTCTCTTCCTCTTCAGCCCTCTCTCCCACCCTTTCACCTGTTCTCTCATCTTTCTCTTTCCTCCCCTGTCCTCTGCATCTCATCCATCTCTCTCGTCCTCATCACTCCTGGTCCATCTCTCCTCTCTCTCATCTTTCTCCCTCACCTTATCTTATTATCCTTTCTTCTTTCCTCCTCCTCCTCTTTATTTCTCATCTCATCCGTCTCTCCTCTCTCTCTCTCTTGCTCTTTCTCTACTTGTCTATCCATTCTTTTTCACAGTTCTCTGACCTTCTTTAGTTTCTCTCTTGGCCTCTTCCCCATCTCTCCCTCTCATTCTACCTTTCTCCGCCTCCCACTTCACCATCCTGCTCTCAACGTCTCTTTCCGCCTCTCTTTCCTCCTTTACCTCGTTCTCATCACTCTCCCGTTCATCTCTTCCTTTCTCCATCCCTCTCCTTTCTCTCACTTCCTCCATATCTCACCTCTTTTTGTCTCATCTCTCCATCCTACACATCATCTTTTTCCTCTCGCATCTCACGTCTCTACCTCTCTGTTCTCCCCTTCATGTCTCCCTTGTTCTTCCTCTTTACCTCCATCTCCACTTTCTTTTTTGCCTCTCTCTGTCCTTTGCCATGTGCTACCTTCTCTACCTTAGATTTCATTTGTCTTCCTTTCATCTTGTCTTTCCCCTCCCTCATATGTCATCTCTCTTTCCTTTTGTCTTGCTCTCATCTCCCGCTCATCCCCCTTCTCTCTCTGAACAGACGCTCCTCAGTCAGGGGACGATGACGACGACGATGATGAAGATGAAAGCAGAAGACGGTTGCTGTGTTTTACCCGCGCTACTCTTCCGCGGCATTTGATCTGCTGTACAGAAGCAATCAGCAGCAGCAGGTCTGGATCTCAAAACATCTCACATTTTTCTACTCGAAAAGTCTACAAAGAGGACAGGACCTGACGAATCCTCAAACATAGCAGCGTTAACGAGAGACAACAGAACAGAACAGAACAGAACCTTCACTGACTACCGCAGTGGAAATCTCAGACAACATGACACCTCAGAACCTAATCTAAAACAACAATAAACAAAGAAATTTATTATTATTATTATTATTTTTTATGTAGGAAGGAAATCCTACAGCAGGAAGCAGAGCAGAACAGCCGAACTCTTATGTCCTCGATCCTGTAACAGCTGACTGAAACAGGAAACATTGCTTTTTTTTTTTTTTTTTAGACATTGGAGTTTTCAATTTGAATTGAAAAGTCAACAGCACTATTGATTATTATCCGATTCGTCTCAAGTGTCTACAAAATGTGTTCAAATCAAACCGGGACTTCTGATTGTGCAGAATAATAGGACCTCGCTTTATTTCTCTATATAACCCGCTGCCACACTAATTTCACAGGTGCTTGGGGATCATCAAGGTAGAACACTGCTTCACGTCTGAAACGCCGGCCTCCCAGGAACTCCTTGCAAAATGGATTGGAGCGAGGTGGTGTGGCGATAACTCCCAGCCGAGTTCCTGTAATGTGAGAGTGGTGTCGAGTTAACGACAAGCTATCGATAGGTGGCGACAAATAATCCGTCGAGATTCATTTCATTATTCCATTGATGGCCTCAAAGATGGTCTGTGCTTAAATTCCTCCGTGAATGTCGGTCGGTTTACCGAACGTTGATCTGGCTCGATCATCGCACCTCGTATATTTTATATACTGTATAATATATCGAATTACTGTAACTCGATTAATTTGATTAAAATTTATTTTAATGTGTGCCTTAGTTTTTTTGATACTTAGTCATTTTAAATATTTTGTTTTTGTTGTTTTTGCATCTGAGAAAAGGCTTTAAAATAAGAATGTATGGCTGTAATGCTTAATTCATCTCAGTCTACTTTAAGCTCTTCCTTGTATTGTGACTAATGACAATGTTTATTTTTGATAAAATGCTGTATGCATTTAAAAAATAAAAGTAGATTTTTATAAAAAAAAAGAAAACCAATTAATCTTTGTTTCTGTTTTACATCGCAGTTTAATTAAGAAAAAGTACATTTTACTCCATTAGTCGATTAATCGATTACATTTTTGGTAGAATACTCGATTACTAAAATATTCAATAGCCCTATATTATATATTCCTATACTGTCGCCATGCACCTGCAGGATCCGGGTTTGAGTCCCACCTCGGGGTCTGTGTGTGTGTGTGTTTGTGTGTGGTGCATGGAATGTTCTTCATGTTCTCCCCATGCTTGATGAGTTTCCTTATGGTACTTCCAGTTTCCTCCCACAGTCCAAAGACTAAATGCTGATTAAGTTAACTGGGATTTCAAAATTGCCCGTGTTAATTGAAATGACCAACAAGACATTGATTAAACTGCGCAGTTCTAATAATAATCAGATTATAGACTTGCTGACAAACAGCCGCGTTACTCAGTCACAGCAGGAAGCTTTGCTTTCTTTAACTTCCCTCCGAGATCTCTTTAAAACACGCACACAGTGGTTCCAATACATGCGGGTGAACTTTGCTCTCACTTGTGCCAGCTCCAGTGTGTGTCTGATTTCACTACAGTGTATGAAAAACTCACAGACGTCTCACAGTCTGGTCGCAGAGCGTAATAAATAAAGCTGACATTGAGCTTAAAGATTCAGCGCGTCTCACGGCAAAAAATGACAAACCATCTACAGGAATCCTGTTTCTAACCACAGCAGCTGACCGAACTCCACTTCCTGCACTCGAACAGAGAGAGAGAGAGAGAGAGAGAGAGAGAGAGAGAGAGCGCCACGACCGAGCGCCGAGGTCACGTCCTCCAGACACGACTTCCTTATCTGAGACAGCACCAGTACAGTAACACACATGCAGACAATCATATGGAGGAGGAAGAGTGCTGCTGCCCACACACACACACACAGCTGTTATCATTTGAAAAATACTCTCAAAATTAATAATAATTTTAAGTGAATATTTGAATTAATATTTTTTTTACATATATTTTTTAAATTATAAAAAATATTTTATTATTATTATTATTATTATTATTATTATTATAGCTGTATTTTATTATTGCCTTTTACATTTGGGTAGTTGGACAGGATAGTGTATTTTTATATTTCAGTAACATTTAAATTCATTGTGCATTTACACAAGTAAAATTTTAATTATAACTTTATTTTACTTTCATCATTTTAGTTGCTTAGTGCTTTATAAATAAATAAATAAATAAATAAATAAATATACACACACAGGGTGGGCCATTTATATGGATACACCTTAATAAAATGGGAATGGTTGGTGATATTAACGTCCTGTTTGTGGCACATTAGTATATGTGAGGGGGCAAACTTTTCAAGACGGGCGGTGACCATGGTGGCCATTTGGAAGTCGGCCATCTTGGATCCAACTTTTGTTTTTTCAATAGGAAGAGGGTCATGTGACACATCAAACTTATTGGGAATTTCACAAGAAAAACAATGGTGTGCTTGGTTTTAACATAACTTCATTCTTTCATGAGTTATTTACAAGTTTCTCTTTGTTCACAGCCATTGACATGTCGAAGAGGTTAACACGTGATGAGCGAATCGAAATTGTGTTGATATCTGGTGAACGCAGTAACCGGGTCATTGCAGCAGATTTCAATGCAAGACACCCTACGAGACCACCCATCTCCCATGCTTGGTGTGAAGATACGAGATGTGCAGCATCTGAAACTACGGATACTGGAAGCCTGTGCTGGCATTTCTCTGCGGTGTTGCTATCAGTGTGTGAAGAGTGGGAGAAGAGGGTTGCATTGACAATCCATTGAAGCACATTGAACACATTTTATAAGTGGTCAGAAACTTGTAAATAACTCATGAAAGAATAAAGTTACGTTAAAACCAAGCACAAAGCGCATGGAAAGATGTATATTGGCATGAAAAAAGATATATAACCATAAAAATATATAACCATAAAAAATAAAATAAAATAGTGGAGGATATGTGCCGTTTCTGGAACCAACTTCGGACTTCGAGGGGGTCGACTGTACTGCGTGTGTTACCAGAGGATTCCTGTAGGGGGCGCACTAGAAAATTCCATCAGACAGTTTTGCATGAAGTAAAGAAACTTGAGGAACAAACACTTGAGGAGCTTCGTTTCCACGTCGACATTTAAGACGGCGCTTCTCTCCAACAGCTGAGGGAGACCTGGACCATGGACAGACCTGGTTGCACAACGTCTCCTCGAAACTTGGACATTTTTGACGTCCCCGCTCACTGCACTGCTCCAGCTGTTTCCATTCAAATTGCATTTTGCGGGGGCGTTAATTTCTGATGATTTCTAAACGGAAACATGCGCGCACGTACAAAAAAAAATGTATTCCCTGCTAGTGCCGCTATGATTGACGTGTGAATGATTGACGCTATGATCTGACAGCTCCCGGCTACAGACCCATTCAAGCTCATGTTCTCCAGATGATGGGTTGAACGGCTTTCTGTTTTATCCCTCACATGCTTGAGAATGGGTCATATCGGAGGCTGATCGGTCTGAAAACCCGCTGACATTGGTGTACACCCGGTGCCTTTTGACGGGACATATGATTCAACAGTTCATGGCGTTCCCCTTGATTTAAAACGGATTCAAAGGAAATTCCGCTGAAGTCTCGGTGCCGAGCACACCTTCAGCGCTCTTGTAGAGTCCATGCTGTAATTTGTTCAGCAGAGAGAAAAAAAAAAACCTCCATCATGATATCATACTTTTTTCCTTTTGTCCTAAAGCGCCGTTTTAAGGAGGCTGTATGAGCTCGACTGATCCTCGACCGACTCCCCGAGGAACCAGAGCCAAGCCCGGGGCAGACCGGGTCACGGGGTAAAATGCCGAACAAGAGCAGGCCTTTATTTTAGACATGGAGAGATGACTCGAGAACGAGGGAGAGAAAGAGAGAATTATGACTAAAGGAAACGTGAGGATTGAAACCATGGGAACACATTAATGTGCAAACTGGAGACTCATGCGAGAAATCGCTGACAGCATGAAACGGGCAGATTAGAAGAAGAAGAAGAAGAAGAGGAACAGAGGATTCTTGGCCATTAGTGTGTTCTTTCAGGGCCTGTGTCTCACTGCTCTAATGAAAAGGCTGCTCTGACTCCCACATCCTCCCAACAATGAGCTCCACACACACCAGCCCCGCGGCCTTTACACACAGCTGTGTGCTGTCTTTTCATCCCCCCCACACACTCTCTGGGCAACACACACACACACAAACTTCAATCAAAGAAGCCCTGAACCGTACAATACGCTAATATAAAAACATACACATACACACCTGATTCACACCTAGCCGTGCTCGTCTACATCATATTACACTTCACATGTGAGTCAAACCTACATCATCATCATCATCATCATCATCATCATATAATCTTATGATCCTCAAGATATCAAGATAAAATCTTCATACTTTTAAAGAACATCAGGGGAAAAAATTAATAAAGGAGAGTTAACCACAGGGGTTTAAAACAAAAAGTAGTTTGTTGGTGATGTCACAAGATGGCGAGTTGAAGTTACCACATTGAAGTGTTTCGTTCCTCCTCGACCATGCCAGTTCATCACCATTAATACTTTCAGTTCACTAACGTTATTTTGTTTATCCGTTTACACAAAGGGTGCACAACTGGATAAAAAAAAAAAATTAATAAAAAAAATTAATAAAAAAAATCGCATCGAGACATTATGATTTACACTGCGGTGTGTAACCATTTTAAAAACATACCGCTTTGCATTCAAATATATTTATTGCATTCATTCATTTATTCATGCATTGCATCCATTTATTGCTTTTTTACATTCACATATATTTATTTAATAAGTGATTGAAAATAACAGGAAATAACAGTGCAAATGATCACATTAACAGTATGTGAAAGTTTATTTATTGCCTCACAGGTATTTAAAAAAAATAAACTTTTTTTTTTTACAAAATAAGTACTTAAATTATCAATAAACTGTACATAAATTCCTGACTGTGTGTATATTACCTGTACTAAATTGCTGAAATTAATTAAATAATTGTGCAGGTCCGTATTGTGTGTGTGTGTGTGTGTGTGTGTGTTTTTTTTTAAGCGATTAACTGTGCAGCAATACTTTAGATTTTGTTTTAAAAATAAACTGGTTTCTAGCTTCTTTAACATTTAGCTGTGAAACAGCTTGGAATAAATAAGATTTAAAAGAAAGAAAGAAATATAAGTTTATAAAATGACAAACCATGTTTTATTTAATCAGAAGAAAAAGTTTTCTGTCCTCAAGACTTTACCATAGTGGGAGATCTCCTCAAACTGCATACCACTCACCCTTTATAATAATAATAATAATAATCATCATCATGTTTATTATTATAGTACTTCTTTTTCCCCCTCAAGGTACATAATGTTGTATAATCCATTTATTCTTACACCATACAGTAATTTGAATGACTTTTTCATTAAAAAAGAAAAAAAAAAAAAAAAGATTTTTGCACCCCACTGGATTGATTAATTAATTAATTAATTAAGAGGAAAATCGGATAGTTTCACCAGCACATGTTTGCAATCTCTCCCTCTTATTTTTTTTTTTTATTTTGTTTCATTCAGATCGCAGTGCATCTTAACTGCATAATTTAATTTATTTTCTCTTTTTTTTATATTCATGGAGTTTCAAGATATTACACTTAAAAAAACAAAAACAAAAAAAAAAAACAATAAAAGTTGCATGTAAAAGTGCTAGAGACGTAAATTTAACTTTACTTTTCAAATCAGATCTGGTATAAACAAGTCACTCGACAGATTTTTTTTTTTTTCAATATACATTTTAAAGTTCCCCCTTTTTTTTGGGAGGGATAAATAAAAATGACAAATAGACTCTCCTTTCTGCGCTTTCAAAAACTGTGGGGGGTACAAACTTTTGCACTCTTCTTTAAACCCTTACAAAAAAAAAAGGATTTTTACAGAGGAACATACACGGCGTGACGTCTACTGTACGATGTGCTCAAACACGACGGTCTGAACGTCTTGTGTGTATAAAACCATCAGCACAACCTAGCAACATGAGTAAATCCACATTAGCATCTCTATCATGGCTATTGTTTAGCGTAAGAGCAACGGGTACGCAAACACACACACGGCTGTGCACACAGTCCTCTTTACTAAATGGACAGATTTACTGTCGCCACAGAGGAGCAGGACTCCACACAAAGACCTCGGAGATGATCGCTAGTAATGCGAGCGGGGGGATCGGACGTGTCTGCCGAGCGAAGGCGGGGGGGGGGGCTGAATAAACGCGAATGAGGTTTGACAGCTGACCTCCGTTACAGAGGTAAAGGGCAGGGTGACCTTGAGCCACCTTTTGAGCTCGGAGTCTCAGACATGAAAGACTCGTCTGATTTATGGATCTTCGTGTCGAGTGCTTAGAACTTCAAAGCGCTCACATGCTCTCTTGAATGAGCTGCTGCGTTTAGTATTTCAATGATCTCTCTCTTACACACACACATTTGTTCTTACCATCATTGTGAGATCCTCCCACTGACGATCATTACCACAGCTACTATGAATGCACTTACAGATCATTACTTAATGTAAAAAATATGAATCAGCATTCCATCCTAACTGTTAGCGTCTCCTTCCGCTTTGTGGGTGACGCAAGCGCTTCCTCTTCGTCGGGGTTTACCCGGCGGCTTGCATCCCTGTCACGCCAAACTAATAATTGCGCAAAAACATAACGCAAGCTTTTAAAATGAATTTAAAGAAGCTTCGAGGCAGAGGATTTTGCCCCGATCATTTTCGGTAATCGAATTACTCGAGGAATCGTTTCAGCCCTACTTGTATTTAAGACAAAAGAGGAAACCTATGGCTTTTTGTGCATGTCTTATGTGTTATGTCAGCGTCAATCTTCACAAGTAAAATTCATAACAAATGATTCAAATAGACAAAATAAATGAACCGTGACTTTTTAGCGTTCTGTCACAGCTCTATTAATTACACAGTTTTAACTTTGCTTCCAGTTGCATGTCTGAGTGTGTTTAAAAGTGTGGTCACGACTGTCACGTATAACCTCGCTAATGCTAACTCTAGCTGAACCGCAATAAAACCCAAAGGGCCTGCTCTGTTGCTTGAGAAATGTTTCCTAATGCGCATTTAACCTTTTCTTTTACATTGAAAATGAGCTCTCTCGTAAAGATGAGCTGAAATGCCCGCACAAAGTCAAACCTGAGAATTATTCCCATCCTTGTGGTGACATTTGGTCCCCACCAAGGTATAAAAGCATCCCCAAAAGCACAGACACACACAGACACACACTTTTCATTACATTAGAGAGGAAAGCGAGGAAGAGAAAGAACCCTTGCTAGGACAATATTTGCGCATTCTTTCCACTGCGCGCTGAAAGTCAAAAGTCCTTTCTTTTCCCCAGCGGGAGCTCACAGTCCTGGACAAAACAGGACGGCTGGGACAAGCACACGTCACGTCTTTATCGATTTCTTTTCGCAGTTCGCTTGGCGGACAGTAAATAAATTATAATATTTATTTATTCTTCATTCACATACAGTTTACATTTATTTCATTATTTATATTTCACAATTTAAACATTAAAAAAAATTATATTTATTTTATTTTATTATTTTTTTTAATTATCTATCTTTTAATTATCCACAACAAAAAAACTTATTAACGGATATCGTCCAGCCGTTTCTTACACACAACTTGGATACCCTTCAAAATGTACACTATATGACCAAAGGTTTTTGGACACCTGATGATCATCCACCCATTCCAAAATGTGCTCCAACTTTCTGGCAGCAATTTGGAGAAGATTCACATACGAGTGTGATGGTCAGTTGTAACGCTTGGAATCACATGAAAATTTCATGATTCGATTCGATTTTTGAGCATTGCGACTTTTTAATTGATTTGATTAACTAGCACTGATGTTTATTCTTATCGGGCATCAAGCCGGCAACCCGACTCCGTGAAGTAACTCCCACGGAAACGGCGAGTACGTCTCCAGGACGGGATGTATCCGTCACCCGAGAACCGGATCCTTTAAACACTTTCCTTCTAACAGTATCCAATAAACAAACAAACAAAAAAGTTGTCCAGCATTAAATTTTTTTTATCCCCCTGTCAGTCGTCTGCTCCACACTCCAGTCCAGTAGGTGGCAGTATTGCACTAACCAGCCATAAAGTCAAAAGCAAAACAGCGATGCTCTTGCAAAATGTGAGTGAGTGCTTTAATTTGAATTGTTTTTTCAAGTTTTATCAATTTTAGACAATTTAACATTTGAATGTTTAATTAAAAAGTGCGAATCTATTCTGAATAGAAAAATAATTTAAACAATTAATTGAATCGTTAGATTAAGAAAATAGTGATTACACCGCATAAACAACTCGTCAGATGTCAATTTTTTGTCCAGAAATTGCTAACCATAACCAGCAAATGAACTGATTAGATATTAGATTTGCACCAATCAGGATCAAGGTAAAAGAAAGATCAGAAATCTGAACTAGTTTTACTTTTAAATTATTTCCTGAAATATTGTGAGATTGACTTATTGTGTAATCTTATTAAGTCAATCTCGCGATATTTCAGTTCAACAAGTTTGAATCACTTTTTTATTATTAAATAAAATTTGTATTTTTATTTTTTTTTTTATGTAAAACCAAGTTTATGAAAACGTCGAGACGTCTGCGTGAAGCAACGTGTACGCGTGAATCCACAACCGTGGTGTGTCTGAGGATGAACAGCTGCCTCTCGTTTAGATGACGTATGCTTATAAATTTTTGATAAAACTGTTTGATTCAGACTGTAAAATTTTACAACCAGGTTAGTCATTAAAAAAAAAAAAAAAAAAAAACCCTGCGACCCATGCCTAGCGAGCTGAATGCACATGGCGCAGCACCTTCACCGCAGCTATTTGAAAGTCGAACAACGTGCTAATGCGCGTTAAGTGAACGTGAATCCGCCAGCTCGGTGAAGCATGAAGCACCTTTTCACTGCGGCACGGCTGAACTTCAGAGCTTCCTCTATGCACGTGCATGAGCTGTAACACTACTGAACACTGACATCAGCTTTAAAAAGGTCGCTATTCGGCTTTGAACTCATAATAAATAAGTTGCTGGACTTTAAAATGTGCAGATTATAAAAGATTATTCAGTCATAAAACACTGCACGATGTATAAAAAATAAATAAATGTCAGTGTGCTGATACATAGCTAGACCTTAGCTTTGACAGATTGGTTTGGCACCGCACTGATCCGGTCCAATCATTTGGTCCACACTCCAGTCCAGTAGGTGGCAGTAGTGGCACCAACGTTGCGTACAGACAAAGGAGGAATAAACGATACTCTCGCAAAATCTGAGTAGTTTTTAAAATGCAATAAAATTTTAGACCATCTGATAGTTTAAAGTTTGCCTAAAAAAATTTATAAAGGTCTGAATCGATTCCAAATCGAAAACCGTCCCAATTCGATTCAATTAATCGAATTATATATATATATATATATATATATATATATATATATATATATATATAAAAAAAAAAAAAACGCCGCAAAAACAACAAATAAATTGCATTTGCATTATGTATTACATTACACGGCTTTACACACACTATCCCAGATCCTGTGAGGTCACTGTTACAACAAAACTACGGGGGAGTATTTGAACAAACCCGCTGTGATTCGTCTGATGATTAAAGCTACGGTGTGTGACACGCTGTGATGGATATGAGGCGAGTGATTCAGAGCAGGATGTCGGTGAGTTTCCCCTTCTCTGGGTGTTTTTTTTTTTTTTTGTGTGTGTGTGTGTGGGACAGGAGGAACAAGCAAAAAAAAAAAGGTTTCAAGTCACTTAGCTCAGAAAAGGGAAGGAATAAAGATAAAAATGGGACGGAGACATGAGCTTATTTACGCATGCTCGGCCCAGACTGCCTGCAGACCTACTTCAACAACATGCCAAACCAGCACACACACACACGCACACACACGTTTGTGTGTGAATGTCAGGAGGAAAGCTTGACGTGTCTAAAATAAACCACGAGGATGAATATCAAAGCACTGAGCGCGTTACAAATATAGACAACAAGCGCAGGAAGCAGCATGTGAGACGCTACTGGGTTGCGGATCAAACGTGGAATAACGGATATTCAACCTTTTTGACAACTTTTTTTTTTTTTTATCTTCTCTGTATTCAGGGAGCTACGGTACACTTTTCTGCTCCATGTAGCCCACTAGCTTATTATTATTTATTCATAACGCACAAATGTTTATGGGTCACGCTCGTGTCTCAGTGTCTCATTTATTTTACACTGACGTTACGCAGCTTATGCTTTTATCCTTTATATACATTTACACATTACAGAAGGACCATTTGCATGCCTGTAAAGAAAGTGACATATTACATGACAGACCAGTTTTCAGATGGGAAAAAATTAAAATCAATAATGGAGACTCCTGGGTTTTGCATGAAAATAGAAAGGAGCGAGTGTGACGAAGTTACCATCCAAAGAACTCATATTCTCCAGTAAAACCTAACAGCTGTTTTACTTAAAACACTGCACACATCTGTATCGAACACTACCGCTTATGTTCAAGCAAACAGTTTCCACACTAGATATTGACCGGTTATTGTTTATGTTATTACTTAGCGCTTTTTATAGATGTTTCTTTCAATGTAGAAATGTTCTCAAAAGCATCATTGCATACGGCTTTTGTTTGGACGTTCCCAAGACTTTTGCACAGTACTGTAAATAAAACAGCTGTTAGGTTTTACTGAGCATGCTGGAGAATAGGAGTTCTTTTGGTAACTTCATCACACTCGGAGTCTACATTACTGATTTATTTTTTCCCCATCTGAAAACTGGTCTGTCATGTGATACGTCACTTTCTTTACAGACATGCAAATATTCTGTAATGCTCATTCTTTTTAGTGCATCTTTGTAGGGAATGGTCCTGTACATAATAAACTTGTATAACAAAATTCGTACTACGGATAATATGGCGCCTAAGACTTTTTGCACAGTACTGTATATTTAAAAAATGCTCAATTTGACTTAGTATGAACACTTCTTCTCAACAGAACAGCTCATTAAGGGCTGTACGAACGCTTGCTGCTGCGCTGGATGCCTTTCTGAGGGCCTGTACGGGATGAACGATTGTCTGTGTGCCGTGTATTTCACAGCAGCGCCGCTGTGCCTGATACACTCATATCATCTGTCTTATTAATGTCACGAGAGAAACAAATAGCAGCTGGGCAGAGAAGGACCAGTTAATAATAATAATAATAATAATAATAATAATAATAATATTATTATTATACTGCAAAAAAAGAAAAGAAAAAATACAAATAATAATATTTCTGAGGATTTGAAGAAAGTATTGTTTCTACAAAACCTCAAAGAAATATCACATATATAGAACACTTCAAAAACCTTTAAAGGTGACCTCTATTTTTGATTTCTCCTTTTTTGAGGTCACCTTAAAAGGTTTCTGAAATCTTCTTGAAAGTTTATGGTACGACTCTAAAAGGTCGAAATATCATGACTGCGTTTCAACTGGAATGTTCCGAATTTATTTAATTTTATTTAATAAATTCCTTTATTTATTTAATGATTGAATTTTATTTAATATTCGGACTTTATTTTACAAAACATTATGATTTTAACTTAAAACAAACAAACAAACAAACAAACAAACAAAAACACAAAACTCTCAAAATTTCCAACAATTTTGTGGCTGTAAATAAGCACATACACATGTACACACACACACACACAGTACATGAGAAAGAACATGAACAATCACGCGCTCTACACACTTATCAAAACTCAAACACCTCCAGGCCTTTACACCCTTATCACCACTCGAGCGTTCTCATTTCTATTCAGCTGGAAGACTGATGGGAAAGTAAGAAGGTGGGGTGTGTGTGTGTGTGTGTTCACAGCTGGGCAGCTCCGCTTTTATTTCCCTCTTCACTCATTCGTCTACACCTCAACACATAAGAGCCGTGAGCCACAAAGTCACACACCTATCGCATCCTAATCCTCTCTCTCACACACCAACACATGAAAATGTCAGGTCCGTCTGACACACTGGGGACCTGACCCGTGACCTTTACATCACTTGTGCGATGTGTATTCTAGAAAACAGCATCACTTCCACCATCTTGAAATTGTGGAGTTTGTACCAGAGGACGGAATCACGAGGAGATGAGATGAGATTTCGTCTTCATAAACTCATCGGTATCTGTGCGGACTAGGCTTTATGAAGAAATCCTTCAGGGTGGTGCTGAGTTTTATAAACACAGACTCTGCCTCCATTTCGACACCGGTCTTGCACCACGCTGCCTCGTCTCTGGTCTGGACTAGGGCTGGGCCGTATGACGAGAGCAAATGTTGATAAGGTATCTTGTAATGTTAGGGCTGGACGTGATCACGTCGCGATATGTTAAGACGTTTCTACGATACATAACCTCAGTACAGGAAGGGGAAATGTTTGTCGCCTATACATTATACAATTTACAAAAAGATTCACACAGTAGAAAATCTGATCTGACAGTCTACTAGATGTGGAAAATGGACAAAAGGAAAAGAATCGGAGGACACAAAAGGACACACCACACACTCAGACAGACTACGTGCAATTAGGGAACACCAATTAACCTAATCTGCAAGTCTTTGGAGGAAACTGGAATACCAGGAGGAAATCCACCAAGCACTCGGAGAACACGAACACTGCACGAGAATTGAACCCTGACCATGAAGGTGCGAGCGAGGCCACAGTCTCTCTCTGTGCGTCAAAACTGTCGGCATCCCTAGAGTACATACTTGAGCATATTTTACATTATTAAACCTGCTCGCGGCTGATTAGATTAAAAGTGTTATAATCTTTCTTTGTATCGTATCTTAAGTTTTGTGCAGAATTTTCCCTTTTAACTATTAACTGTCTTTAAATTAAAGATCCATTTTCGACACCACTTTACAGAATCGGTTACTGTTCGCTTGGGTCTCTTTTTTTCCCCCAGCACTGACTCAGCCAGGTTTCTTCCTCAAATATGACGATGAGCCACAGTCATGTGACCGAGTATGTGACTAAGATTCCCGGGTGCTGGTACAGCGACCCGCAGCCAGGAGAGTCCAGAGAGAGCGGATGGGCCGCGCCCGGTCAGGGACACTCGGACTCGCGCATCGATCACGTCTCCAGGTTGATGCAAGCGGAAGCGGCGGATAGCGCTTTCCTCAGAGTGTTTCACTTACCTCATAAATATAAATCTTACCTCAAAATGCTGAATATACGCTTATGGCCGTTCTTTGAAGTTAAACACAAGATGAATACGTCTTTACGTTAAAACAGATCAAATAAAATCATCTCAGCTTTGATCCTTAAGGATCGAATATGTTCCATGCCATTTTCTTCACCTCATCCAACCCTACTCCAGAGTCCGTAAGAGAGATCGTAAAAAAAAAAATAAATAAAAAAAATGCACTGCATTATTTTGTCATCATGTTTAATGAGAACATTTTGTGAGGAAACCACAGCGCACACATCCTGCTGTCCTGGTCCAGATGATAAATAAACACCACAGGCTTCCTCCTCTATGTGATGGTTTGCCTCGACAAGGTTAAAAGAAGAGATTTTATGAGGACTTTTAAACGTACACACGGTACGAGCTCTGCGCCAGGTGGCAGTGACACGGGATACACACATCGCTACAGACACGATACAAACAGACCGGACAGGACGGAAAGTGAGTGCTCTCTTCAGTTAAACATAAACAAAGAAGAAGTCTGAAATAATGCAATGAACATTTTATATATATATATATTTCTATGATACAATTTATACGAGGGGCATTCCAGTCAAAACCGGGACGTTTAATTACACAGAATACAATACACAGTCATCAGAGTAAAAACTTCCTTTATAATCCCCTGATACACTAATACACTCATCCCAGTGTTTCGTGCTTGGACACCATCAAGCACATTACAGGACCTCCTCGGCTGGTAGTTATCGTCATATCCCCAGTACGGTCCTGACCTCGCTCCAAGCCATTTCCACAAGGAGTTCCTGGGAGGCCGGCGTTTCCGACGTCAAACAGGCCGTCTGATCACGGAGATCACTTTCTACCTTGATGGTGTCCAAGCACTAGTGAAACTCTGAGATAAGTGCATCAGGGGATTATATAGACCAGACCCGGGCATTTTAAGGCCCGGGGGCCAAATCGAGTCGGCATTACGAGACGTAGCATCCGGCCCTCTACAATATTTTCTGCTTCTCATTTGGCCCCTGGGGAAAAATAATTCCCCACCCCTGCTTTAGAGAAATGAAGGGAGTTTTCACTCTCTGAATGTTGTTCTGTTATTCTGGGGCAAAAAAAAAAAAAAAAAAACTCGAACTCGGTTTGACTCGAACACCCGTCGTATTATTTTGATCTCACAGACGCTTTGAAGCAGAAGATCAAGGTTATGAAATATACCTTTTATTCAACTTTTACGAAAAGAATTAAAGGAGTAATTCATCAATCATCCAAACTTCCAATACCAGTCGAACCTTTAGTGGTTTATAATGTTTCTGTTACCCATTACAACACTTTCTGATATCATACGGTTTTTATCATTTTTAACTAAAGTTAATGTTGGGGACGATGCACAAGTCAACTTCTTGTTACTACTAATTTTACAGCAACCATAGAGAACTTATTTCGTCAGCAACTTCTCTTATTTCTCTCACTTGTTAAAAAAACAAACAAACTAAAAAAAACAAGGACATTCTTTTTAGATTAATAAAGCCTGCTGTACACAGGGCAGGGGTAGCTCAGTGGTTAAGGCATTGGACTACAGTTCAGAAGATCCCAGGTTCAAACCTCACAACCACCAAGTTGCCCTTGAGCAAGGCACTTAACCCTCAATTGCTCAGATGTAATGAGATTAAAAAAATGTAAGTCGCTCTGGATAAGGGCGTCTGCCAAATGCCTAGATGTAGATGTACACAGTACCGCAGCTCTAGCACTTTTTTTTTTATTTTTTTTTTACATCATCTCCATTACACCGTTCGCAGCATCAGACTGTACACCTTTGCTAAAATTAGCGTCCGTGCTGAGCGTGTGATAAAGGATGATGGCAGAATGAATCGAAGCCTTATGAACTGCTGCTTATGTTTTTCCCCCCAACTTTCAAACGTTGTGTGCGACATCTGTGAAGGTTTGAATCCGTCCACACACGTCTGGGCTTCACCAATGCATGTGAAAAAAAAAAGAAAATTGCTGAACTGATTCAACACTTCCTTAATGCAAGAAGTCTTCCTGATAAAATTGAGTGTGTGTTTGGGGAGTGGTCACCACAAAACAGTTCTTCTCATCAACATGGAGCAGAACTGACAATCTGCACTCGAGTGGGTGTAAAGATCTCAAATTTGTTTTGGCGGAACAGTTCTTTCAAGAACTGTATCGGCAAGTGCATTTGCAAAACCCATCCAGCACCATGATGAAACTCATCTCATGAAGACCTTCCCAGGAAAGAAAAGGTAAAAGGCTTAGGGGTCGCTGAATGGTTAAGGCATTGGACTATGGTTTAGAAGGTCCCAAGTTCTAACAAAACCACCAAGTTGCCACTGTTGAGCCCTTGAGCAAGGTCCTTAACCCTCAACTGCTCAGATGTATAAGGAGATAAAAATGTAAGTCGCTCTGGATGAGGACGTCTGCCAAATGCCTAGATGCAGATGTAGGAAAGCAAGACCAAAACGTTACCTCTGCTCCAGAGGAGAAGTTCATCACCAATCAACAAACCGCACCTCAGATTAGAGCCGTTATGAAGGATTTACAGAGAGAAGTAGCAGATGCATTTCAAGATCAACTGTTCAGAGGTCGTTGTGTATTCTGGACGCCTTCAAATTTGCTTTACAGTGTAGGGGGAAAAAAAAAAAAAAATCCCCAAATCAGGAACGACCATGGAGTTAGAAAGAGATCCCAAAATTTTGAGCGGTAGTCTATATTCATCTTATACATGTATCTTATTATGTAACTGTGACCATTCCCCATTCTTTGTATCCTTTTTCCCCCAAATGATCCAGACCCCCTCTGCCCTCCGGACATGCCTGACTAGACCATGAAGACGGTCTCAACCATGAAGACGGTCTCAACCATGAAGACGGTCTCAACCATGAAGACGGACTGCAGTCGCTCAACAGTTTTGTACCCGAGCCTCCAATAATGGAAGTGGACTCCTTATTAACTTAAACTCCTCTCCTGTTATTCTGAACTTCCAGCCTCCTAACACACAGTATGACTGCAGATCAATCCCTGCTATGCGTCATCACTCACATGAGGATGGATTCCCTGTCGAGTTGAGGTTCCTTCCTTCTTCCCTTCCTCAGGGAGTTTTTCCTCGCCACAGTCGTCCTCGGCTTGCTCGTCGCACCATTGTGACTTAGACACGTTTCTTCACACTTTTCAACCTCATTTCTTTCTAATTCTGTAAAGCTGCTTCACGACAATTAATCACTGCAAAAAGCGTTATATAAACTATTGAAACTCCAGCCTTATCGCTAGCTAATGTATGAAAGTAAAAGACATTATGGACTACTGACTGGACTGCATGTCTAAATGTAGCGTAATTTGTTTTGTATTTCACATTAATGATCATTTGCTCTCCTCACTCATGGCCTCATGTCTCATGGCCGACTTCCTCTTGGTCACAGGGTTAAATCCCACACACACACACACACACACACACACACACACACACACACACACACAGTCATACGCCTGCCTCAAGATAAGCATAAAACACTGGGTGAGAATCATATGCCTCGGTCACGCTGGATGAATAACCAGGTTGACGAGGTTTATTTGAAAAAAGAAAAAAAACCTCTATTCAGCCGTGTTTCTTAACAGCAAAACAAATTCGCTTGTTTCTTTTAATCAGCTAAACCCATTTCGTGTTATCGCACACACTCACACACACGCTGCTCGAGTGTCCATTAACGTCTATAAACTCTGAGTCGAGTGTTTCAGCCGTGAAAACGCAGCGGCTGAAAATGCGCAAATACAATTTTTTCACTAATTGCCTCGATTTCTGCACGCTCGTGCGTTTATCTCGTGCATTAACCCGCGTGTCTACACTCTCTCACTGTTTTTTTTTTTATCCAGGAAAAGCGACCACGTGGATCGCGCTGTAGGTGTACGATTACTGACGACGCTAGAGGTTAAAAGCATCGGGGTCACCGCTGGACCGAGGGACCGCCCACTAAACCAAAAATATCCGACCGACGGGAATTTAAACCGACCGCGTCCGCTTTTACAGCGCGCCGTTTCAAAGCCCTCGCTTAGTTGAAATATATTCTTCGACCTTGAGTTGAGCTCGGATATTGATTATATTGTTAACTCGCTACAAGAAAGTGCCGGAATAAATACACATGTCGCTTCCCTTGGTATTTAAAAAAGAAAAAGTGTTTCCCATCACATACACACACGATATATGAAGTGTGTGTTACTTCACCATAACAGTCAGCAACTCTGGACCTACAAACTAACCTCCAAATGTACGACTAATAAACCGAGATCACTACAACACCTGACCCTCACAGCCAGCCGTACGTGATCGTCGACCGCACCCGAACCCGAACACACCTGTTAATGCCTAGTGTCAATAAGATCGAAAAGACCTTTAAAAGGTTCTATATTGTATATATTTCTTTAACACAGCTTTCAGAGCTCCCTGAAGTGTGTGTGAAAGCTCCTGCTGAACTACACCTCCGATAAACACTTTTCCATCCCAACTTCTTTTATTTCACTCCTCCTCAAAATGTGCCATTTCAGTGTTTATATGAAGGAGGTACAAATGAGCCACGCCTACCAGGTAACCGCGAGCTGAGCAACAAGCTGGGAGAGGGGCTCTTCTTATATGAGGTCACAATAGGGGGAAAATATAACTGGCTTGTTAATCGGCAAAAAAAGATAAAAAGTAGTAGTAATGTTGAGAGTGTTTCCACTTGGCTGGGCCTCTTAACTCACAACTATTATTATTATTTATTATTATTATTATTATAAATGGAGGGGGCGGCATAACACACTCGGAGGACAGACGTCCCTGATTGGCTGTAGAGCCGCGAATAATGTGCGAGCACTTAGTACCTCTGATCCCTCCCCTCTGAGAGAGTTCGGCCAATCAGCTCTCTCTAGACTTCCGACTGTGAGAGGTTACAGCATCACCCGGGAATCGAACTCGCGATCTCCGGATGATAGGGTGAGCGCTTTACCACTGTGCCACTCGTAATAAACAGTCTACTGTAGCAAACAGTCAACAGTCGCAGGGCGCTGTGCTGCCGCCAATGTGTGAATAGCTTTGAGTGCACCACCTGTAGGATTATAGAGGAACTGCAACATTTCACCAGCTCAGATCAAACATACAAGTTAAAAATTAATTTAAAAAAATATTTGAGTGATGAATGAATTTTCACATAAGAAAAAATTATAAAAATTTTCTCCATCTTTAAAAAGCAAGTAATTATAATTTTTTTGACTGTACATACACACTGGAATCCTATATGTCTTTAAAAAAAAAGCGAATTTAAATTATTTGCAGCTTTAAATATTCTTCTATTCCGTTTTAGGTGGAGAAAAACCAAAAATGAAGAGACACGAGGCAGGATCTCCGTTGCCTTTACTGCAGGGAATTATACGATTACTCCAGGCTTGGAACGGAGAGCAATACGGAGTAGTGGTTGAACACGACACGCGTAACCATTACACTCGATGGGGTGTAGAGTGCTGTGTAATAAAGCAAGAGAGAGGTTTAATTAGTGGAGATTTAAAGGAGTAAAAATGGGGAACAGTGCACACTCTCTCTCTCAAACACAGAGAGAGAGAGAGAGAGAGAGAGAGAGAGAAGATAAAAGCTTGTCTACGTGCTCCTGCCACATCTGCCTGGTGCCTGATTCAATGTGCTGGACTTCCTCCATTTCAGTAGTCTGGTACTGACTGATCTTAAAACACACACACACTTTTGCTCTACATCTCTTGCTCATCTGATCTTATTCCCTCTCATACACACATAGGATTTGTTTAAACAACGAGTGAAATGCACACAAATGGCGAGGCGACGACGGCGCCACATGAGCGTACAACTTGATGTTAAACACCAAAGCATTACACGGGATTACGCTCAGCACGAAGCAGAAGTCACATCTCATTAGCCCTTAATTAGACTAATAATTAATAAAAAAATGTTTAATTAATAATAATAAAAATAATAAAACACAACAGCTGGCACAGCCCTTACTGCAGCGCACATATGTCCTACATGAGGAGTCTGTCTGAGAGTATTTGTTCATTCTCAAAATTACACACAACAAACAGGAAGGGGATGGGGGGGGGGGGGGGGGGGGGGGGGGGGAAGATGGATGAATTTTAGAATATGTGCTTTAAATGATTATGATGATAAAAAGCTCAGAATGAATGAACATACGGTGATTGAAACAATCTGGGCCATGTCTGCCTAAGTTACTAATGTAAGACGCAAGTTATCTGAGGCGTGTCGATTTAGGAAAAATAATCATTGCCTGGGGTGGTGTGATGAATATTACCGATCATTCAGAAGGACAAGAGAAACTAGGACAAACCGTTACAGCACATACAAGTATTCCCCGACTTACGAACATTTGTAGATACGAACAAAATCACAGAAGTGGCTCACGTACTACAATTGTAAATATTGATATCTGGTGCGCTAACGTTTCTAATTTTCATACAATACTGTTTCTCTATATGACTCAATGCAGGTTCGTCAAATAGTTAAGGCTTATTCTGTTCTTGTGTTTACCGGCGAGTAAATATTTTATCATAACATGCCGAGTTATGGGTTAGTTCATATTAGTTGTATCAGAATAAGATAAATGCCACATGCAAATAATAAAAACAATAATCAGAGGCATGTACAGCTCTACTTATAAAAATTTATTATTATTATAGTATTAGTATGTAGTTCATCATCACATGCGTTAGTTTATATTACTTGTGTCAGGATATGGTAAATGTTACATACATGTGCACATATTAAAAACAAAAATCTGATCAGAGACAGGCACGTCCAGCTCTAATTGGGATATAATGTACTGGATTAATTAATTAAACCTGACGTGTTGATTCTAGGTTTTACACAGGGACTCTGAGAACAGAACGAAAGCTATGGAGAAGACTGAGCTAGAGAGACTGAAGGTTCATTCCAGAATGTTCCAGAAAGGTGTTTATTACATGACGCAATTTTATTCTAATCGAACTGTCATTTCTACGACTTTTTTTGTTCCTGTGACAAAGACGAGATGTCACGAATATTAATGAACATTGACGAAATCAGATTGTAATATTGTTGACGCAAAAAAGACGCGAGTAAAAGACATAAAAACTAATAGAACCTCCATCTTTATTTTTCGTCAACGTATAATTTCCGTCTCGATCCGCTGCGATACGAGTGTTCAGTTATCACGGCACGAGCGGCGGTGTTTCCGGGGATCACGGCGCGCGGCGTCTCAGGGGTAGTTTGCGCGCGCAGTGACGTCTTGAACTCTTCGCTGTCACAGCAAGCAGTATTACTCGGGATAAACAGAAGAGACGATATTTGGGTTCATTTTCTTCATATTGAACCGGAGAGAGAGAGAGAGAGAGAGAAAAAAAGCCGATGTGTCGTATGATATCAGAGGGGAAACATAATAATAATAATAATCTTATTGCTAAAATATTGTGTTTTTAGACATATACTAGACTAAAATGCTCAAGGGTTCCTCTGACTAATACTAGACTAAAATACTCGAGGATTCCTCTGACTAAAACTTGACTAAACAAAGACAGGATATGATTGACTAAATATGATAAAATCGAACATTTATCCCGGGACTAAGACTAAGATTGAAAACAGCTGACAAAATTAACACTAATCCAGAACTACAGTTGGAGCATTGCTAGAAAATGAACCAAGAAATCAGACTGAGAAACCCTCAGCTGTGTGAACTTACATAAGCTAAACGCGGATCCGTTCCCACAGGTGGCCCACCCGCCCGCACCTGGACCTCGCTCTGGATTGAGGTGACGCAGAGCTTTCGATCCTGTGTACACCTTTCTTTTAAAAAAGGTCTGAGGGTTCAATCTTTCTCTGGCTCAATTCTGCGTCCTTCAGCTCGGGCGGTGGGGGTTGGGATGAATCAAAGTCGTCGTCGAGGACATATCGGACCTCTGAATGAACTCGGAGTAGCTGAGGAGAATCGAGAAGAATAAGCGTCCCCAGAGAAAGAAGGCACGCTCAGGGCCTCCTACGCAGGTGCGATATAGAAAATATTTCGACTCTACACTTTAACACAGCTTGTGTTATGTGGGAGGAAAAAGGCCGGAAATAAAAGTGATAATGTCTCGGATACGTAAACAAATATGTGATAAGTACGTTTTAAGGAGGACCCTGTGCAGGAAATTAAACTACAACAGAAGACTGCGATCTGCAAAATCAAAAACTATAGGATCGAGATACTGTGAGATTCTCTCAGAGATTTATAATCATACACGATATCAGGCTACAGGGTCCCAAACAAAAACGGGGGAAAAAAAAAAAAACCTGTGGTGTTTAATAATTTGATTAATGATGCCTTCAAAAAGAAATGATTCAACGCTGATAAGGACTCATCAGACCACATGACCTTTTTTCGTCGCTCCAAAGTTCAATCTTTATGCCCAATAGCAAACTCATGCCGTCTCAATGAGGGTTTATTTACTTATGGACACACAGTGGTTTAGTCCCAATCCTTCACATCGCGTGTGTTTGGAAAGCTCTTAGTTTCACTATTAAACAGAGCAGTGATTTTTTTTGTGTGTGTGTTTTAAGTCATCTCCATTCAAGATTTTTTTTTTCCTGACCTTATTTCTTTCAGAGTTGACGGTTCAGCGTGATCCTTCTTAGTTTTGATAATGTCCTGAAGAGTTTTCTTTGCTTGATGCAGCCCGAATTTGACCATTCTGAAATGGCCACCTTTTTTCAGCCAGGCAGTGATTGATAGACAGATGGATAGATGGGCTGCATGATTATGGGCAAAATAATTATGATGATTATTTCACTATTGAAATCACATTTATTTATTTATTTATTTTATTTATTTTTTTCGTTTGAATTTTTTTAACACTGTGAAACACTGCTTTCACATCCAAGTTGTGCTTCGTTCCTGCTAACGGGAAAAGCTTTGCATCAAAATATAATTATATTAGTTGTTTTCGTTGCTTGAAGCCCAATAAATTGACCCTTCTGAAATGGCAACTTTTTCCATGCAGTAATCCATGCAGATGAGATACAGGATTTACAGTGGCAAGTCTTCTTATGCAGGAATTTACACACTGGAGCACGAGTCAGATTTAAAAAAAAAAAATTTTTTATGAATACCACATAAACGATTTACAAATAAAGACGTTCAGATCCTGCTTGATAAATGAGACTTGTTAAAATTACACCAACATACTATGAAGTCATCCTAAGCACTGAATTATTTTTCATTTTAAACATGTAAAACATCCAACAGGATACGACCAGGCGAGCGGACGTACTATACGTTACTCGGCACTTGTGACCCTGGTTCTTGCCTGACCTTATGCAGCTAATTATCCGACCCTTCTTGAATCGACGTCCTATGTGCCCAAAAAAGTGTCGGCCCAGTGCCTTCACTTATGCAGCTTAAACTCTACAGTGGAAAAAACTTAAAGGAAGCAAATAATAACCCGGCCTTGTGAAAATAATTTCTCAGCCAACTATAGGGAGGAAAAAAACAACAAAAAAAAAAGAAACAAAAATTAAATGCTCTATATGATCCAAGATCAAGATTCTATAGATGGCATTTTGGTCACATCGCTCAAACACATTATTCCCAGTGATCTAGATGGGATAGCTTTATGACATTACTGAACACAATACCGCTCAACTCTGATCATCTCCAGAACAATATGGAGTGACGGAAAAATATATACTTGGGTTAAATTTGGTTTCAAAAAATAAATAAATAAAAACAAAACTCATGGAGGTGCACTGATCAAACACCGTGCATCAGTATCTGTACAAACAGATCAGACGTGCAATCATGTCATGGAAATCCCCTTGAAGCCCAACACCATCACAAAGAAAAGAACCTAGTACATTAATCAGCTCATGATGTGTGATGAGGAACTGTATGAGGATGTATGGCGCGCACACAAACACAAAATCCCACCATCTTTTCAACACATAATAGATTGCTAGGAAGGATACCGCATGACCAGAACAAGACAATTGCCCCATGTACGATCTTGACTAACCCTGGTTTGTTCACAGGGGCGGGACTTGGAGGCTTAGAGAGCATTCTATTGGATGCAAAATGGACGCGTAAAATACCAATAGCTACAGTATACATTTTTTCATTGTAGATTTGATATTTACTGTATTACTTGTTTCCACAAAAGGGACACTGACTGGGTTTCCTGATTATGGTTCGAGTTATACATGGTTAGAATTATAGTTTGCAATCCGTGATGAAGCGTCAGAGAGGGATTCGGGATTCAGTCTTGTGTTTGAAGCTATTTAGCATTGTAGCTTGGCTTAGGTGTAAACAACTAGGACGCAATTTAGAATGACTTGAAAGCAATTAATATTAGAGACGGGAGAAATAAATAGATCCAGTTATCAATCATCTTTTGATCATCTGTGATTCCCGTCCCTAATTACTACAGAGACAAAGTGTTTGTTCAACATGAAATAACATTGTGTGTTTTCTTGCTTAGAATGTAAATGTGGGTTTTCTCAGGCAGCTCCTCTCTCTTCAATACCATGGACCGTACAGGCCTACTCTCACACATTCTGTGACAGACAGTTAGTATAATTGACGATTATTAAAGCACATGGGATGTCGAGTGATACGTATAGTTCAGGACTCGGCAACCTTCAACACTCAGAGTTATTCAAAGATGTTTCCCACAGAAAAAAAAAAAAAAAAAAAAAAAAACACCGGGAGCCACAAAACATTTTGACATCTGAAATGATAACACTGCCTATAGCTATGTATAAAAAAATTTAAAAAAATAGTGTGTTGAATTTATGAAATGAATGAACCGCTACAGAGAAAAACTACATTTTATTTCTGCATGCAAAAAAAAAAAAAAAAAAAAAAACATTTTGAAAAATGCTCAGTTGAAGGTTACCGTCAAATAAGATACTCATTGTTTATTTGAGCTGTCTATTGATGTCTATTTCTGAAACAAAAAGCCGAACTTAAATTATCCACTTGCAATGCAACAAAAAAAAATGCTGTCTGCTTCTGTGTGCCATTTTATCGTGTGTACTGGAGCGTGCAGCCTGAATTAAAAAAAGGGATATTTATATAACTCGAGTGTCGCATATCGGCGGTCATCGCCATAATCTTAAAATGTTTTATTATATAATGAAATACATTTACACTAAATATTTATTTCCCAAAGTCGAAAGGGACACATGCTGCTCCGGAGCCGCGGGTTGTATAGTTCAACGCTGCGGTGCTGTTACAGTCTATTATAATCACTCATGGTCAAGTTAAGCCTTGATTTAATCACATATACATTACTGAACAGTGAAATTCTTTCATCGCATATCCCAGCGTAACTGAGGTCAGAGCGCAGGGTCATCCATGATACGGCGCCCCTGGAGCAGACGGAGTTAAGGCAATGGCAACCTGGTGGAGCCGGGGCTCGAACCGCCGACCGTCGGGTCAGTAACTCATATACATTAATGCAAGACATGGGTTCAATCCAACTTGGGTTCGGGTGTCCGTGAGTCGATACGGGATTCACAGGGTTCAATGATGCGACTAATCAGTGTATTAGATGAAGGATACATGAGAAAAAGATAAGAAATGAAATATGATATAACAAATAAGACGAGGACTAGACAGAATCTTGGATGTGATTGTGTGTGTGTGTGTTTTGGGAAGCACTGACGGGGTATTTCCCATCATGGTTAAAGCAGTTGAAGGCCAGATGCTGCACATCTGGCGCGCTTACCGTCGATGTTCTCGCGGTCGCTGATGTGCTGCAGGTTGCAGCCCGTGTCCTCGCGGCTCAGCTCCGCTTCCGGTCGGTACGGCTCCAGGCGGGAATGGGCGTTTCTCCGCAGTTTGGGGCTGGAGGACACGCAGCACGAGGTGGTGTTCCCCATGGTGGTGGTGGTGGTGGTGGTGCAGGGCCGAATAAATCTCTCCGCTTACACACACACACCTACCTACAGGGCTGATGAGCTAATGATGGAGTCAGGGGCGTAGCAGCACCTCGAAGGACACACACTGTGTGTGTGTCTCTCTCTCTCTCTCTCTGATCATCTACACACACACGCACCCGCTCTCGGCTGTACCCGCGCCATTGAAACGCACCGACGTCAGATGCATAAACAAATAAATATTTATATGCTGTAGTCAATCCGAGCACGCTCGAATCCCCCCTAATAATAATAATAATAAATAAATAAATCTCCAGATACACACGCACACGGCAAACCCGGCGGAGCGAACTAACACCCCGTCATCGTCATGAAACGACTTGCAAACATATAAGCATTACAAAAAAACGTGTCGCTGCTCCGGTGTTAGAGGAAAACGATAAAAAAAAAACAACAACTAATCGCTCAGCGCGACATCCTAGAGACGGGTGTGTTTTTTTTCCTGTGCTGCGGTGGGTGTTACTCCATAACTGCGCCGACATGCAACAGAGCAGCAAAGGGAAAAAGGTTCCGGTTCAAGTGGGAGGGGGAAGCGCGTGCGCGCGCACGCACGCACGCACAGAGAGAGAGAGAGAGAGAGAGAGAGAGAGAGAGAGAGAGAGAGAGAGAGAGAGAACTTTTTCTTTAAGATATATTTTTTTAACTAGATTTTATCTTTGACTGCAGAGATAAATGTCTGTACCCTTTTTATTTGATACTATTATTTTTTTGCTGTATTTTTCTCTTTTTTACTGTTATTTTTTTCTTTTGTTGATCTGTCTATTCAATCTAATTTTTAACAAAAATAAAGGGAAAAATGCATTTTTATATTTATATATTTAGTCCGTACCCTTTGTGTTCTATTTTATACTATTTTATTTGAAACTATTTCTCAATATTTTTTTACATGACTATTTATTTCTTTTGTTGATCTATCTCTACTCTATATACCCTATATATATATATATATATATATATATATATATATATATATATATATATATATATATATAATAAATAAATATTTAGTATGTATATGTACCCTTATATTTATTTATTTGTTTGCTTGTTTATTTTATACTGTTTTATTTTTATTTTCTCCGTTTTCTTTACTTTTTTAATTACTCTTTTTATCCATCTTTCTAAGATTTTTATTCTGTTTATCTATCTTTCTATTTCTCATGCTAATAAATCTTGATTTTTTTTAATTTAGTTTAAGAATTTGCATAACAAGAAAACACCCGATGTCGTAAGATATAAATTCTAAAAACTAAAAAAAAAAAAAAAAATAGCTGAAAAAAAATTGAGCAACAGATAGACAAAAAAAAAAAATGACACCAAACACGTTTTAATCAAAGTATAATCTAAGGAACGTTAAGTGCTGCGCACAGACTAGGCGAAGTGCGCCCTCTTGTGGTGCAGAATCTAATAGCTATTCGAACCAGGGAGTTCTGCCTGTATTTTCATTCAGTCACCTTTAGCTTTGATTACAACACACAGTGTGGGGTCCAGTTCATGTGCAAAGATGATTCCTCCCAGAACCGCTCTTTCACAATCCTGGAGTCCTGGAATATACCCGTGTCATCAGTGAAGAAAAACTCCATAGATGTGAAAACCTGGTCATTCAGTACATTCAGGTCGTCAGCTGACTTCATTTTATTGCCACATAACGTTGCTGAGTCGAGACCTGAGAGACTGAAGCCAGATCATAACACTGTCCCCAGAGGCTCGTACAGTGGACACTATGCATGACGGGTGCAATTTAGTAACATTGTCAATGCTGTGAGTCAAGTTACGAGTTCATTATAGTTAATAGAGACTCTGTTACCAGTTATTAATATAAGGTACAATATAAGCCACCGTGTTGTTAGTAGTATTTCCTAAATTATTATAATAATAATAATAAAAATAAAAATAATATGATTTTTTCTAGGTTACTGATCTAGCTCAGGCATTGGTAGATTAGTATTTTAGGGGATAAACTGTAGATTACAATATATCTCCACCTCAATAATGCTTAACTTAATTAATAAGTTAATGTTTTATTAACTTTGCTACTGTTTTATATGTTAATTAGGGATTATCTTACATTTAAGCAGGTGGCGTTTAATAAGATTTGAACGATTATTCTTTACACCCAAAATCTCATCCTTGTGTGCAAAGCTTCGTCCCCAAAGCTTATAACAGTACACATACAAAGTTAGCAGGGCTAACACAGATTAGATTGCTAATACAGTATGTTAGAGGAAAAAATGCGTAAACTTCATACATGTTTCTCTCTATTAGTATTTGTAATCTGATGTAATTTCGTAACTTTTTAATTAAACTATTGTCAATTTCCATGTGTGGGTGCAAAAGTGGGCGCAACTTGTGAATTTAAGGAAAACTCAAAAGCACAAATATTATAATCCTCCAGTGTACCTGATATACAGTGGATCAACCACGCACTTTTCCTTTAAGTCCAAAGAAATAATCTTCAAACTATTTTATCATCATTTCATCACAAACTGAACTTTATAGAAGAATCAGTCGCATATTCAGTCACAGTCTAAATAATAATTTCAAATCATTACATAATACCTAAAAATGATATTAGATATTTCACATGTAAATCATGGCATGTATACTAAGGGATCATAATTTGTAAAAAAAAATTTGAGTATCATGTTTCCCCTGCACTTTACCCAGTAGGTAAAGTGCTGCCCTCTAGTGGTAAGAACAGCAATAAACATTGGCAGGAAACTCACTCACTGTCTATACCACTTTATCCAGGAGACTTAGGGCACGAGGTGGGGTACAATCTGGATGGGGTGCCAATCCATCGCAGGGCACGCACACATACACACACAGTCATTCACACACTATGGACAATTCTTTTTTCATGCTTTAGAATATAGAAGCTTTATTATTCATAATTAGCAATATATAATATCGGGGGCATGGTTGCTCCACGCTCAGCACTGTCAACTCACACCTCTGGTTTGTGAGTGTGTGTGCTTGTGCCCTCTGATCCCTGGTGATCCCCCCCCCCCCCCCCCCCCCCCCCCCCCCCCACACCCGCACCTTCAGCACTAAGTCTCCGCCCCCAGACCCTACAAAAGACACATGGTAGGAAAATAAACAAATGAATAAATCTATATAATATTACTAACTGCACAAAAATGTATCACTGCTTCTCCAAAGTCTGATATTTAATAGCCTGCTTAATATTTATTTATTCTACAAAAGAGGTGGCCCTGCTGATTGATACCCCGAAAAGGAGATTAATAGGCAGTGAATAGACAATAATGAAGGTCAGTCACATTTCTCTGTTTAATGTCTCAAAGAACATGCACATAACTTTAATAGGATAAAAATCCATATTCATGTCATTGGCAGTCTTTTACTTCTGACTTTTAAATAGAACTGTGGTCAGAAGTTACATGCACTCATCATGAACATGAATAGAGAGTCAACATTATGCAGGGACATGCAGAGATAAAACTATATCACATGCAGCACAGAAAATTCTTGGTTTGTAAGTTTGTCATTTATCAGCTGTTTTTCGTCACCATCGACAAACCAGGGAAGATCTCTGGTTAGATATTTGATTGCTCTCATTGGCAGATTTGGAGGAGTTCATCTAAATTTCTTGTGTGTGGGCCCTGCGATGGACTGGCCCCCTGTCCATGGTGTACCTTGTGCCCTAAGTCTCCTGGGATAAGCTTCAGAATACAGGATAAAGTGGTATAGACGATGAGTGAGTGAGCCTTTATAAAGATGAATTTATTTTTTGAACACTTCTGCCATCTAGTGATGTTTTGTGTGTATTTTACTGCCACCCTAATGGAAATACCAACACAGCATCTACTGAAGTCCAAGCAAAATAACCCAACACTGAAACATTCATCTGACTGACTATATTTCATTCTCTAAAAATGAGATGCTGTGTGCTACAGGGTTGTTCTTTTCTATTAGTCCAGATTTCTGATCATCCATCCATCCATCCATCCATCCATCCATCCATCTAGGAACCTTTGTGGTCCAAATAGGGACCGTGGAGCCCATTTTTTATTGCTATTGTATTTATTTCCATTTTATGACAGTGGTTGGACCTCCGGTCAACGTACACACACTCATTCACACACTACGAGCAATTTGGAGCACCAATTAGCCCAATCTGCATGTCTCCGGACTGTGGGAGGAAACTGGAGGAAACCCATCAAGCAAACATGCAAACTCCATAAAACCTCTGACGAGGGAGAATTTATTATGTAAGAAGTCTCTCCAGAGAGTTAAATGAAGAGGATAAGTGAGCACTTATAAATGAGCATGAATAAAACATGATCCAGGATTTAAATTTCTGTTAAATATCAAAACAGGATGTGTCTAAAAATTTCCATAAAACATGAGTCATAAGTGAAATTCAGCTCTGCTGTCGCTGAGAATCAGTCTTGCCGGCGTGACGTCAGGGCTGTGATTGCAGACTAAACAGCCTGCGTGTCCTATACAGAACACACGAACAGATGCCGAGTGGTACATTCGAAACCCCTTAAATTTGCAGCTTTTTATTCAGATATTCATCATGAAGCAGAGAACACTCTTTCATTTCGTAGCGATGTTGTATTCTGTCTGTATTTCCATTAGTTACATTTTGTGATGTCTGTATAGTTCGAAAAGGTCATTATGAAAATATGAAAGGTTTTAAAAATTAAAATGTCATGCTTTCATTAGGATATATAGAATTGGACCACACTGACGAGAGCTCTCAGCGAGACCAGACAATGTGGCCGAGGTGAGAATATCTGCAATATTACATCACATGTGAAATAACTGTGCCATTTAAAAAAGTGCCATGGTATTTTGCATATATACGTATTTTTAAACTTACTGAATTTCCAAAAAAACTCCATATATCCATGAATCCATCCATTATGTCCAGTCATGTTCAAAAGTTAGTAACCCCTCTTTTAATTCTGTGTGTTTTTGTGTAAAAACAATAAAAATCTAAGCAAGTCTCACTATTAGGCAAATACAACCTCAGACAAAAAACAGCATCTAACCTTTTTCACCGTGCCATTATTTATTTAACAAAAACGAAGTAAAAAAGATGCCTACATTTGGCATACACAGAGTGGTTCATGGTCAAAGTGACTGCACGGAGCCCAAGTCCTTTTATTTCTCAGGAGATAAGGGACACCTTGGACAGGGTGCTAATTCATCACAGGGCAACCACACATACACACACACACACACACACACACACACACACACACACACACACACACACACACACACACACACACACACTATAAGTAATTTGTGAACAACAATTAAGACAACAAACTGTACTTGTTCAGTCTTCTTCTAATTGTGCAGAATTAACATTTAACATAGACGGTCAGAGATGTAGCTCTTGTTTTTTTTTTTTTTGCATTTCTCTGAGCACTGTATGGTCAGACCTTGGGGTGAATGTACTGGGACGCCCACTCCTGGGAAGATTGACAACTGCCTTGATTGCTTTTCACTGCACTTGTGAATAATTTGTCTTAGTGCAGAATGTTGAACTTCAAAATGTTTGGAAATGGGTTTATAAACTGTCCCAGATTGATGTGCACCAAACGATCGCTTCCCTAAGACCACTGCCTATGAATGCTCCAGAGATCTGCAATAGTCAATTAATCAAGGATTGATGTTTAGCAGGGGGCTGGAGAAGAAAAAAAACGAGAAATTGAGACCACGTGACTCATAGCTCCAGCACCAAAATACGGAAAGGGGTGCGCTCCGAGTACAAACTGAATGTCTTTATATTTTAGGCCAAGCTGAAAGTAGAACTCAGCTACTCAGTAATTCTCTCCATGCCTGTTTAACAACGCACGTGTAACACTAATCTGAGTATCCCCCCCACCCCCTTTATGCTTCTTCTTCCTTTATTTTTTAGCGGTTGGCAGCCAGCTTTTAGGTGCATTACTGACACTCACTGGACTGGATTGGTATTGCGTGGACAAGAATCACGATTTTAGGGGGATTGCTGCCACCTGCTGGACTAAATCGGCAAAGCTGAAGAGTCAAGTTTTGCGAGATCTCTCGAACTTTTGCAAGACCTCGCGAAATGTTTGCGAGACCTTGCGAACAACTTTTTTTTCCTAGCTTTAATTTTTTTTCCCCACCCATATCCTGTTAGCCCTTTTTTTTTGCTTTGCATTTCTTTTTTTTTTCAAGGTGGAATTTAATTTTCCACCAATGTTAATTTTTTTTCACCCATGTCCCTTTAGGGGCTCAGTAATTAATATTGTATTCTTTTGTTTTTTTGTTGTTGTTAATTCTTGTTAAATAAATAATGTTATTATTTTTGTCTGAGGTTGTATTTGCCTAATAAGAGGAATCGCTAGACTGCTTTTTATGTTTTGTTTTGTTTTGTACATAAAAATACATAGAATTAAAAAAGAAGGACAAACTTTAAAGCATGACTGTATACTAATTTGCAGGGTGTGCACCCACACACACACACACACACACACACACTATTCACACGCTCCCCACGGCGCTTTCATACCCCAAGTATCATTATTATCATTATTATTATTATTATTATTATTATTATTATTATTATTATTATTTGTAGTAGTAGTAGTAGTAGTAGTAGTAGTGGTGGAATTAATTTAATGCAGAAGGCTTTTAAAATGATGTGTAAAAAAATAAATAAAAAAAAAGTACCCTTGCGTACTGTGCAAATGTCTAAGACGTACCTATTTATTTATTTATTTAGGAACAAATTGTGCGCTACACTGTGCCATTATCACTTATACATTACTGAATGAGTAAAACATCTGTTCTACAACAGATAAACAAGTGCAAGATGTACAGTATACCCAAGACTACTGTAAATATTCATTTGAGAAAGGTTGGCACATCAATTAAAAAAAAATAAAAAAATAATGAAATTTATTTTAATATATATTTATTTTTTTGTATATATTTTCTACACACTGTTTAATATGCAGCTGTTTACTGCTCTGTAAGGTTGATGATTAAATGGTGAATGGAATTGAATTACATTTTATTTGATTATTTGTTAAATCTTCTTCCCTTGCAGCACTTCTACCTGCATCCCGAAGACTTTTCCCCGCAGTGCTCTGCGTGACTCAACCAGACGGAGACGAAGGACTTCATTTTCCCAGAATGGAAACTGTCATGTTTTTTCCAACCGAATGTGAAGTGTGTTGGAATCATTAGTGGTAAAATGTCAGTCCTAGACATGTTACAAGACAAAAAAATAGACAATCTGAAACAAATAAAGGACACCATAAGTGAAATGTATGGCAGCCAGCCCATTAACTGTACATATATACAATCCTGACTGACACATTTCACTTTTTTTTTTCTTGTTTTGGCCTGGACCATTTTTTAGGCTTCTCTCTCTCTCTCTCTCTCTCACACACACACACACACACACACACACACACACACATAAAACCACATACACCTGCTCACAAATGTTCTCAGAGATGTTCTATCTCTCTGAACAAACTCAACTTTACATTAAGAAAAAACGAACATTGCGCCAGTTCAGCTGAAAATTTCTTGTGAACGAAGGCGTAAAAAAGATGGACATTTACAGGAGACTTCGAGCACAGTGCGGTGATGAGACTGCGAGAAAACGGTTTTAAAGAAGGCTGTACGTTCGCGAATGACGATCCCAGCCGAGGTGTCTCGGAGCAAAATCGTTCACGAGAACATTCAGTGAGCGGAAATTCTTGAAAATCAACAGATAACTTGTTGCCAACTCATGGAGGAGACGCATCAGTCTGTGTGAGCTGTACACACAATAATTCCCCAACACCACTTATACATTACAGGAACTGGGACGTTTCTGATGGCACTCTAAACCAGTGTTTCAGACGCGAAGGAGGTGATCCGATCGTGACTCCAGCGTACTGCTAACTTAAATAATTACAATTAGTTCAAATTAATAGACCTTGATGAGTATTTAGAACTTTGTGGTATTTATGAGTTTGTAGAAATGAAACTTTTCAGGTCAGCTGAACAAATTTGATATTTTAAGTAACTGTCACCTTTGAGTTCCACCAAGTTAAAATCTTTCAGACTAGTGATTTTGTGTCTGACGTCATCAGGGCAGCAGGGCACTGGTGGCTCAGTGGGAGGTGTTTCGTCTGCCATGTGAAAGGCCTGGGTTCGATTCCCAACAGCTGGATGAAGTGCCGGTCTCAAGCCCAGATAAAATGGGAGGGTTGCATCAGGAAGGGCATCTGGTGTAAAACCTGTGCCGAGCTCGTGTGCGGACCGGATTATCTGCTGTGGCGACCTGTTGCTGGGAGCAGCCGAAAGACCAACAAGAATTTATTTGATTTGCGACAACAACAAAAAAATGATAATTGCTATTAAATAGTATTAGTTAGGCTACTCAATAATGCAAGTAAAGAACGATTAATATGACGAAGTACAACAAACTCAAAAACTGATTTTTGAGTTCTGTTTACTTAAAATTGGAAACACTCTCACTCACTCACTCATCATCTATACCGCTTTATCCTGTATTCAGGGTCACGGGGGGCCTGGAGCCTATGCCAGGGGACTTAGGGCACATGGCAGGGTACATCCTGGACAGGGTGCCAATACATAACATTGGAAACATCATTAATTAAAAATTTTATCTAACTAATTATCTAAATTTTTTTTTTGAGTTTTGCCAACTTATTCAGGTTTACAGTGTGAGAAATTTTGGGTTTTTACCCCCGATTTTCTCCCTAATTTAGTCGCGTCCAATTCCTCCCCGTCACTAGGGGGCTCCCACATTAAGGCTACTACTACCACTCAGCCGGGAGGGCCGAAGACTATCACGTGTTTCCTCCGAACCACGAGACGCCAGCCGGCCGCATCTTTTCGAACTGCTCACTCGCGCACCGTTGGGGGCGGCGTAACACACTCCATTGCACGAGCTCACAGACGCCCCTGACTGGCTGTAGAGCCGTGATTAATGTGGGAGCACTAAGTACCTCTCATCCCTCCCTTCTGAGAGAGCTCGGCCAATCAGCTCTCTCCAGACCTCCGGCTGCGAGAGGTTACAGCATCACTCTGGATTGGAATTGGCGATCTCCGGATGATAGGGCGAGCGCTTTACCACTGCGCCACTAGGAGGCATGAGAGAAACCTTCTGCCGTGATGAAACACTCTTTAATCTGGCATGCGCATAATTCATTCCACAACCCTCGTACATCTACATGCACACTCCTATCTAGTGCTGCTAATATCCTGAACGGCATCTATGCTAATTCTTTTCCACCTGTTCTTCCTTTTTTTTTACCCATCCCAAGGCATCTGGAGATTGTGTCAGCTCCAGTAGGCAGAGGCACCTCTCCGAGGATCTTGAGGCATCGAGAGAAGAACCAACTCCAGCTGGATTCTGCTTAATGATGGTTCGGATCTACACATGCTGCCCCTGAGTGTCCACTCTGACCCCCCCAGACGCCCCTCTGTCCTCTGCACCGGCTGACTCATCCCTGTGCTGAACTGGACTCCATGATAACTTGGACAAGTTGAACTTCCAGCAGCCTAACACACATGATGTCGTTATATAATCCCTGTTATCCGTTATCACCCAGATGAGGATGGGTTCCCTGTTGAGTCTGGTTCCTCTCAAGGTTCCTTCCTATTGCCATCTCAGGGAGTTTTTCCTTGCCACCTTTGCCATCACACTTGGCTTGCGCATCAAGGACAATCTCATTATTATCTAAACACATTTTTCTCACTCATACACACTTCCATAAATTTTCTTTTCATTTTGTGAAGCTGCTTTGAGACAAGGGCCATTGTTAAAAGCGCTATAGAAATAAATAAAATTGAATTGAATCGAATAAGTGCATTAGTGTAGTAGGGGATTATATAGAGAAATAAAGGGTGGTTTTACTCTCATAACCATGTTACTTGAACACCCATTGTAGATTAGGTTAGATTCGATTTTTTTAGACTCAACCTTATTGTCATGTACAAAGCCAAAGAAATGCAGTTAGCATCTAACCAGAAGTGCTATTTACAATATTTACAATGAATCTAGAGTAGTTACTCATCATAACACACATTATTTTGTTGTTTCATGGCTGATCCCGCGCTCTGACCCCAATTACGCTGGGCTATGGGATACCCCGGGACAGTCTTATCATTTTGATTAATACACATTCACATTCCATACAAACTTAAATAATTCTTTTGATTGTGTAAAGCTGCTTTGTGACAATGTCCATTGTTAAAAGCGCTATACAAATAAAATTGAATTGAATTTTGGACATGCCACTTTCTACAACCCTACATGTCTTTGGAGGAAACAAACCAAGCACGAGGAGCATGCAGGCCACTCACACATACAGACGGGAGTCGAACCCTTGACCCCGGTGGTGCGGGCGGGGCACACTACTGGTTATCAGTTTTGTTTTGTTTTCCTTCCTGTCCCCAGTCAAATCAAGTGTGTGTATCTTTCTTGGATTAACTGTAATTAAGCAGAGATCTTATTTCTTCGGAATATCCCGGGTCAATATCGGGTCATTCCATATAATCATCAGCTCCTCATTACGGTTGATTAAAACCAACAGCTGATAAGGATTTTAATTAAGATTTAAGCGTTAAACACAGCATTACGCGCTGACTCAGACTTAGATC
Source organism: Clarias fuscus (assembly GCA_030347435.1). Classification (NCBI taxonomy): domain Eukaryota; kingdom Metazoa; phylum Chordata; class Actinopteri; order Siluriformes; family Clariidae; genus Clarias; species Clarias fuscus. The sequence continues at coordinate 33,442,942 of CM059207.1, forward strand.
TATTGGTTCCGTAGGGAAAATAAAGAACGTGACTATTAGACGTTAGATGTTTTATTAAGTCTGATTTATGATTGTATAATAAATCAGACTTGTATGGTTTGTGATTGTGGCTTAGTGGTTAGCACTGTCACCTTGCACCTCCACGGTTTGGGTTTGATTCCCACCACAGGTCGCTGTGCTTGATGAGTTTCCTCTGGGTGCTCCGGTTTCCTCCCACTATCCAAAGACATGAAGATTAGGTTAATTGGCGTTTCTAAATTGCCTGTAGTGTATGTGTGTATGTGTGTGCATGCCATGCGATGGATACTGTAGGTACCGCAACCCTAAGTCTCCTGAGGCTTCAGGCCCTCTGTGACCCTGTACAGGGAAAGTTGACCCTGTATACAGGATAAAATGGTATAGACAATTAGTCAGTGATCATTTTCTTTCTTTCTTTCTTTTTTATTGATAAAGTGATATAGACAATTAGTCAGTGATAATTTTCTTAATTTCTTTCTTTCTTTCTTTCTTTCTTTCTTTCTTTATTGATTAAGTTATATAGACAATTAGTCAGATCATTTTCTTTTTCTTTCTTTGTTTCTTTCTTTCTTTTTTATTGATAAAGTGATATAGACAATTAGTCAGTGATAATTTTCTTTCTTTCTTTCTTTCTTTCTTTCTTTCTTTCTGTCTGTCTTTTTATTTAACTTTTAAAATCATTTAGTAGTATTGTATTGTTTTTTATTATTACATGCTTTTCATGTTCAGCATCCTTATATAACTAAAATAATAAACTAAAAAGTCAGGTAGCAGAATAAAAGTGTGTGAGCATTACAGCAGAGCAGTGTTTCACTTTTTAAAAATAAAATTGATAAGCCACTATATTTCTCTCGGCTTATCTGAGGAATACACATTTCTTCTCTTTTCTTCTCGAGCCTCTTTCTTCGTTGCAAAAGGACACAAGACATCTTTTCCGTTCCTATTCACATCTTGAATGACATTTATGGAAATCAGATTACAAGCCTTGGATTTGCATATCTAAGTGAATTGTGCTGAATGGCTGGGAAATGTCATGACGAGTGAAACGTTGTGGTGTTGCCACGCTGCGTTTTGTCGGCCCGAATCTGGTTAAGTTCACGTCGTGTTCTCTGTACGCCTTGCCTCTGCCTCGTTCTCCTGCGCTGGTGCTTGATAATTAGATTTTGTGGACTCGAGGTCACGAACTCAGGACGAGAGCACTCGAAATTGATCAGACGTTTCATAATGAGACTTTTGTTTTGCCTAGAAAGCCTCAGGAAAGTTGAAGGTAGCTTAGGTGAGCACTGCCTGTGTTCAGCCTATTGGGGGCAGTATGGTGTCAGCGATGTGCTCTGTTCCATGTACGGTACGTCATATTCAGTCACTGCGTCTATTTATATAGAGGAGATGACAGAGCATATTTGTTTTTGTTGATAAATGTATTGCTCATTTGATTATTTGAAATGAGCTCCATAGTGCACCTTTATTTAGCACGGCAGTAAAAGGACAATCCCGCGATCAGTCATTACTGTCTAAGAGGAAACGCAGCCATGCATGAATTTCACTTCCTGAGTCGAAGTGTAAAGAGGATAAACTCGGTGTAGCTCTGCTTTCCGGTTATTTCCTCTGAAATAGACTATTAAACCGATGCCAAAAGTTCAAGACATGTTAATTATTCTGTTCGTCTTGTATGCTCCACGCTTGGTTCATTTCTTTTATTTATTATTTATTTATTTATTTATTTATTTATTTAATTAATTAAACTGATGAGAGTGGTACCCAATTCTAAACTTCTATTAAGGTGACTCTTAGACATTTGTGCTGATTTATCCAATAAATCAGACTCACATTCTCGCATATTACTTTGGGACAGGATACCATCACTTCTTTCCTTTTATGACGTTGATGCTGAAAATGTACTGCAATATCTGTATATCTCAATATCTGATATTGTTTTCTTTACAAACGACCGAACTTTGTTTATTTGTTATTGCTATTTATATTTATTTATAAATAAAAGCAATTTACGGTTAGACAGATTCACGGACAAATTACTTACCTGTACATTATAAATACAACACATGTAATAAATAAATAAATAAATACATATCAGGTCTGTTTACGTATACATTTTCTGAGGTTTGTTTCCTCACGCCTTTTCCTGGTATCGGCCCAATACTAATGACCACTCTGTATCGAATTTGCTGCGATCTCTACATTATGCTATTATTATTATTACAATTAATGCCATTACTATTACTACTACTCTTATTATCAGACTGTGACATCACAAGGAACTAAAGTCTAATATGTCAAAAAAAAAAACTCAATAAGAAAATCTAATTAGTTTTCTGTAGCGCACATCAGCACAAAAAATGTCAGTAATTTGGTTAGAAGTTCAAGCTTATTTATTCATTCATTCATTTATTTATTTGTTTGTTTGTTTGTTTGTTTGTTTTTAAAGGTTTTATGGACTGCAATATCCATCCCAGAGCAAACTATAATTTATAGCTCAGTTGCCATAATTTAAGTCTCAGGTTCATGTTAACTGAGCACACAGAGGACTTCACATCGTTTAACGACATCCTCAGTGCTGTTAAGGTAAAAACATACTCGAACACAGTAAGACTTTCTACAAAGGTTATATCTATACATAATGACTATATAAATTTCCATATAATGTTAAGGCAAAGATTCAGTTATTTGTCACATGTACTTCACAGTGCAGTGATAGTTTTTTTTTTTTTTTGTTTGTTTGTTTCTTTTCTGCATATTTCAGTCAGGAAGCTGGGGTCAGAGTGCAGGGTCAGCCAGGATACAGCGCCCCAGGAGCAGATAGGGTTAAGGGCCTGGCTCAAGGACTCAACAGAGGCAACTTGGCGGTGCTGGGGCTTGAACCCATGACTTTCCGATCAGTTACCCAGTAACCTACAGTCTTAACTGTTTGAGCATACATACCAAAGTCATTTTGCATATAATAAAATATTTATACAAATATGTTACAGCTACCTTTACTACAGATTATAAATTGTTGTTATGATACATACGACTGTCAGCACTGGTCATAACACTTTAAATCACCCCGCACAATACATTAGAAATATAACAGTTTGTAAATGTGTCCCTAACCCTGATGCCTTTTCATAAATCATTATAACACTGTGTGTAATGCCTTATGAATGCATGATAAGTTATTAAAATATAGTCGTACTGGCTTTTTTTTTTTTTTTTGAAAACCGTACATCAAACAAAAATCTTAAAAATTCCATGCTACACTTAGGGTTAGGGTTAGGGTTAGGGTTAGCCAAGTGATCAGTTATGCCCATGTGAATATATCCATAGGCGAAGAGGCTTACATAAGAGAGTCAGGTCTGTCTAACGTATGTTAGAGTTAAAAATAAATAACGTTGACAGGGAAATAAATAAATAATCACATTTGAAATATTCTAGATTCCCACCACGGGTTCAGGATGATAAAGCAATCCAAATCAATTAACTCAGGATGAATTAAAGAGGCTTGGAGTTTAAAGTCTGCTGATGGGGCTGAATCTTGGCCCGACTGCTTGGCCTAATTATCTCTGATGCATTTCCATCCAAACGAAGGCTGGCATTTTCCTGGTTTACACTCCAACCATTAAGTTATGATGGGTCTTGTGAGTAAATGCCCTCGGCGTATGCCTCATCATTAATCTCTGCTTTATTAAATCAGCGTGATTTATGGGCATGGGCACAGGACTGCAGTGTGTTACATAAACAAGTATTTAACCAAACTGGAGAATTTCATTAACTTCTGACCTACAGACTAGAGATTATATTGCTTTCTATCAGCACACAACCCTGTTTCCGGCTCACGGTTAAATTGCGGATGCTCTTTTTTTTTTTTTTTTTTTTGCTCAACTGAAAATATATGAGACCACGAGCTGCTGAATAATCAGCCATTACTGACCCGTTACTGCAAGTGGCTTTAGGTAATTCATGTCTGCGTCTCTCTCTCTGTGTGCGTGTGTGCGTGTGTGTGTGTGTGTGTTCATGCTCCGTTTTGCATATTAATGCAGGCGCTATGTGGATTTTCCTCTTAATAGCTTAACACAAGTGTGTGAGTGTGTGTGTGTGTGTAGGTAAATGCTGTGGTTTGAAGTTGTGTGTTGCAGGTAAGGCACTGCCTTTCAGGCCTCTTTGAAGGAGAGACATCATGCTGCGGCTCAGAAATGGATGTGAATGCTCGTCGCGTCTGTATCATCAGCCTTCCTCCGAGCGCCCTGTTGAATTTTAAGCAGAGGTTTAAGTCGTGCTATTCACCTGGGAAAGAGCAAATTTGGACACATTACCTGGACACAACCAGCGCTGCCAGCGGAGGGGGATTTAGCTAAGCTCCTCTGTTCCTCCTGAGATTTCCGAGGTCAATCAGATGGACAGATGGGGAGATGTTACACTAGTCCTGTGATCTGTATGTCCTCGAGGCTAAACAGTAAGGGTCAAGCTTTTGCTCCGTTCTGCAGGTGATACGGCCTGAGTCGATAAAATGACATTCGCCCCAGGAAGGACGGTGTCTGCATGTTTATTTCATTCGTTCCTATCAGAGGACGATGTAGGCGAGCTCATGAATATTATACATCGTCTGTGTGTATTCAGGCTGTACATACTGGATTATTCTTTCACGCTGTCACCTTGGCCTCTCTCCTGCTCACTCAGTCTCCCCCACTCTCTTTCTCTCTTTCTTTCTTTCTTTCTTTCTTTCTCTCTCTTTCTCTTTCTCCATATCTGGCCTTGAGATGTTCAACCCAACAGAGAAAGCTGACAGAGCTGTATTTTCCCATTTCGGCCTTGATGGAGATGCCGGTTATTGTATTGGCACCTGTCAATGGTAATATGGGGCAAAAGGACAAGGCAGCGTTTTCACACAGTGCTCAAATCTAATTAGGAGTTTTCACTTTCTTACTGGATTCCTCATCATATAGTGGACTAGAGCGCGTAATGGCGCTCAAGTGTCAAAGGACGTGCCCTTCTTTTCTTGTGTAACAGAGAACTTCAAGACCCTGAACTTACACTGTATGCGTATTGTGTTTGCTTATATATAGTGTGCTCGGGTGGCACACTGGCATAGGGGTTGGTGTTCTTACTGTGCACCTCCAGGGTTGGAGGGTTTGAATATCACCTCTGGTCTACAGTATGTGAGTGGTGTTTGCATGTTCTTGGTGGGTTTCCTCAGGGTACTCTGGTTTCCTCCCACAATCCAGAGACATCCAGTGTACTGTAAGCTGATTGGTGTTTGCAAACTGCATGCAGTGTATGACTGGGTGTGTGAGTGTTCGCTTGTGATCTTTGTTTGGTTGGCACCCCATCCGTCTTTTGCGATGAGCTCTCTGAGACGACCACAACCCTCGACAGGATAAACAATGGGGATAATGAATAGATAGATGATGTGATCCCTCCAAGGACAGACGCTCTAGTCTTCAGATGGTCGAATGCCAGAGATTTCCATACTTACATTCTAATTGTTGGTGAGGGCTATAATTAAAAGGTTGCTTGGTATTTAAAAGAACTCCTTTTGAACCTTCGGGTCTGTTGCTTTTTTGGATGCACAGCTTGCTATTGGGTGGGGATACCTGCAAAATAAGGAATGTTTCAATCACATGGAACATTTTTAGGCATTAAGGTTGCTGCAGCACTAATTAAAGTGTTATCAAAGGTTGGTTTAGTACGTATCATTCAGACATTCCGTCTCCTAGAGCATATATGCGGATCATACGACCTATTCCCAAATAGGGCTCGGATACTGACTTGAAACATTTTCTATGTTGAGCTGGCCTCAGATTAGGATTCAATTATGTGTCACATGTACCCTACATCACAGTAAAATATTTTTTTCACATATATCAGTTAGAAAGCTGGGGTCAACAAGCAGGGTCAGGATACAATGCCCCTGGACTGGAAAGACATAAGGGTCTTGCTCAAGGTCAATGCAACTTGGCGAAGCTGGGACTTGAACCCTCAACCTTCTGATCAGTAACACAGAGACTTAACTTTTAGGCCATATTTATTGCCATTTGTTCTTGGGCCTGTCTCTGTATTGTGCATTTGTCTTGCTAAAGGCTGTCTTGGTCTTGACCAAGAATTTGTAAAAAATAATGTTTGTGTTGTTTTGAAATGAAGCCAAGTAGGTCAAATAAAGGCTTGACCACAATAATTTTTTAAAATAGTTTTCAGACTTGACAGTGAAATCAGGCTTGATCTTGACTTGGCCTCGACTCGCTTAAGACTCGGTACTGCCTTGATCCCAGCGATGGTGACACCTTGACAATGGTGGTCATGACTCCAACTCTCCGGGCCTCCGAGTTGCGCAGGGGTAAAGCGCTCACCCTATCACCCGGAGATCGCCAGTTCGAATCCCGGGTGATGCTGTAACCTCTCGCAGCCGGAGGTCGGGATTGGCCGAGCTCTCTCAGAGGGGAGGGATGAGAGGTACTTAGTGCTGCCACATTAATCATGGCTCTACAGCCAACCAACCGTCTGTGAGCTCGTGCAACAGAAGGAGCGGATAGCGCTGTCCTCCGAGTGTGTTACGACGAGTGTGCGTGAGCGAGCTGTTCGAAAAGATGCGCCGGCTGGCGTCACGTGGTTCGGGGAAAACATGTGATAGTCTTCGGCCCTCCCGGCTGAGTGGTAGTTGTAGCCTTAATGTGGGAGCGCCCCCTAGTGACGGGGAGGAATTGGACACGACTAAATTAGGTAAATACCCCCCCCCCCCCCAAAAAAAAATGACTCCAACTCTCTAATTCCTCTCCATCACAAAACATGAAACAGAAAGTAGCATGACAAGCTGAACCCAATCACATCATTTGGTATGTGGTATCACCTGCAGATGGCTTCGATAGCTAACATAAACTGCACCATGGTCATGTCAAAGCGAACCCAGACTAAACAGATTTCCTGCTTCACCAAACACATCAATCTCTCAAGAAAGATAAATAAATTCAAGTGTGAAAATGACCTTAAGCACATACAAAAAAATAAATAAATAAAAAAGGCTAGGTAACTACATCATATATATATTATGATACACTAAATAGCCAAGCTAATACCACATGCATTAAATGCAACCCGCTTTCCATTCCCATGCCATCTATCTTCCGAGCCTCTTTAACAGATCTCTGTATCATCCCACCAAGACAGCACCTTTAAGTAAAGTACTATGCCCAAGCTTTGTTGGCTCCATTAGAGCCTCTGGTATTGCACATATGCATTTAACGTGGGCGGTCCTTCGGTACTTATCTTGAATCTGCAATGCATCAGCCTACCGTGGAGCGACGATTGCGCCATTCTCTCTGAATGGCTTCAAACACCCCCCCAGAACGCTATATCATCAGCCACGAGCAACGAGCTGACAAGTCGGAGGCAGCCAGCCAAGTTTCTGCATCGCTACATAAATCTAAACAACACATATGCAGCTGTCAGTAAGGTATTGTACCCTCAGCTCCGGAGTCTGCTGTGCCAGCATGGTCCGTTCTGATAGACTCGTAAGGAGACTGCCTGTTTAAAGATAGCTATGAGCTTTTAATTCTGCCTGCGTGTCAAGTTTAAACCAGGATTAATCAGCGCCGGGTGACAGCGAGGCAGGGAACATGATTTATATTCGATTAAGAGAGGTTTAACGTTCACATGACTGCATCAGTAACCTGAACGCGTTATCGTACGCTCCTCGGGGCAGAGGTAAAATATTTAACCATGATTCGGCTTCATGTAGGAATCTGAGTACCACTGGTAGTCTCGAGTCAGCTCGCTCTTAAGAAGGTGTTAATGAGCGTTAATGAGGAAGACTGATGCCAGGCAGACATTTCTTGACATCTACGAAAATAACTTTCTATTACAATAATTTATTTATATATGACAAGTCATCTGCTGATTAGTTAAATCACGTCTATCAGGAGCTGAGAAAACACTAAATTGTGCATAAGGGTCCACCAGAACCAGGGTTGAGAACCAGAACCAGAGCTCTACAGGGTAGCACTATTTGCCCTCTTGTACATACTTGAGCACATTGACGTATACAAGTGACACTGCGATTGACAGTTGACAGAGATTATGCCCCTCCCACACAGACAACGCAGCCACTTTTGCTCAGATTGCCGAGGAATCATCAGGATTTGAACTTCAGGATTTGAACTGATTACCTGTTGATAGGGTGAACACCTCCATCGTGACACTTGGGAGCCTTACACTGCAATTTTACAGACATTTTACGTGCAGCTGGAATGTGTCGGATTTCTTGTTTTGTTTTTTGTTTTGTTTTTTTCAGCTCTGTGAAGAAATTCACATAGCCCCATCAACCCCATCAAAATCCATGAAATGAAATAATGTCCAAGCAAAACTAGGATTTGAAAGATTCAGGTTAGGATTCAAATTTGAGAAATTAGTCCAAATTCAGATTTTTGAAAATTTCATAAAAGTATTTATTTTATGCATGAACATTATCACTCTCCCTCACCCTCTCTCTCTCTATACAGGGTCATTTGAGTCTTGGAGTTTATCTCAGGGGACTCGGGGCACTAGGCGGGGTACTGTCCATCACAGGGTACGAGCATGTGCACACTCACACTATGGGCAATTTGGAAATGCTTTGCATGTCTTTGGACTGTTAGAGGAAACCCACCAAGCATGGGTAAAACATGCAAACTCCACACACACACACACACACACACAGACCTGAAGGCAGAACTCGAACCTCACCTCGACTCTGGAGGTGCGAGGCGACAGTGCTAGCCACCATGCCATGACCGTTATATTTGTCAGGGAATTATTAATATCATATATTCATTAGCAATGCAAGATGATAAATATATAGTTTCCATAATAACATCAAATCACACGAAGTTCACTCACTCATCTTAATCCTGTATTCAGGGTCACGGGAGGCCTGGAGTTTATCCCAGGAGGCTTAGGGCATGAGGCGGGGTACACGCTAGACAGAGTGCCAATCCATACACATACACTCACACACTCATTCACACACTACAGGCAATTTGGGAACGCCAATCAGCCTCATCTGCATATCCTTGGATTGTGGGAGGAAACCGGAGTTCCCAGAGGAAACCCACCACGCACGGGGAGAACATGCAAACTCCATTTTTATTTTTGAATTACAAATACCAGTAGTACAAATAGAATAAATCGTACGGAGGGAAATAATCATAGACTGCATGGTGGGATATAACCTGATGTGTCAGGGTCATGGGTTCGATTCCCACCTCGGGTCTGTGTCTTTTCTCCCACAGTCCAAAGAGTAAGCTAATAGTCTGTGTGTGTGTGTGTGTGTGTGTGTGTGTGTGTGTGTGTGTGTGTTTGTGTTTATGTCCCTTTTAATGGATTGGCACTCTGACCAAGGTGTAGCCCACATCATGCCCCTAATCCTGGATAGGGAATGATTAATGAATGAATGAATGAATGAATGAAGCATGGAGAAAACCTCCGGAAATTCTACCACGATAACTTTATGGATCTAATTTTATTCCTACACTGCCAGTCTTTTAGTGTTTTCCCTGAGAGACAAAAAACAAGCTCTAGGCCTAAACAGAAGAAGAACAGGTGCTCATTTACTGCTATCACTCCCTAGCAAGAAAAAAAGAAAAAAAAGTGCAGCAGTTAGTGGAAGCCTTAAACGTCCTGAGATACCTCCTCCGCCAAAATTGATATTTTGCTTGGGCAATGTCGATGTGATCTAAACCAGGCTTTAAAAAAAAAAGAAATAAAAAAAAAAACCTCTCAGAAACCAAAACCCTTCATATCAGGCTCCGCTGCAGCACCTCGCTGATGAGACTTTCCTGGAATCTGGCATTTACGACGGAAATGTCTCGTTCATTTAGCGGTAAAGAGCATCACAGGGCTGTCAGGGTTGGAGAGCGCGCCTATATTTAGATCCGAACTTCACCTTTGGCATTTCTGTACAGATTTGATCGCCGTTCTATGAAGTCCGGATGGATTCGAAGATGTCCGCGTGCCACGCCGTGCTGTTTATTAAGGACGATACTGTACGTGTACCTGTTTATGCAGTCAACACGGATGGTCATTTGTAAACACTTACTGGAAAGAGACCAGATGAATTCAGGTGACATCAGCTCTGGGAAATCTGTTGAGGGAACTTTGGCACACATCGGATGATTGGATGCTGATGGGAACTGATGCAGTGAGCATGACAGGGGTATTTTAATCACAATCTTAGAACAGAGGGATGAGCTGCAGAACTGTTGTGTGTGTGTGTGTGTGTGTGTGTGTGTGTGTGTGTGTGTGTGTGTGTGGAATTACTCAGGATCCTGTTTCTGCAGCATGACATACTCAAGGTGGAGTGGAACCTGTTTATGTGTGTGTGTGTGTGTGAGCATGTGTGAGTGTGTGTGTTTGAGAGTGCATGCACAAGCGTGTGCAGCAACCCGAGGGTGAGATTTAGAAAGCAGCTCACACACGGCTCACTGATTCTCTAGCTAAAAGTAAACCCTCTTCCCGCGTCTGCATTTTTTACATTTCAAATATAGTCACACTCTGATTGATGTTTGCCTGAGACACGTCCCATTCCATACTGTTTATCCCCCATCCATTATCCCTATATTTGCATTATGCTCTATACACGGCGGTTTTTCACCAGCGCGTCCTCGATGCTCTGCAGATAATTCCCCCACTTTAGGGTTCCTGGAAGCATTTTTACGCACTTAATTGACAGCGAAACTGAATCATGGAAATGTAAAAATAAAAAATGATCTCAAAGCGGCTTCGCCCGGTTGCATAACATGTCCATATTTGTCCTCGCGCTGGAGAGAAAAGAAACAAGGGGAATAAAAACGACGAATTATGCAAATTATAGAGGACGGCGAGTTGCACCCTTATTTTTCCATTAAGGCAGCGTTTTCCTTTTCAAGGCACCTAGAATCGTCTTTGTTTTCCTTTTCAACCTCCCTGGCTTGGCTGAGAGCGTCCTAACAATTTATGTCTTAATGTGTGTGTGTGTGTGTGTGTGTGTGTGTGTGTGCGCTAGACGTTGTCGTCGAATCCAAAGGCGTGACCATGGTCTGGACTTGGAAAGGACAGGGTGCAACTTTAATTTCGCAACGCCGACATTTTTAGCCCAACGGGACTCTCCCTGTGAGTCACCAAAGCTCAGTTCCCTCCCGAATCTGATTCATCCTCATCCTCATCACATCTCAGGATAGCCATCTAACTACTATCCTCTTATCCTAACCATAGATTCCATCTGGAAACCTACCTCCACTTCTAATGTACTCCAGCCTGTGTGTGGAAACACATGCCCTCGCCTGTTTAATAAGATTAATCACGCTTCATTATGGCTATTACTTGAGGTTAGGACCTCAAACTAACTCTCGCTTGGGTAAATTCCCAGCTGCAGTATTAGCTGCTGATGCTCAAGCTATTACTTCCAGCTCTGTTGTCTGAGTCATTCTAGCTGGATGTGATGAAGAGTCCAGGAACAAAGTCCTGCTGTCCCTGATTCAGCATCTCACCCTCCCACTCACTTACATTCACACACACACACACACACACACACACACACACACACACACACACACACACACACACACACACACACACACACACACACATACACACACACACACACACACACACACAAGCGCACGCGCACGTACGCAAACATTCAGCACCTGACTGCCAGTAATACTAGAAGAACCTGCCTGAATAAAAATGATGTCATTAACCCGTAACCCAACAGGGCCATGGGGAGAGAGGCTCGGGTGCAGATTCCCGCTGGTCATTATCTTAGTCATATGCGCATGATTTAAAAGGTGGCAGGGGGCAAATTTAACTACATATCATTAATAATGCAGCGCCCACTGGAAGCTATTACCGGCCACAGTTTGGGCGTTTTGATAAGGCCGTTTTTTTTTCTTTTTCTTTTTCTTTTTTTTCTTTTTTCTTTTTTCCTTTCCTCTGCATGAAATTTTGATCTGTTTAAAAAAAAAAAAAAAAAGAAAGAACAGTCTAATGCGTGCACAGACCGGGGGACTCACTTTCACATAGTTTCTCCTCCAGGCTGTGCTGGTGAATTTGTTTTTAAATTCAGCTCCAAAGAACAGCTCCCTATGGAGCATATGGTGTAATAAGTACGCCACATAAAGCATTAATACCCTGCATTCACACTGGATGCTCATGTCGCATATCGTTTGTTCTGCGAGTATGTATCATCCGTTTAAGGTTTTTATTTCCAATACAAAAGCGCACCAGCCAGAATGTATAGCCCACAGCACTCACTTTATACCAGTATATGGTTTATTGTCTTTAAGGTGCTTTCCAGAAATAAAGTGATAGCTACTTCTCAGGGGCGTTCTACCAAGCTTAACTTTTCTTACAGGATAAACAAAAAAAAAATGCAGGTAGGAAATAAAGTTGTGAAAAGGAAATGCATTATTATTATTATTATTATTATTATTATTATTATTATTATTATTAGAATGATTATTATGATGATTATAATTATGATGATGATGATTATTATTATTATTGTATTAATGGTGTTATTATATTAATGGTATATGAATGGTGCCACATAATAATAATAATAATAATAATAATAATAATAATAATAATAATAATAATAATAATAAAAATAATAATAATAATGAAGTGGCACCATTTGCTCCCAAATACCCAATTTGCATAAACATCCTTGTGTAAATTTGCTTAAGTTCACATGTTGCTTAGTCAAACTGTTGCTTTGTCACCCTCTCCTATTCGGTTTGTCACTCCGCTTTGCGTGAACGCACTTTCAGACATCCTATTTCGCGCACTCACACAGGAAGTCCAAATTTGACACTTCACCCTACTTTCATGCAAGGAAGCCTCGAGTCACTTGTGTCGCCCTTAGTTTTGTCTAGTGTGCAAGTTCCTCTTGATAAAAGAACAAAGCTAGGCATCAGCATGCCACACTGACATGCTGCCATTCTTCCTCATCTCTCTTAGCAAGTAGCCAGGAATGTAGATAAGTAGCCAAACTGGGAGGCTGCAAAAAATTAATTATGCTGACAGCAGGTTCCTGCTGATAAAACTACCTGCACATTCCATACCACATACCCCCCCCCCCCAACCCACTGCCTACTCTGTGTAACTGATACCATAAACGTGCATCACATTTATAGCCTATAATTCAATAACCAGTTCCATATGACTGCACGGATAGAGTCTGTAATAATATAAGTGATAATAATAATATAGTTGTTGTCCTGGTTAAACTTATAAACTATATTTAGCACCTGAGATATTTTCAGGACGAACGTTCAGAAAGGATCCTATGAGAAAGTTCACTGTGGTATAGATACCGTGGTAGTCCCATGGTACTTTTGTAGTGGTATTTTTGACAGTGACATGGTACTTATTTGCTGATATAGGACATTCATCACACTATGATACAGTATATGGTTCTACTGTGGTAGATACTTTGCTACAACAGTACATACTACAGTAGTATGGTACATGGGTCTACCGAATACCATAATGCGGTACTATGGAACATGTAGCAGGAACCTGTCAAAAATATATCATGCCAAAATGATAATATGCATATATTTTAAATATTTACCAGTTATGGTATTTTCCAAAAGTTAATACGCAATTCTGTGGTGAATACCATGGTACTTATTGGGTTCTGCAGTAGCTACCAAACTTTAATTATAAAACATGGTACATTATGTGCAAACATACCCATTTAAAGTACCAAAGTACCTACCATGGTATTCACCAAAGTACGGTCGGTGGTACACACCATAGTATTTCCACAGTACCCATTAGTACATAACATAGTACACGGTAGTATTGCCGTGGTACTTCAGACATTACCAGTATCATACTATGGTTAGCGCCATACTACCCACCATGATACTCTATAAAGTCCTATGGTAATGTCTGAGGTACCACTTCAGTAATACTAGGGTGCATTATGCTACATACTATAGTTTACCATAGTACACTTTAGTAGCTAACAGTAAAAAAAAAAAAAAATGGAGTGGATAAACATTTAATACGCAATACTGTATCATATAATACTGTATAAGTATTGAATACCATGGTGCTTATTGGGTACTATTGTAGCTACCAAATTAGTTGTTCAGCAGGTATCTACTGTAATATGGTACTGCCTCAACTACTGTATAACACACCAATAGTATGTACTAAAAAAATCTAACATGGTACACTATGTACAAACATACAACACTTTACACTAACTCATACAAAACACTACTGTATAACACAGTAACATTTCTCATGGGATGGATGAAGATTTACAAGCAAATCTCAACCTTCCAAAACTGGCCAGCAGAGCAACCAAAGGTGTAGAGTTAGCTGTATCAAAAGCTCAGAAGGACCATCTGTGGTAAATTTAATGAGACATCTCATATTAATGCGTCCCCTCTAGATGGCATGCCAGTCAGCTGTCTATGCTAAAGGACTAGCCCTGTTGCTATGCAAATTGCAAATGAAAGGCTTGAAGGAAAAGGACTTCTCTATCCAAACAGATGAGGTCATACAGTCATGTGTCAGCTTTCCAGATGGATCAGTAAGGTATGAGAGTGACTCATGGGCAGGTGTGCTGCCACACATCACTAGGCCAAAGCAGATCCATTTGTAAACATGGAAATATCATGCTACCTAGGAGCAGCTGTTCACACAGATAGAGATGTAATTTTGATTTTCGAATACGGCTAAATTCCATGCTACGCTGCGATAACCTCATCGCTACACACTATATAGAGTCTGTATATAGGAATGGCTTCCTCGCTGATAAACCATCATGGGGATTTCCAACTTCCTGCCTTACCAGATGTTGCCGATGTTCCACATAAGTGCATATGGTAAACATCAGCATCCACCACGAGAATAGCAGCACCACTGAACATCATCGTAATTCTCACAGCTCGCCGGCGACTTGGGATTTGCAGCGTGGGCAAACCCGCTTGCTGTTTTCCCATGATTCTCTGCTCCAGCTGCTTTGCTGAAGATCTAACCGAGACTTGTGTGAAGGCTGTTGGCTGTAGACCAGCATAGAGGTCCTGTCGAGGAACCCCAGTCATGTGGATACACAGGCACATCTGGAGACCCATGAGGGAATTAAGCTGTAACGCCAAATCCATAGTTGCATAAAGCACCTTATGGCTTGTGTGCACGAGTGTGTGCCTGCAAAAAAAATGCTAAATAAATATTTGCAAACATCCTCTTAATTAGATAATTTGTGCCATTATTTGCAGATTTTCTTCTTGCCCAGACTGTATAATCAGAGCATCTATCTCTGAATGTGGCTTGAAGCAATTATTAAACAGAGTAATCCTGAACGTCCTGAGTAAAAATGAGAAATTGTGAAATATATTGAGATACAAACATAGTGTTTATTCCAAGAACACTTTAACTGTCGGGGGGGGGGGGGGGGGGGGGGGGGGGGGGGAGCTAAAATCTGATTGAAATCAGATTGCGCATGCACTGCCCAAATGGAGTGGAAATTAAACAACAAGGTGGAAGACGTTGAATCGTACATTTAATGCGGCTTTTAATAATAAATAGTTACAGTCTTGAAGATTTATTTTTCCAGAAATTAAACCACATACGCAGCTGTTTATCTGCCTTTAAGCACATGTGTGTAAAATACTTTTCTCATTATGTCACACAGACTCCATCATGGTTCAAAACATCAACACTCAATCCTAATATTTAAGCGATTTCCTTCTGGGTTTAATGAACTGCTTTGAGTCTTGAATCTTAAATTTAATATGTTCATTATCGAGCTGTTGATAGTATTAGATTTTAGCCTCCCATCGAAGATCATAACCAGCCGGCATTTTGACAATAACACATTTCAGCATGACTCGACATATTTTTTTAATGACAGCCAAATGACATTCAATAACCCAAAACAAAACAGGCTGGATCTATACCAAAGCATCCAGCAAACCTCAGGTTCTGATTTGCAGGCTCGAAAAACAAACAAGACTGTTTGGTGATGAGCCAAAGGATCAGTTTGTTTTTACGATCGAGTGATCAGTCCCACCACAGAGGACACTGCGGTGCGGCGCTCTTACTGATGAAACAGATTCAACTTTCTGGAGAAAAAGAAAGAAAGAAAGAAAGAAAGAAGAAAAAGAAACCCCGCTTTGAGTACCACCCCCCCCCCCCCCACCCCCTCTCATTCTCACTCCATCTCTCTCTACGAGGCCTCAAGTGCTGTATTATATTTCAAACAGGTCATTTCTCACTGTCATTAACGCACATCAGATCCCACTATCACGTAGAGAAGAAACTCAGTCTACATTAATGCCTTTTACCCACAGCTACGGCTTGCTACAGGAAATCACATTTAACATTGCTCCATATGTCTTGGACTCGGCTTGCAGTGGTGTAGAAATCACACGGGCCACAAACAGAAAGCAGATACGGTAATCCATCTTGATCTTATTTGTGCTCGGCAGCAGATTTTGACTAACATTTTTTTTTTTTTTTTTTTTGATATTCTCCCATATCAGTCAAATGAAAGAACTGGAATCTAAGACCTACAACTGCAAAGAATTTACGATAACTAGGGCTAGACATGGATGGCACAGGAATGCGTATTTGTGAGTGTTTTTGTGAGCCTTAAGTGGGTCATAAATATTGTTAATATAATAGTTTCCATTGCATAAAGGCACACGCCATAAAAAAGGGAAAAAAAGAAAAAGAAAGCACATGATGGTGACAAGAAGTGAAAGTTTCCAATTTGGGCTGGCGTCAGCGTATCCTTGAATGACCTCGCTGCTTTACAGGCAGAGCTAAATGCAGCCCAGTGGCCATTTTCAAAATTAAAATCATTCAATTTAAGAGAAAGAAACAAAAATAAAGGAAAGAAATGAAGAAAGGAAGACAAGTGGCACTGTCTTACTCAGCCAGACAGACAGACAGATTTATTGGTCAAAAGGAATAGGAGTGACCTTTGCAGAAATATCAAGGTCATATTTTTCCGTGCCATCTGTGAGACAGACGTGCCACCTCAAACTAAAGGAGCAATCGGAAATATATATATTTGTGTTTCAAAAGAAAGTGTGGAAGAAAAGAGCATCGGGATTTATTTCCGCTAGAATTCTACCCATTCTAACCCGTGTTCCATATGTTAGCATTCCTCTTTTAGACTTTAGTACAGTACACTTGTCATCAGAAACTCCCTGCATGTGATGTAAATGCATTGTAGCTTCTACAAAGTGAACCTTTGACACTGAAGTATTTGGGCAAATTGGAAATTCACTTCATATTCTGTGCCACTGTCCACATTTTGGATTTGCGCTTCTATACAGTATTGTGGCATTGTGAGTAAAAACATCCAGTGAGTCATAGTGCAGGAGTGGAATAATGGGAGGCAGAATGTGTCAGAATATTTTAAGTGTCTTCTGCCTTCTGTTTAAGTGACAGACTGTCAGTTGGGCTATCAATCAATCCATCGGTGAGATACAGATACATACGTGGACAAAATTGTTGGTACCCTTCGGTCAATGAAAGAAAAACTCACAATGGTCACATAAATAACTTTAATCTGACAAAAGTAATAATAAAAAAAAAATCTATGAATGTTAACCAATGAAAGTCATACATTGCTTTTCAACCATGCTTCAACAGAATTATTTAAAAAAATAAACTCATGGAACAGGCCTGGACAAAAATACTAGTACCCCTAGAAAATACTGAAAATAATGTGACCAAAGGGACATGTTAATTCAAGGTGTGTCCACTAATTAGCATCACAGGTGTCTACAATCTTGTAATCAGGCAGTGGGCCTATATATAGGGCTCCAGGTAGTCACTGTGTTGTTTGGTGACATGGTGTGTATCACACTCAACATGGACCGGAGGAAGCGAAGGAAAGCGTTGTCTCAGGAGATTCGAAAGAAAATTATAGACATGCATGTTAAAGGTAAAGGCTATAAGACCATTTCCAAGCGGCTAGATGTTCCTGTGACTACAGTTGCACATATTATTCAGGAATTTAAGATCCATGGGACTGTAGCCAACCTCCCTGGACGTGGCCGCAGGAGGAAAATTGATGACAAATCAAAAAGACGGATAATCCGAATGGTAACAAAAGAGCCCAGAAAGACTTCTAAAGAGATCCAAGGTGAACTTCATGCTCAAGGAACATTAGTGTCAGATCAAGGCACATCAGCTCAGTTCACAGATGGAAAAATGAAGCATATGAAGAAAAGAACACTGTCCCTACTGTGAAACATGGAGGAGGCTCTGTTATGTTCTGGGGCTGCTTTGCTGCATCTGGCACAGGGGGTCTTGAATCTGTGCAGGGTACAATGAAATCTCAAGACTATCAAGTGATTCTAGAGAGAAATGTGCTGGCCAGTGTCAGAAAGCTGGGTCTCAGTCGCAGGTCATGGGTCTTGCAACAGGACAATGACCCAAAAATATTGCAGCTAAAAACACCCAAGAATGGCTAAGAGGAAAACATTGGACTATTCTAAAGTGGTCTTCTATGAGCCCTGACCTCAATCCTATTGAGCATCTTTGGAAGGAGCTGAAACATGCTGTCTGGAAAAGGCACCCTTCAAACCGGAAACAACTGGAGCAGCTTGCTCATGAGGAGTGGGCCAAAATACCTGCAGAGAGGTGCAGAAGTCTCATTGACAGTTACAGAAAACTATTAAGTTAGGGGTACCATCATTTTTGTCCGGGCCTGTTCCGTGAGTTCTTTTTTTTTTTTATAATTCCGTTGAAGCATGGTTGAAAAGCAATGTCTGACTTTCATTGGTTAACATTCATAGAATTCTTATTTATTATTACTTTTGTCAGATTAAAGTTATTTCTGTGACCATTGTGAGTTTTTCTTTAATTGACCGAAGGGTACCAACAATTTTGTCCACGTGTGTAAGTCAGTACTGACAGTCAGTCAGTTCCCTGATTCAGTCAGTGAACTGAATCAGGGAACTGACTGACTGAGTCAATAAGTTAGTCAGTACATCGGTCTGCCAGACCTTTGGTCAAGTATTCAGTACTTCAGTCAGTCTGTGCATGAATCAGTC
Organism: Clarias fuscus; assembly: GCA_030347435.1. Taxonomy (NCBI): domain Eukaryota; kingdom Metazoa; phylum Chordata; class Actinopteri; order Siluriformes; family Clariidae; genus Clarias; species Clarias fuscus. The sequence goes on from CM059207.1 coordinate 33,461,994, forward strand.
AGTACTATTCAGTCTGAGTCAGTGGGCATTTGTGTCAGTCAGTACTTAAGTCCGTCAGTCAATCAATTAGTCAGAACTTCATCAGTCAGTACATCAATTCATGAGTACTTGAGCCAGTCAGTACTTGTCAGTCAGTGTGAGAATTTTAGTCAGTACTTTAGTCAGTTAGTCAGTAAGTCAGAAAGTACCTCAGTCAGTCAGTCATACTGTAAGTCAGTCTCTCAGTCCAAAAGTCATTCAATTACGGCTGTCACGGGTGGTTCGCGTCGGGCAGGCATGGAGGACCCAAAAGCAGACAACAACTGAACTGAAAGTTTTTATTAATTAAAACTTATGTTTAAATGTACATAATGCACTGGTTAGAGATAAAGAGAAGCTTGAGTATTCAATAAAGGTGGTGATGAGCGGGAGGCACTGGTGATCAGAGTGACAAGGTGCGTGCGGCATCCAACGTGCAGCGTGAAGGCAGTTGCGGACAGAAGCGCTGAAGAGGAGAGCTCTAATTCCTGAAGCGCATACCTGCAGTCCGTGTTGCAATAAATCCTACGGGCTAGACAAAATCTTGGTCATGAAGCGGAAGAGGGAGATCAAAGCCGGGAATTCAATCAGCGTAGCGAACAGGTTTGATCCGTGAGGCGAGAAGCGTGAAAAGAGGGGACGAAGTCGGCAATGTAAAGGCGAGAACAAAACTTGGCTTGAGGCACGAGAGCACGCAATAATTCGGCAGCTACTGGTTGCTTGATGAAGAGTTTAAATAGGCAGAGGTGTTAAACTGAGATAGAGAACAGGTGTGCAGAAAGCAGAGATTGAGGTGGCAAAATGGAAAGAGTGGAGTGGAGTGTGGATTGGACGAGCAGGTGAGCATGGCCTGTCTGGAGACATGGGGCATGACCTGGCGTGCCGTGACACAGTAAGAACGTCAGTCATTCATTTAGTATTAAAATCAGTCAGTCCGTCAGTCAGTCAGTCAGGCCACAAGTTAGTCATTGAGTTAGAGAGTAATTATATAAGTGAGTAAATAAGTCAGTCCATTAGTCTGTCGGTCAGTCAACCTGTCATGCTGTCCATCAGTTAATCATTGACTCAGTCAGTGAATCAGTCAGTCAATAAATCAGCAAGGCAGTTGATAAGTCAATTATAAGTCTTTTGGCAAATTAGCCGGTTATTCAGCCAGTCTGTCAGTTGATTACCCAGTTAGTGGATCCTAAATAAATAATAACTGAGTATATCAATCAGCCAGCCAGTCAGTCAGCCAGGCGGTCGGTCGGTCGGTCGGTTGGTCGGCCAGTCAGCCAGTCAGTCAGTCAGTCAGTCAGCCAGTCAGTCAGTCAGTCACTCAATCAGACAGTCACTCAGCCAGTCCTTTAATCAATCAGTGATTAAAGCAGTCAGAAAATTAGTCAGTTGTTCAGTCAGTAAAGCATGTCTGTTAGCAGCAGGTTGCAGCTTTGGAGCACTGGTAGAAAATTAGATAAGATATTAAAATAAATGAAAGCACTAGTAGTAACACTGTTGCTACAGTTACAACGCACATGTGTCTGGAGGCACAGTTTTCATATCATCATGGGAGGTATTAGTGTTTTATCTCTAGGAAATAATGTATGAAAATGGACACTTGATTTATTTCCATGATTTATGCCCTTGTAATTATGGTCTGTGCTAAATCTATGCTTGTTGTATGGTTAGTGACCCGTAGTCTGGCTGTGTTTACAGTGGTGACGCAGCTCTCAATGTCAGCTCTTTTCACCTTGCAGTACATTTTCAGTTGTACATATCAGTTTAGCGTCATGATACCTGCTGGTGTGTGGGCGAAATTTCACACATGGTACACTGACGTAAAGCCTTAAGATATGCATTCACAAGCTAAAGGCCGTCACACAGAAATAATTCACTTGAATTTAACTGACATTTCAGTTTATCTGAGCAGTTTGACTGATTTCAGTGAAAAATTCAACCTTGGAAAACTTTAGTTAAATATATAATCTTACAACAGAGACGATTATACTATAATCATGGCTTATTCATTATTCCAATACGGGAAAGAAGGATAAATATAAATATCCTGTGTAACTTTTTTTCCCCCTTTTGCATGTTTAGGTGTGTTGTGTGATATTTATAGCTAGATCATTTTTACAAGTCAGAAGTAATTGTATATGCTTATCATGGTGTGACACAGCTACACACGTGGACAAAATTGTTGGCACCCTTCGGTCAATGAAAGAAAAACTCACAATGGTCACAGAAATAACTTTAATCTGACAAACGTAATAATAAATAAGAATTCTATGAATATTAACCAATGAAAGTCAGACATTGCTTTTCAACCATGCTTCAACGGAATTATAAAAAAAAAATGAACTCACGGAACAGGCCCGGACAAAAATGATGGTACCCCTAACTTAATAGTTTTCTGTAACTGTCAATGAGACTTCTGCACCTCTCTGCAGGTATTTTGGCCCACTCCTCATGAGCAAGCTGCTCCAGTTGTTTCCGGTTTGAAGGGTGCCTTTTCCAGACAGCATGTTTCAGCTCCTTCCAAAGATGCTCAATAGGATTGAGGTCAGGGCTCATAGAAGGCCACTTTAGAATAGTCCAATGTTTTCCTCTTAGCCATTCTTGGGTGTTTTTAGCTGTGTGTTTTGAGTCATTGTCCTGTTGCAAGACCCATGACCTGCGACTGAGACCCAGCTTTCTGACACTGGCCAGCATATTTCTCTCTAGAATCCCTTGATAGTCTTGAGATTTCATTGTACCCTGCACAGATTCAAGACACCCTGTGCCAGATGCAGCAAAGCAGCCCCAGAACATAACAGAGCCTCCTCCATGTTTCACAGTAGGGACAGTGTTCTTTTCTTCATATGCTTCATTTTTCCGTCTGTGAACATAGAGCTGATGTGCCTTGGCAAAAAGTTCCATTTTTGTCTCATCTGTCCATAGGACATTCTCCCAGAAGCTTTGTGACTTGTCAACATGTAGTTTGGCATATTACAGTCTGGCTTTTTTATGATTTGTTTTCAACAATGGTGTCCTCCTTGGTCGTCTCCCATGTAGTCCCTTTTGGCTCAAACAACGACGGATGGTGTGATCTGACACTTATGTTCCTTGAGCATGAAGTTCACCTTGGATCTCTTTAGAAGTCTTTCTGGGCTCTTTTGTTACCATACGGATTATCCGTCTCTTTGATTTGTCATCAATTTTCCTCCTGCGGCCACGTCCATGGAGTTTGGCTACAGTCCCATGGATCTTAAATTTCTGAATAATATGTGCAACTGTAGTCACAGGAACATCTAGCTGCTTGGAAATGGTCTTATAGCCTTTACCTTTAACATGCTTGTCTATAATTTTCTTTCAAATCTCCTGAGACAAGTCTTTCCTTCACTTCCTGGAAAGAGTTCATGTTGAGTGTGGTACATACCATGTCACCAAACAACACAGTGACTACCTGGAGCCCTATATATAGGCCCACTGACTGATTACAAGATTGTAGACACCTGTGATGCTAATTAGTGGACACACCTTGAATTAACATGTCCCTTTGGTCACATTATTTTCAGTATTTTCTAGGGGTACCATCATTTTTGTCCAGGCCTGTTCCATGAGTTTATTTTTTTAAAATAATTCTGTTGAAGCATGGTTGAAAAGCAATGTCTGACTTTCATTGGTTAACATTCATAGAATTTTTTTAAATTATTACTTTTGTCAGATTAAAGTTATTTCTGTGACCATTGTGAGTTTTTCTTTCATTGACCGAAGGGTACCAACATTTTTGTCCACGTGTGTATGTATAGCTAAGTATACCTACTGGATGCATTACGTATGTGTCTTTCTTTTAAAAAAGTGGATGAATAGTAAAATGAAGTGCAGCATAAAGTCATGAGGTAACTCTCAAGACGTTAACCAGTGCTCAAATACAGTGAAGGTGAAGAGGAAACACTACTGCCAGAACAACAAACGATGACTTTCTTGCCGGGGGCATAAACATGTTGTCTTACCTTAGGCACGATCTAGATACTGTAAATAAAAGCAAGATTTTGTCTATATATTGGTCAGAACTTGCTCTTGCAATGACATCTTTATATTTCATACATTGGAGGTCCTGAAACCAGTCTCAGAAAAATGTTTGTCTTCATGTCTGTCTGTCTGTCTGTCTGTCTGGACAGATTTTGTCACTGGCTGGACAGAATTTCATGAAACTTTTGCAGGTCTTAGTTAAACCTGCGGCATACAGTAAAATCAGAATGTTGAGTAGAAATGAAGTTACGAGCAGTTTTTGTGGCAGATTATAAACCACAAGTTTTGACAGTGTACTGCACATGCATCAAACTGTGGGCGCGTCTTAAATCGACCAGAATGTATTGAAATTTTTCCACTACTCACACATCTGCCTGAAGTTTATCTTGCACCATACATTTAATCAATATGTTGAATAAAAGCGATGTTACGGCTTAGAACTTGTTGGGTCAAGTAAGTAAGTCGAGTGATACTCAACCTTAAAAAAAATATTTCTTTGTAGCAATAAGTTAGGCAGAGAGTTCTGGTGTACAGAAAGACAGGCAGACATGTACGCTGGCTTCAACCTGAAATAATATTCTGAAAAGTCAAATTCTATACAGATACACAGCTTAATATACTTTATTACATTATGTTAGCTACCAATTTTAATCAATCAGATATACAAAAGATGGGATTGGGCAGCACGATGTGACTGGTGGTTTAGCTGATGAATTTATAATTCATTCAACTTTAACATCACTTGTATGGATCAGATCCTGTTATTTTACCTTCTTTGAGTTTTCTACTACTTTATTCTTTCAGATTTAGAGAACACTTACTGGCATGACTTTGGGACATAACCAGACGCACATGCATACAGGGAGAACATATTAAACAAGCAACCTCAAGCTCAGGATCGAACCAGGCACCCTGGAGCTGAGACGGAAACATCTATCCTGATTTTCATCTGAAAATAATGCAAAAGAAAGTAAATAGTCCTTTACTGAACTACGACAAACAGATTTTTATTTTTTTTTTGCATTTTTGTTCTATTGTCTTTACACACCAGTTACATTTCTATAACGTCTATAAAGTGGGAGATTACGCCATGTAGAATGTGTGTGTGTGTGTGTGTGTGTGTAAACAAAAACAGAAAACCAGGCCCGGGTTTCCCCTTTTCGTCTGCACACAGGCTGACGTTCTGACTGACAGCCGAAGGCTGCAGAGGAGGTCGGCTCGCGTGTCACCCGCTCCACCGGTTCTGAGCGATCGTCTCTTCAGGGTCAGACACACTAGAGGGCACTGTGGGCACTACGCTGAACCTCCGGCAGAACGAATGCGTCCTGCTTTCAGAACTAGAACTTTAAAAAAAAATCTGATCAGGTTTGATTTACATTACATTAAGCCCCGAAATTACATTACATAACCACATAATTATAAAGAAATATACGTACGTCCTGATTTATTTTTCTTTTTTTCGCCCTCTGTTCCTACTTTCACGTGGCTGCCGTTCGGGAAGAAATAGCTCGGTGAGCAGAGATAAGCCTGCAGGTTAAACAATCAAAACGAAATGGGAAGATAATATCCTAAAGTGGCTTTGATGCCTTCATCAAGTTTTATTTCATTACATTCCAGTCTCGTGCTTTTTATTTGATTCGGCTGGTCTTCGAGGGCCTCGCTAATTAAAATTGGGACCAATTAATCAAACAGTGACGACCTGCAGGTCAGAGCCGGGATTACACATAATACAGCTGTGGCATGAGGGCTGATCCACACCTTCTGGAGTCAGCACACACACACACACACACACACACACACACACACACACACACACACACACACACACACACACACACACACACGTTTCCTCTGTGTCGATCTTGAAGCTCAGAGCGTCTGGCTCTCCTTCCACATGGCTGACAAGGCGGCATCAAAGAGACATTGTCTCTGTCACATTATGCGTCTCTTCCCTGGCCAAACTTTGATTGAGCGTAGTGATCCACGACTGATGCCTCCTGGACACAGACAGAGGATGGTAAAAGAAAGAAAACGAGAAAGAGAGAGAAAGAGAGGGAGATCTTGTCATTCTTAGAAGCATCTTGGCATATATGAGGCGAGGTTAGAAAAGATGACAGCGTCGGCCACGCTCGGTGGAGTCTGATAGGAGCTCGTCTTGTTCTCCTTCGCCTTAAAGTGATGTCTCTCTCTCTCTCTCTCTCTCTCCCTCTCTACGAGAACAGCTTTCACCATTCAATTACCACCAAGATGCACAGTGCATGGAAATAGAAGCACGGGGGTCGTCACTCAGACGTTCTCTTACTGCCTGGTTATTTTTGCTTCCGACATATACATATATATTTATAAATATATGTATGTGTGTGTGTATGTTTACTTTTTATTGCTCATTATTTCACTTCTGTAATAGTCTCTCTCAATATCGCACAAAAAAAAAAAAAACTTGCTGCATGTACTTTATGCGCATGCAAACAGGTACAAAAAAAAAAAAATAGAAATGTCACCCTCACTTGACCTTCATTACCGATGCAATAGGGACGGACCACTCATATCTTTATACAGATGTCATGGAATTTCTTGCCCGTGTCTCAATCAGCACGCCTGACACAGGAGCAGCCTGCTTGTCCGTTCCTTTTTTCCGCGGCACGCTTCAAATCACTCGAATTACAGAACGCTCCGAACGGCGCGCACCCTGAACCGAGCCGCTCATCTTTAGCATGAAACACGCATCACGTTTCATATTCCAGGGTTCGAGTACGTGCCGTTCTCAGGTGTCAAACGCACACGCTCGCTCTGGCTCCTTTGCTGTTTCCGTGGCACTAATGAATCCAGGGGCTATCTTGACGAGGCGCCCCCGATGATGCTCCGCTAGCTTTCTGACAGGCCATGCTTCTCTTTAAGTACCCCCACCACCGCGCACACGCTCACACACCTTTTTTTTCCCCCCTCTCCGTACGCAGATTAATGATATAAAAATATCTGTCCGCGAAACAGTCAAAAAAGGTGAACATAATCCCCGGGGTTCGTTACAGTTTCGCTTTAACCGTCGAGCGCAGATGAGTTTCCGACATTAAATCTGACATTTAATTTGGAAGTAACATGCCGTCCTGGTTTTGCACGAGCTTCTGTAGACTGTCTGAGGCTGATTTTTCCATCTGCGGCCCCACCGAGGCACGCCGCTGCTCTTTGCTTTTTCGGAGACATGGACGCCTCTCCAATGGAGCACATGTTGAGATCATTAGCATCATCCAAGCCAAAACTACTTCTCACCAAGCATTCCTTTTCTCTCTCTCTCTCTCTTATTTTCCTCGGCACATACATCCATTTTACCGTTTCATGCTTGCTGCTGAAACGTCTAATGTGTGTTCGAAAGCCATGTGTTCGACACGCTTCGAGGACATGGTTCAGACAGAACACACATGGCAACAAACACACACACACACACACACACACACACACACACACACAAACAAACACTTTCTTCCTCTCTCTGTCTCACACACACACGTCAGATGGATTCAAGGTGCAGCGGCACCTTATTATGTAAAGCACAAATCCGCATTAGCCGTTCCTTGATGCAAAACCATGTGCCCTTGGAACGTAATCACATTATTATTATTATTATTATTATTATTATTATTATTGCGATATTATGTTATTATTATTATTATTATTATTATTATTATTATATAACTGCTCTGGAGAGTCACATTGGTTGGAAGATGTTGATTCATTTTCTGTTCCTGCAGCTCTGATGGTGCCTCGAGCTGGAGTTTAGATCACGGGTTGCATAACGGAACTGGCATATAATTGAAAGCTGACCACAAAAAAAAAATCTGATTTTTAATAATAATAATAATAATAATAATAATAATAATAATAATAATAATAATAATAATAATGCTTTTTAAAAAAAATGATATTTAACAGAAAGCAAAATGCTAAGTCCTTGATGTGGTGACAGGAAGGAGTCTCCAGTATCAGTATGTCGTAACAATATGTTTTCTCTCCAGATGCTTGATACTTTGAGAGAGAGAGAGAGAGACAGAGCAAGAGGGAATGAGAGAGAGAGAACAAAGATTGTTTATAGCTGCTGCAACCATGTAACGTCACGTGATCAGGTAAAGAGGTGATTAGTCAATAAATCATTTGAATGGGTTTGAAAAAACAAAACAAAAACACAATCGTTCTGCAGTGCGTCTTATTTTATTCTGTTTATTTTACTTTTCCAAAGGATTTATTTGTACTATTGGATCAAGTGCAATGTGTGTAAATCTTAAAGCTAATCCTTCCTCTCTCTCTACATGCTGGTGGTTCCTTAATAGATCATGACACAAGCTAATCAGTCCTGCATGCTCTCTCTCTCTCTCTCTCTCTCTCTCGGCACCCTGTCACACCCAGACCACAGTTCAGTTGGCGCACAATCTCTCCTTAACTTTAGCCTCTGTTTATATTGGCTGATAAATTTAAGAATCTGGATATTTTTTCTCTCCTTGCTGCTTGTTAGATCAGAGGCCGTTGGCTGAGACAGCTGGGGAGTGATCAAGCGATGACGTTTACTGCTCTCGCATGACAGAGGCGGATACGAAACGAGCCCGGTTCTCTACTTTTAAGGAAATAGAGCTTTATTTTGTGGCAGCGTTTGTTCATGCACACTGCTAGATCATACCCGCCGGTGCTATTGTAATAAAACTGTTGGGTTTAAATGATGGTGAATCCTGCTGCCTGAATCTAATCTAGTGACGTATTATTAAATACTGAGGCGGTGTTCTTTCGGTATCTTCTTAACTCGATAAACGCTGCTTAATATCAATACTTTGTGAAGAAGAATTCAAAGTGTCTTACCAATGCGCTACCATGTTTCATTAAGTGTTGGTGAATAGCTAGTTCCAAGTACAAATCCTATTAGCTTAACAATTAGGGGTGTTCAAGTCAAACCGGGACTTTGGGCACTTTTATGCACAATAAGAGAACACTGTTAAAACTCCAGGCGGCACGGTGGTGCAGTGGTTAGCACTGTCGCGTTGCACCTCCAGGGTCGGGGTTCGATTCCCGGCCAGGTTTGATTCCCGTCTCTGTCTGCATGGAGTTTGCATGTTCTCCCCGTGCTTGGTGGGTTTCCTCCAGGTACTCAGGTTTCCTAACACAGGTCTAAAGATATGCAGGTTAGGCTAATTGGCGTTCCCAAAATTGCCTGTGGTGTGTGAATGAGTGTGTGTATGTGTGATGGATTGGCACCCTGTCCTTGTGCCCAAAGCCTCCTGGGATAGGCTCGAGGTCCCCGCGACCCTGAATGCAGGATATAGTGTTATAGAGGATGAGAGGGAGTGAGTGAGTGAGTTAAAACTCCCTTTATTTCTCTATATAATCCCCTGCTGCACTAATGCACTTATCCCAGTGTTTCACTAGTGCTGGACACCATCAAGGCAGAAAGTTTTCTCAGGATGCCAAAGCCATGATCGGATTCCTGTTTCACATCTGAAACACTAGCCTCTCAGGAACTCCTTTAATGGTCCAAACAATGTAGAAATCACTTGGAATCAGGTAAGGACTGTACAGAGAATGTGGCAATAACAGACAAGTTCCTGTAATGTGCAAGTGGTGCAGTGGGCAATATGAGGTCGTGCATTTTCTGGCAAAAAAAGACACATTTTTGGTGAGCTATTTAAAAAAAAAAATCCATTAAAAGAAAAGGACCATTAAAGGAGTTCCAGTGTTCCAGACATGAAGCAGGTAGTGCAAGCATTTATTTATGTATGGAGAAAACTTTGTACCTTGATGGTATCCAAGCACTGGGATAAGAACATTAGTGTAGCAGGGGCTTATATAGAGAAATAAAGAATTAAAGAGTTTTTTATTCTTATAACTGCGTTCTGGTATTCTGCACAATCAAATGTCCTGGTTTGACTTTAATACTCCTTCGCACATTTTTATTTATTTATTTATGTATTTATTTATTTATTTTTACATCAGCAACCATCTTCATTACTTATAATTAGTGTAGAAATGAGGTTGCATGACCTGTCTGGACAAGATAGCACTACAGAAGAACAACACAAGTACTTCATTTACTCTTTAGACTTTAAGTCTACTATGGACATGTTTGTCAATGTTTATGACAGTGAAAGTTTGACATGCCAACTAATACCTACGCAAACCAAGAAAGTGAAAATGCCGCACACATCTGAAACTTTAATAACCATATTAAAAGCACATAAAGGTGTGTAGCTGATTAAATACTTTTTAATTTGCTAGGCAGTTACCTTATGAGTGAAAGCATTTAATCCTGTATATGATTTGATAATGAATGATTAATGAAAATATCAAAGTGATTCAATGACATCTAATCTCAGGTACATTATGTAGCCAAATAGTTTAGTATGAAATCCAATCAATTACCAAAAAAAACTACCTTAAATTCTATGTAGCTTGTAACTTGATCCATGAAGAATTCCAAACACTGATTTTAGCTAATAGTTGCATGAAAAAAACTGAAAATACAAACAAGTAAACATGATTAGTTAATCAAACAAATGAGTAGCTTAAAAATGCTTTGTCTACTGTATGCGTCCAATGCTAATTTTCCCGGTCTGTAGAACTCGCAGCATTTTGGCAGCGATACAGCTCATTTTGTGCCTTGTGCCTCTGCACAACATGACAACTGGAATTTGTAATTTTTATTTATATATATATATATATATATTTAAAGATATGAACTGCTAAATATCTATTAAAAATATATATAAATAAATAAAAATTACAAATTCCAATTATCATGTTCAATTGAAAACTGTGCATTTAACAGCACCTGGAATATTACAGATTCAGTTAAAATATTAATAGCAGTTACAGTGGTGTGAAAAAGTGTTTGCCCCCTTACTTTTTTTTTTTTGCATGTTTGGCACACTTTAATTTAAATGTCAGTCAAAGATTACAGCAGTAAACACATCATGCAGTTTTTAAATGAAGGTTTTTATTATTAAAGGAAAACTAAATCCAAAACTACATAGTCCTGTGTGAAAAAGTGTTTGCCCCCTAAACCTAATAACTGGTTGGGTCACCGCTCAGTCCAGCAATAAAAATAGTGTTTAGACGAAAGGCAAAAAACAAAACATAATAAAAACATACAAACAAACAAACAAACAAAAAAAAAACCAAGAAGAAATCTCTACATCATGTCTTTTATATAATCGGTACATTCCTGTGTGTGTGTGTGTGTGTGTGTGTGTGTGTGTGTGTGTGTGTGTGTGTGTGTGTGTGTGTGTGTGTGTGTGTGTGTGTGTGTGTGTGTGTGCACTTTAGCCGGTACTTTAATATCTGGGTTTGACATGAAGGAATGATGAAACTTCTAGGACGACATGGTGTAGAAAACCCATACAGGGATGGAACAATAATTGTAATGTAACAATTTTAAGCCAATAGAGAGAAAAAAACAGGAGGACAGATTTATAAAGAGGGAGATTTATAGTACACATGGCCAGGCAGCCCTCTAACATCTTGACTCTTAGACTGGGCATGGGCCAAGCTTTATTACATAACATTCAAAAGAAAGCCAAAAATACAAACAAACAAATAAAAAAGGAGATTTAATTCATTCATTCATTCATTAGATTTTGGTATATTGACTAATACCATATAGACTAATACCAATATATCATACTACAGCTAATCTTGTACTGCCTAGAGTTCCTACAGGACCGTAAGAGAGAAAGAGAGAGAGAAATACCTTCAGAAGTGCTCTTACAGGAAAATAATCAGCGGTGGAGTGGTTGAAAGTGGCAAGAAGCAAAGTGTCGCAAGGAGTTTTCCAAAGAAGGGTATGTGACTTTTATCCGTTTACAGTTACATAACTATATAAAGGAATGTCTGTGAAACAAGTTAGTTTTTGTTATCACTTGTAAAAACAATCATTTCCTCATTTTTTTCTTGAATTTTAATGCTTTTTAGCTACAAATTACTAAACACCCAAAACTTTCCCATAGAGGGAAATGTAAAGTTACTGTATAGCTGTACTGCTGGCACTGGAGACTCCTTCTTAAAATGGTCACCTATAAAATCCCTATAATTAATAATGGTTATCATCATTAGACAGGGGTTAAAGTGGGATCCCTAAAACCCAGTGTAGTGGTGCAGCTGGGAAAATGACTCACCTCAAAATAACTCAGACGCTTGTGAGTTTTTCCGTGATTCATTTGGAGACACCCATGCACTCACAGAGTTCTGAGATGAAAGCGCACACAATGCACATTTTCACTTGCATGACTTTTGATAGTAATGTAACACCATATATTACATTCTCAAATGTTGAGTATCTTGAGCCTAAAGGAAAGCCAAGCTACAACCAGACTGCACAATTTAAAAAGTTAATTTAACAGTTTGCCTAACATTCAGGTCATACTGAAAATTTTTTGCTGATAAAGGTGGATCTATAAGTTATTGAACCGTGGGGATATCTAGTTTTTCCAATGTTTTTTTTCCTTTAATTTTAATTTAATTGTGAAATAAACAATGGCACAAGGAAAGAAAAAGTTATGTTTTGTTTTTCATCTGAGGTTGTATTTGCCTAATCCTAAGACCAACTATGATCAGATGATTTCTATTGTTTTTACACAAAAACACTTAGAAATAGTGTAAAACAAAACTAAAAAGATTGGAACTAATATTTGATCAAGATAAGAGTCCAAAAACATGCAGATTAGGTTAATTGCCATTCCCAAATTTCCCATATTGTGTGTGAATGAGAATGTGTATGTGCCTTGCACTGGATTGGCACCGTGCTCAGGGTGTACCCCACCTCGTGCCCTATATATATATATATATATATATATATATGTATATATATATATATATGATATGTGAATGCTACTGACTCAGTATATACAGCGAAGAGCAGATCGAGAATCTCCTTTACAGCTGTATTATTCATGCGTTCCATTTCTGTATAACCTGTAATACAGCTGCTGGAAAAATACTGGAGTCTGTCATGCTGAGTTACCCGCATTCACCGCTACATGACTTTCCACAATCCCAAATCAATGTGCAGCCAGCAGGACAAGGAGAGAGAGTGAGACTCAGACAGACAGATAGACAGACAGACAGACAAAAAAAAAGAAGAAAGTGTGGTAGTCACAAAATGTCTATGTATACATGGATATATTTATAATTTAAATTTCGTGAGACCAATGTGTGAATATAAATGGTGTAAATGTAAAAGGAAAAGTACATAAGTGAAACAAAGAGAATGTGTTAAAAATATTTATATGTATACTAATAGGGGCAGTGCTAAAAACATTGTTTCTTTTTCGCTTTGTTCTGCCTGAACTAAGAAGCCAACTATAGGTAGTTGATTACTCTTGCCTGGGAGTGTCCACCTGTAGGGGGGAGGGGCGCGCTGCTCAGAAATACACAGACTCTCGTGGTGAAGCAGCAGCCCCGTGTGTTGTGTGTTTTTTCTAACAATAGCATCTCCCCTCATCAGGTGGTGAGGGTGCTACATTTTGGAGGCACCGCTGGGATCTCTTCCCTTTTTGATTCAGTGAAGGTTGGCGTCCATAGATGATGGTCTACCTCCAGTGCTATCCATTCTAAATTTCGACTTGGGAAAAGAGCGGAGTGGGAACGGCGGGCGTCAGCGTCGAGTCGGGAGACAAAGGGCATGCTGTCCGGGATTGATCTTTGAGTTCCAGAGCATTGCCATCTTCCAACCAGCTAAGCACGCTTTTGCATATCATACTGCACATACCTAGAGCCAAAGTGAACAATGGATCAGCTAGAGGACTTGAAGCTCGAAGTGATAGGATCATTGTGTTCACTATCAAGAGAAATACTTGTTAAATTGTGTGAGTTTATAAATATTGATGAGTGTGAAAATGTCATCAGTAAAACACGCTCATTTGTCATCTCTGTGCTTGTGAAACATCTTGAGAGGGAGGGGTTGAGTGAACTAGAAGATGAGGGTATGTCTGAGTTTTTGCATTTAAGGGACAAAATATATGAATTGCAGCAGGGTAATGAAAAAACCCCAGAGCCACAAATCGCACCTCAGGTGGTTACTGCCAATGTAGAGCAGGAAAATCTACAAAAAGAGATTGACAAATTATAGCTAGCCCTGCAAAGGTTAATTGAACAAGAACAGAACATTGTCACAGACACACAGCAAATTACGGCTCCATCCCACATAAACACACAGTTAGGTGTGGGTACACCAAGAAACCCCAGTTTAAATGTGCCACAAGCATTGGCACGGCCAGTTGTAACGACCTGGAACCGAGAGTTCAAGATATCGGGTCAAATAGGTGAACTTGGACCAAAAGATAAACTCACCTTCTCAAGTCTTGCTCACCAAATTGAACACGGGCTGAGCAGAGGTTTCTCTGAACTTGAAATTGTGGACGCCGTGATAAGAGCAATTGCACCAGGCATGCAGCTCCGTAGCTACCTGGAGGGAAAGATAAACCTTACACTGCCCACACTGAGGCGCATACTCAGGGCCCATTTCCAAGAAAGGGGCGCAACAGAATTGTATAAACAACTCACGTCAGAGGTCCAAAGCAACAAAGAGACTCCCCAAAGCTTTCTTGCCCGCTGTTTAGACCTAAGGCAAAAAATCTTATTCGCCTCACAAGAAGCTGATTCCAGTTTAAAGTATGACCCGAACTTAGTTCAGAATATGTTTCTTCATACTATCCTGACTGGCCTGCAGAATGACAGCATCAGAGGTGACCTGCGACCCTATTTAACACAAGCTGACGTGAGTGATGAACTGCTCTTTGATAAAGTCAATTTAGCATGTGCCCATGAGGCTGAACGCCAGAATAAGAAAAAAATTGTTCAATCAAATGTTACAAAAGTCCACACGGTGCAATCCAACGATACCAACATTGAAAAGAAAGGAAAAGCACTATGTCAGAAAAACACTGAGAAGACGGAATTTGATATCCTGAGTGAGTTGAGGGAAATGTGTTCAGAGATGGCCTTGCTGAAAGAGCTCAGCGTAGAGGTTTCTCAGATTAAAACGTCAATAAACCAACCTCAGATCATGTCTGCCCGGAGTTCCACCCTTGTAACAGATGTACACACGTGGACAAAATTGTTGGTACTCTTCGGTCAATGAAAGAAAAACTCACAATGGTCACAGAAATAACTTTAATTTGACAAAATTAATAATAAATAAGAATTCTATGAATGTTAACCAATGAAAGTCAGACATTGCTTTTCAACTCATGGAACAGGTCTGGACAAAAATGATGGTACCCCTAACTTAATAGTTTGTTGCACAACCTTTTGAGGCAATCACTGCAATCAAACGATTCCTGTAACTGTCAATGAGACTTCTGCACCTCTCTGCAGGTATTTTGGCCCACTCCTCATGAGCAAGCTGCTCCAGCTGTTTCTGGTTTGAAGGGTGCCTTTTATAGACAGCATGTTTCAGCTCCTTCCAAAGATGCTCAATAGGATTGAGGTCAGGGCTCATAGAAGGCCACTTTAGAATAGTCCAATGTTTTCCTCTTAGCCATTCTTGGGTGTTTTTGGCTGTGTGTTTTGGGTCATTGTCCTGTTGCAAGACCCATGACCTGCGACTGAGACCCAGCTTTCTGACACTGGCCAGCACATTTCTATCTAGAATCCCTTGATAGTCTTGAAATTTCATTGTACCCTGCACAGATTCAAGACACCCTGTGCCAGATGCAGCAAAGCAGCCCCAGAACATAACAGAGCCTCCTCCATGTTTAACAGTAGGGACAGTGTTCTTTTCTTGATATGCTTCAAGTATAATTAGCAAAATTTGCCTTGGCAAAAAGTTCCATTTTTGTCTCATCTATCCATAGGACATTCTCCCAGAAGCTTCGTGGCTTGTCAACATGTAGTTTGGCATATTCCAGTCTGGCTTTTTTATGATTTGTTTTCAACAATGGTGTCCTCCTTGGTCATCTCCCATGTAGTCCACTTTGGCTCAAACAACGACGGATGGTGCGATCTGACACTGATGTTCCTTGAGCATGAAGTTCACCTTGGATCTCTTTAGAAGTCTTTCTGGGCTCTTTTGTTACCATTCGGATTATCCGTGTCTTTGATTTGTCATCAATTTTCCTCCTGTGGCCACGTCCAGAGAGGTTGGCTACAGTCCCATGGATCTTAAATTTCTGAATAATATGTGCAACTGTAGTCACAGGAACATCTACCTGCTTGGAAATGGTCTTATAGCCTTTACCGTTAACATGCTTGTCTATAATTTTCTTTCGAATCTCCTGAGACAACTCTTTCCTTCGCTTCCTCTGGTCCATGTTGAGTGTGGTACATACCATGTCACCAAACCACACAGTGACTACCTGGAGCCCTATATATAGGCCCACTGACTGATTACAAGATTGTAGACACCTGTGATGCTAATTAGTGGACACACCTTGAATTAACATGTCCCTTTGGTCACATTATTTTCAGTATTTTCTAAGGGTACCATCATTTTTGTCCAGGTCTGTTCCATGAGTTTATTTTTTTAAATAATTCTGTTGAAGCATGGTTGAAAAGCAGTGTCTGACTTTCATTGGTTAACATTCATAGAATTTTTTTTAATTATTACTTTTGTCAGATTAAAGTTATTTATGTGACCATTGTGAGTTTTTCTTTCATTGACCGAAGGGTACCAACAATTTTGTCCACGCGTGTAACTACTGCATTACCGCCACAAGCTCAGTATTACCAGCAGCCTTATACTCAGAGGAGAGAGACAGGGCAGCGTCCACAGTGGTTTCCAGCACTGCAGTATTACCCCCCTGCAACACAAATAAGAAAATGTGTTGCCTGTCAGCAAAGTGGATTAGACCTCTATTGTACTCATTGTTACAAGTGTGGTGGTGGTGGTGACCATTTTTCAGCTGGCTGTCGGGCACGGATGCCCATGGTGCACAGGAATGGCCCTTTAAATGAGAATGGGTCACGACCGCGGGACAGGGAGTGACCAGTTCTGTACAAGAGTCCCCTCAGTGCTGTACGTACTGTGGTGTCATCAGTCCGGGCATCATATTGAGACACTGTGCAAATTGTAAACACACATTGTATTGTTCAAAAGCCTGCCAAACAAATCATTGGGCCAGTCATCAGAAGCAGTGTAAAAAGTATTCAAAGTCAAATGTGAGTACAAAAACTATGAAGTCAAACAAACCTACTTGTGCTGCACTGGTAGGAAAACAGTGTCTTATACAATGCTACCTTCAAGATTTACTAGTGGAAGTATTATGGGATACTGGTTCTCAAGTCTGTATTGTCGATGAATGGTGGAAAAATGAACACTTGCCAGATGTGGAATTACGGGATGTATCGGAAGCAGTTGATGCACCTGAAGAACTTCGCCTGGTAACCACAAATGGTCATGACATACCCTACATAGGGTGGATGGAAGTCACCTTTGGATTAGAGCTGAACAGGAAGAAAGACAGTGAACTTACCATACCAGTACTAGTGATGAGGGGCAGACACTTGTGCCACCCTATCATTGGTTATAATGTAATTGAGCAGATATCAAATAGGAACGGGTTAATCCATGCACACAATAGTGACATAGGGAAGGAGGAAAACCAAAAAATTCAAGCATTTATCAGGCAAGTCTACGCAGAAAGACCGCATGAGTATACCATCAAAACCACAAGGGAACGAGTCAGTGTGGCTAAACATACTTCAGTTCAAATCGAGTGTATAATACAGACATCCCCACCAAAGGAGGATACAGTGCTAATTTTTGAGCCTGATGTGAACCCTACATTGACTGAGGGGTTGGAGTTTTGCGAAACCCTTGTGAAACTGCGGAGACAGACCTCGCCATATGTCATCGTTTCTGTCCAAAACCCTACTGATCATGATATAATGCTGGATGGCAAAACAATTATCGGCACAGTGCACCCAGTCCAGGCCGTATACCCATGTGCTGTATTTGAAAAACCCTCTCCAAATCGGTGAGAGTAGATCAAGTCACCAATATGTCTGAACTAGACTCTGATCTGACATGGGACCCACCCTTGGACTTAAGTCACCTCAGCGAGAGTAAAAAGCAACTTGTAAAACAGATGTTAAGAGAGGAAGCAGCTTCATTCTCAAAGTCTGACGATGACATTGGCTGCATAGATGGACTGCAATTGACCATCTCGCTGAAAGACACCACCCCCGTCACACGCACTTATCAGTCAGTTCCTAGACCTCTGTACAAAGAGATGAAGGACTACCTCCACGACCTCATAGCTCATGGATGGGTGCGAAAGTCAAACTCTGCATCCTCCTCGCCTGTTGTTTATGTTCGTAAAACAGATGGAAGTTTACGTTTGTGCATAGATTATAGGGAACTAAACCGAAAGACAAACCCTGACAGACAGCCCATCCCACGGATTCAAGACATCATGGACAGTCTGGGAGGGAATGCCTGGTTCTCATTACTGGACCAAGGGAAAGCATACCATCAGGGCTTTATGGCCAAAGAGAGTCGACCCTTAACAGCGTTTGTAACACCATGGGGGTTGAATGAGTGGATTCGCATCCCATTTGGTCTGATGAATGCCCCCGCAGCTTTTCCGCAGGATGACTGCTGTGTACCTTACCTTGATGACACACTGGTGTTTAGCAAATCGTTTGAAGACCATGTTAACGATGTGAGGAAGGTCCTGCAGCATTTAAGGCGATGTGGGATTAAGCTTAAGCCTAAAAAATGTGAAGTGTTCAAGCGAGAAGTAGGTTACTTGGGGAGGATTGTGTCTGCAGAAGGGAGTAGAATGGATCCTGCCGACACTGCAGCAGTAAGAGTGTTGAAGGAAAAAAGACCTGGCACAGTGGGACAGTTGCGAGCAGTACTTGGCCTGTTGAGTTATTATAGGCAATATATACAAGGTTTTTCCAAGATCGCTGGACCGCTGTATGATCTGCTGAAGGGAACAGATGAGATAAAAGAGGAGGAAAGTAATGGCCTTGCCACTAGGGCCACGACCAGCAAAAAAAAAGGAGTGCCTTCTCAAAAACCCATCACATGGACAGAACAACACCAGCAGATATTGGAGAGTTTGATAGACTGCCTTGCAGAACCTCCAGTTCTTGGATTTCCTGATTTTATGCAACCCTTCGTTCTCCATACAGACGCCTCAAACCAAGGATTTGGTGCTGTCTTATACCAACGACAAAGTGGGAAACTCAGGGTGATTGCGTACGGGTCCTGCACGTTGACGGCTTCCAAACAAACCTATCATATGCACTCAGAGAAACTGAAGTTTTTAGCTTTGAAGTGGTCAATCACTGAGAAGTTCCGTGACTACCTGTAGTACGCACCCACCTTTACTGTCTACAGCGACAACAATCCGCTTACCTATGTAATGACAAGCGCCAAGCTCAATGCATCAGGATGCAGATGGGTAGCAGAGCTGGCAGACTTCCATTTTACCATTAAATACCACCCTGGGAAAGAAAACATTGATGCAGACAGTTTATCCCGAATGCCACTGGATATGGAAGAAATAATGGTGCAATGTACAGAGGAACTCTCATCTGATTGTGTTAAAGCAACCATACAGGCCATAGAAGTTCAAGATTTGGCCATC
Organism: Clarias fuscus; assembly: GCA_030347435.1. Classification (NCBI taxonomy): domain Eukaryota; kingdom Metazoa; phylum Chordata; class Actinopteri; order Siluriformes; family Clariidae; genus Clarias; species Clarias fuscus. The sequence continues at coordinate 33,481,574 of CM059207.1, forward strand.
AGTGCAAAGAGTAAAAGTCTGCTGCGCCACTGGAACAAGTTTTACATGGATGAGGATGGAATCCTCCGCAGGAGGACAGCTAACCGGACACAGCTTGTGCTACCAGAACAATACAAACAACGTGTCCTGGAAGAACTGCATAGTGAAATGGGACATCAAGGGGTGGAAAGAACAGCATCATTGATTGGAGATAGATTCTTCTGGCGAAAAATGCAGTGTGAAATTGAACATTTTGTGACAAAGAGATGCAACTGTCTAAAGCAGAGAGACCAAAGCACCCCTTATGAACATAGTAACCACTCATCCCTTTGAACTTGTGTCCATTGATTTTTTGCACCTTGATAAAAGTAAAGGGGGATATGAATATATATTAGTAATAGTTGATCATTTCACAAGGTTCGCACAAACATATGCAACCACATCGAAGTCTGCCAAAACAGTCGCTGAGAGAATTTTCAATGACTTTGCACTTAGATTCGGATTTCCCCAAAAGATTCATCATGACCAGGGAACAGAATTTGAAAATCAATTATTCTTCCTCTTGAAAAAGAATTGCGGGATGGCAGGATCACGAACAACCCCATATCACCCTCAAGGAAACGAACAGGTTGAACGTTTCAATCAGACGTTGCTCCAGATGCTAAAGACTTTAACAGAGGCAAGGTTACTGGATTTTCCCCATTTTTATCTTCTATTTGGAAGGTCACCAAGACTACCTGTTCATTTTCTCTTTGGATTAGCACCAGAAGGAGGGGCTGATGACCCTAAGGAGTATGTAAAAAGATGGAAGCAAGGCATGCGGGAGGCATATGAAATTGTCAAGGAAAATGCCAGAAAGTCAGCAGAAAGAAATAAAAGAAACCATGAGGGGAAAGTAAGGAGTTCAGTTCTGCACCCTGACGACCGCATTCTGGTGCGAAATCCCACACCCAGGGGAGGCACAGGAAAACTGCGCAATCATTGGGAAGATGTTATCCACACAGTTGTCCGCAGGATGGGAGAGGGCCCTGTTTATGAAATAAAACCAGAACGGGGAAAGGGCAGATCGAGGGTCCTGCACCGGAATCTCTTGTTACCATGCGATTACTTACCGCTGGAGATTGAATCAAGTGCACAGCCAACGACCAAGAAAAAACTGATAAGTCAGCTGCTGTAGTCAACAAAGACTGGCATCACTTGGTTCGGAGGAAACACGTGATAGTCTTCGGCCCTCCCGGCTGAGTGGTAGTAGTAGCCTTAATGTGGGAGCCCCCTAGTGACGGGGAGGAATTGGACACGACTAAATTAGGGAGAAAATCGGGAAAAAATCAAAAAAAAAAAAAAAATAAATACACAGACTCTCGTGGTGAAGCAGCAGCCCCGTGTGTTGTGTGTTTTTTCTAACAATAGCATCTCCCCTCATCAGGTATGGACTAAAAATATCACATAAACACATTCCTGAAATGTTAGAGAGTGAGGTGGAAAAGAGTCATTGTTATGTGGTGATTAATTTATTGCTGTTAAGCATCTGAAAGTTTACTCTGTTCAAGCTGTATATTGTCTATGCTCAACATGTGCTCTAGGCTAATGAATCATATCACATGGTCTTAGAAGTATATACTGAAGTATACATAGAAGTATATCTGAATTTTGTGATGTTTAATTGTGTAAGTTACAGATCTCACAAGTCACCATATTTTCAGGAGAGATTCACATTAAAGTTGCAAGTGCAACTATATGAGTCAGATGTACACCAACAGTATATGTATCTGCCTGTGCTACATTTTCAGTGGTTCCTGTTAAGCATGATGAAAACAGTTATGTTTACATGCAGTGTAGTGTGTTTCCTGGTAATGTAAGTGATTATGATTTAATGTAGTGTAATTATCTTAATTAACTTGTTTTTTTCTTTCTTTGCAATATAATGTGACGCTGAAGCATGTTTTGTCACTTCAAGTTTAGTTCAATTAATCTGTGAGACATGTGTAACATTATTTGAACTGTTTACATTGATGTCAGCTTTATTGATCAGAAATACACAGACTCTCGTTGTGAAGCAGCAGCCTCGTGTGTTGTGTGTTTTTTCTAACAATAGCATCTCCCCTCATCAGGTGGTGAGGGTGCTACAAAAGCAACACAAAACATCTGAATGAAGCTGTTATAGTATTTAGGATTACCTTGCTTAATGAAGTACGAAAAAATCCCATTGAGCAATGTGATTGAATTTAATTTGTATTACATGTTTAACGATAGATTTTTTTCGCAAAACAGCTTCTGCATGTAGGTTTAGATTGCTAATGAGCAAGCCAGAGGCGACAATGATGAGGACAAAGTCCCTGAGACGAAATGACGAAGAAACCTTGGGACTAATAAGGGAACCCATCCTCTTCTTGGTGTCAGCTGATAGCGAGCAAATAGTATTCCAAGACCTAATTCTTGTCAGCTGATGGTTGAGTTTTTCTTCAGTATAAATTTCGGTATAAAATCGAAAAACAGGAGCACGACAATAGGGAACTGTCATACACTGGGAAATGAGGTAATTGAACTGATTTAATTCAAATCAATTCGTCTATTAGTTCTGCACGATTGAGCTCAGTTACATTAAAACAAGATGTTTTCATACATCCAACATGATTTGATCACGCACGGGTGTTCTACAGCAGCCACTTTACCATCTGGGGTGTTCAAGTCAAACCAGGACTTTTAATTGTGCCAAATAACTAAACACAATTATGAGAGTGAAAACTCTCTTTATTTCTCTATATAATCCCCTACTACACTAATGCACTAGTGCTTGGATACCATCAAGGTAATAAGTTTTCTTAGTATGATGGAGCCATGATCGGACTTAATGCTTCACCTCTGAAATGCTGGCCGTCCAGGAACTCCCTAAATGGCCCAAACAAATGGGAATAGGTTGGAGTATGGGGATGTGGCAATAACTTCCAGCCAAGTTCCTGTAATGTGAAAATGATGCAGTGGGCAGTATGAGGTCATGCATTGTTCTAAAAAAAAAAAAAAACAGCTTTGGTGATCAAACCAGGTCATGTTTTCCTCCTTCACTCGCTGAATGTTCACGGAACGACTCCAGCAGGCTCCGAGCCACCTCGGCCGGGATCTTCATTCGCAGATGTACAGTTTGCACCATTTAAATGTTAAGAGTCTCAACACTGTACTGTGCTTGTAGTTTCTGTAAACATCGGTTGTTTTTTCTTTACGCCTTCATTCACAAGAAATTTCATCATAATTTCCAGTTTGATAAATTACAAATTACATTTGTATGATCAATTTATTGTTTTTATGTTTTAAGCATTCATAAATTCTCCATGTCACTTATCCTGTGCAGGGCCCCTGGGGATCTGGAGCCTGTCCCAGAGACTTCAGGGCACTATTGGGTGCCAAAACATACATTGCAGGGCACAAGCACACTTACACAATCATATTTTATGGGTGCTATTGAAACACTGATGATCCTAAAATGTATGTTATTATTGGAAAGGAACTAGAGGAAATCCACCAAGCATTGGGAAAGCATACAAACCCCAAGCAGAGGTGAGATCTGAACCCTTAACTCTGGAGGTGCGAGATGACAGCGCTAAGAGTAAGCCATTGTGACATAAACAATGCGTAATATATTCCCTTATATTTGACTGACTACATATTGCGTTTTATCCGGTGCAGGGAACGGGCTGATGATTGAAGAGTTTCATACACTATATTTCACAGGTGTGTTTATCACTCTCTGACAGGATTTAATTTCATTTGCTTTATTGGCTTCACTGTTCCAGTTGTAGTACTGCCAAAACATTGACATGAAACAAACAAAAATAACTCACTACTCACTCATTTGTTCTTGAACAAATCTAAGGTCAATAAAGTAACTGAGCTCACTATAAACTCAACTCATGTGACTATACAGTACAGTCGGATTCACAGAATCATTAATCATCTCCTTTCATTTATTTATAAGACTTCTGAAGAGGCATTTAAGTTCACAGCCTACATCAGAGAATGAAAACAAACATTGCAGTCATTATTGGCTGCCAAGATCAGGTCATTTGTGCACCACCAATTCTTCACCGTGCTTTCAGATACCAATGCCGAATGCCAGACCTTGAAAATAGTGCATTATGCAGAGGACAAATCATGACTAGGCATGTTGTTATAAGAAAATAATCAATGATGATGGTGGTGTGAGGTGGCCTGATTTAAATCAGATTCCCTTCAAAGCTAAAATCATGCTTTGAAGTGGGTTTGTTTTTGTTATTGCTGTTATATATAACAACAATAACAAAATATAGAATTTTGTTATTGTTGTTATATATGTTATGTAATTTTTAGATGTTTTATTATATATAAAACATATTTAAAAATTTATAAAAAAGAGTAGGTAATGGGAAAATGTTCATTTAATAAAACTCATTATTATTCTCACTCATGTATTTATTTATTAAATCTTGCACAGTATCGTGATGTGGTATTCTTGTCTCCAAAAACGCTGCTTGAAATCTGAATAAAACAGAATATATGTACAGAATATATACAGTATTTTGTGCCATATATCCTATATAATTTTTTTCCATCACAACCAATGTGGTGAATACGTTTAAAAATATTTTAATAAAAAATATATTATCCTGTCTGTTCATAACATCTAACATTGAATCATTCAAGCAAATAAATAGCACAGACACATATGATCACCAGTTTTTATGGTTGTATTTGGATGTTTCTATGGCCAATAATAATAATAATAATAATAATACAGTGGAACCTCGGATTGCGAGTAACTCAGTTTACGAGTGTTCTGCAAGACAAGCAAAGATTTTTAATAAATTTTGACTTGAAAAACGAGCATGTATTGGTTTACGAGTACCGAGTTTTTTGACACCGACACACACACCGACACACACACACACACTCTCTCGCCTTTACACCCCCCCCCTCCCCAGCTTCACACAGAAACACACACTCTGCTCTACACAGAAACTCTGCTCTGTCGCGATTCTTTTCAAAGGTAAGGTGCTGGTTCATTTGTATTTTGTTTTTTTTACTTTACAGCAGTGATTCCGTTAGTCTGCGCTCACACAAGTGTCATTAGAGAGATTTCTTTTTTTCCCGTTAAAACAGTGTTTCCGTTGTGTGTGTGTTTGTTGTGAAACTTTGTTACAACCCGCAACATGTGGGGCGCAGTGTGTGTAATTTATGTGTCTGTGTTGCTGCGCTTCGTAGCGTGTGTGTGTATTTTGTATCCAGGTCGCGCGCCGATCCGGATCCATTCCAGATTTTCCGACTGGCACTACACCGGCAACTGCTTGAGCTTCCACACGTTCGCTCCCGCCCTGAGTGACGTCATCAATCAGCAGACCAATTATAAACCGGAGAGAGACGCGGGAACGGGGGAGGCGTGTAGGTGAAGTGTTGGTTGTGTTGGAGAGTTTTGTTGTGATTTGTGAAATTTTGAGATTGGATTGTATATTCTGGTTTTTGACTTTTGGCTTCCATTTTGACTTTGATTCTTGCTTTGTCCTTTTGATTTGTTTGCTAGCTCTTTGTAGATACTGTTTGTTTGTTTGAATTCACTGTATGTTTGTGCACTCACCGGTAGTAGGGGTGTGGCTGCCCATTATTTTGGGGAAAGGGTTTTTTGTTCACTGTTTTGGGTTTAGGAAGATAGGGAAGGCATCTGTATTTTTGTTTGTGTTTTGTTTGCTAGGTAAGCAAGCTGCTAAAATACAGATACCTTTTTGTTTATTATTTTGGCCTGGGTCCACCCTGAAGCTAAGCCTGGTGTTGTGTTTGTGTGTTTATTTGCATGTGCTATTGGTCAAGCAATACAAACTTCACGTGTTTGTAAATTACCATATCTGTCTTGTTCTTTGTTCCATTACACCACTTTGTTCCACACTCACCAAACAGTTTAAAATAGAACCCCGAACCAATCATTTGCTGTACGGCCCAATCCTAGACTGGGTCGTAACAACTTAAAAAGCGAGGTGGGGGGAGGGAGAAGGAGTTTTACTGTGTAAGACAAGGCGAGGGGAGGGGCTAATTCCACACACACACACACACACACACACACACACACACACACACACACACACACACACACACACACACACACACACACAAATACAGGGTGCCTGCGCGCACAAATGGAAACACTTATCTGTTGGGATTTATTTTAACTTTTTTTAAAGGTAAAGTGCAGGTTAATTTGTTTTATTTTTAGTTTATATATTGTATTAATAATTTTTCTGTATTTATTGTTTTGGGCTGTGGAATGAATTATTTGAGTTTTCATTATTTCTTATGGGAAGATTTGATTTGGTTTACGAGTGTTTTGGAATACGACCCCGCTTCCGGAACGAATTATGCTCGTAATCCAACGTTCCACTGTACAAGTATTTTATGAGTTGGACATTTTTGCAACCTTCCCATATTCAGGTAATGGTAAAATTTATGGGTTATAACAATTAATAAACGATAAATTTAGTTCTATCTGACAGATCCGAAAATCCAAATACACAGTTTGACTGCCCAGTTTGCACAGGGCGTCTGTATGAACAGTTTTTTTAATCAGCCAATGGCCAATGCTGCTTTATTGCTTAAAGCGGTTCCTGGGAGGCCAGACGTGACCAGGCTCCGTGGTACTGGGAAAACTTTCTACCAAGCACTACTGAAATGCTTTCTTGTAAATATATTAGTGTATTATACAGAAGATTATATAGGGAAATAAAGTTTTAATGGTTATCTCCATTCACATGGAGCAACCACAATGCATGTGGTTAACCATATTGTACTTGAACAAGTGCAGCTGGAACTGCTGCTAAAACTACTATCCAATCAGATTTGAGAATTCAACAGCACTGTATGTATCTGCATCAGCAACATAGTCCTGTCAACATAGAATGTCCTTTTAAATCTTTTTTAATAGAAAGTAAAATGCTTCACACGTTTTAGCTCTGTGACGGTTATGAAAAATTTAACACATTATGTTGCTCCACACATGCCTAAGGATGATAACAGGACGAGGGACGTTGCCTGCTCAGCAGCTCTCAAATGCAGATGCCATCTCTAATGAGGATCCCAGAGCCCCTGCACTGTGGGATGACTCTTAAAAGTGTGTGTGTGTGTGTGTGTGTGTGAGTGTGTGCATGCCAAGGGATGGACTGACTCTTCATCGAATTCAGCATGGCCTGTGGAAACACAGAGCAGGTTGGCATGAAGACTGGCAGTGTGGGAGGGTGAGAGCCCACTCAAAGACCTGCAGCTGGGGAGAAGCGTTGGCACTGCCATGTGGTTAGCACACAAAAGGCAGGATCAAAGGCCGTCACGGCCCACTTTCATCTGCTTTCCTACACCTGACAAGAAGCAGCGGCAGGGGGCAAGACTTCAGAAATGCTCTCACGTTTCCTCTCTCGCAAGCACTCTTTCTCTCCGTCCTGTCTTTTCTCCTTCTGCATAATCTCACGCATGTCCATATTTTCCTTCTGTACACTATTCTGCAGGGAGCTTCTACAAAATTGGAGCCAGTCGATGGAACAGGATAGTTTTGCATTTCAGAAAAGTATAAATGCTTCAGTTCTGTCATGCACTTGAATCTGTACTTGACACACTTTTCTCTCACCGCATGCCGCCACTTTCAACCACTTGCAACACATCCTATTTTTCTATTATTATGGAGAGGAGCAAATCTTCTCTCATTGTATGGGTATGGGTATGGGTATTGATGTGCTGAGATGACCGGAAAAGAAAGAACAGAAGATGGACGTCGAAAGACTTTTCATTGAGCACAGCTTGGCCAACATCAGGTCATTACCTAGGTCAAACTTCCACCAGTCTTTCCTATTGTTTACATATCAAACATACCAGCACACGTTTTGTTCAATACAATTAACTGTAAAAATGTTAATGAAATGAACCTGACTTTGTTTAGTAATACATCCCTCAAAGGTTTTTCATTATTTATCTTTTTATTCTTTCACTGAAATATTCCACAGTTCACCCTAAATAGAAAAACTTTAACACTATGTCTTATGCTTTCCACAATTTTAAATTGAAACAAACTGACAAACAAACAAATAAACAAACAAATTAAATGTTTTATTCCTTTCATACCAGAGCAATTTCCCGGCATTTAATTTTGTTATTGAATAAAGAATGGAATGTGATTTTATTTAATGTCGCTGCCGGTTATCACTTATGCTATAGCAACTATAAACCTGTAAAAAATTAAATAAAGTTACAATTTCAGTCATAAAGAATTTCCTATGTTAGACAATCTACTGAATCTTTGGAATTTCTAAAACTGGAGACTCCTTCAATAAATGTTAAATACACATCTGCTTGCAGAAAACCTCCATGCAAGTTTGCAATGGTTTTAATGAAGGACGTATGTCCGTGAATGACAATCTCGCCCTAGATGGCTGAAAGCCTACCGCCATCATTCCCATAATCATTCAGCTTGTGAAACTTGAAAATCACAGGATAATTTGTCGCCAACATACACCAGAGACACATCTGTCTGTGGGAACTCAATCATCTGTCTGTGGGAATACACAATCATTACAAGAAGTTGTAACATTACCCATATAGTCCTGACCTCGCCATTAAAGGAGTTGCTGGGAGGCCAGGGATTCAGACATGAAGCAGGCAGTCCGATCATGGCTCCAGTGTGCTGAGTAAACTTTCTACAGTACCTTGATGGTATCCAAGTGCTAGTGTGACACTGGGATAAGTGCATTAGTGTAGCAGGAACTTATATAGAGAAATGAAGGGATTTTTTCTCCTTAACAAGAATATTAATATGTTTGATTATATGTATGGTTGTAAATGTGCAAACAGCCAGGACTCCAGTTAGACCTGCTATTACACAAGCTTTATCATGGCCAATTAGAATGAAACTGCACTGTAGTGTTACTAAAATATATTTAAAAAAAAAAAGCCTATATATAAATATTACATATTTACGTTTCCAAAGCTGCATTCGATATGGTTCGATATTGTGTACTTGGTTTCCATGGCAACAGCCCAAACCGGTCTGAAACATCTAAAGGACCACCGGCAGTGAGCAGAGAGACAGCGAATTTAGGACGCAGTATGTGTGTGTCAGTGTGTCCTGCGGAGTTGTGAGGAAGAGAAAGAGCAGGGAATTTTTTCTCATCCAAGTCAGAGCGCAATTAACGGTTGTGGTTTACCCTGGTATGCTCATATACACTACAGAGCACGGTGCAAGGCTTGGCTCGCGAGGAGAAAGAACGCGAAGCGGAGAGCTTGTTAGAGAATGAGAATGATTTGTTGTAATGCATTAGCAATGAGGTTGTTCATTCTAAGAGTGACAAAGCAAATGATTGGTTGTTTTTGAAAGCACAGTTTTACTGTACAGTATATTAATGGACTGATGGTTCTAATCATTTATTGTTACTGTAGTAACAATTCCACATAAATGGAGAAGAAAATGTGAAATCGTTAAAATGTTTCAGATTTCTGTTTATTAAACGTGGCTGGAAGGAGTCTCCAGTGCCAGAGCTCCATAACAGCTCTGGATAAGTCTACTGGACAGGTTTACTGTTGGTCTACTGCTTGTCTCAGTTCTGTAGCTACTATGGTGAAGTATTAACATTATACAACATTAAACATAATGAAGTGAAGAAAAAAAAATCATACAAAAAGTTTAACGGTCTGAGGGTATAAGAGGAATAAAACACTTTGTAATATTAAAATTATTGTTTTTTTTTTATTTATTGTGGTTATTAGCATGTTTGCCCTCCAAGTACTCCGGTTTCCTCCCACCATCCAAAGAGACATGCAGATTAGACTAATCGTCTTTCCCAAATTGCCCATAGTGGGTGGAAGTGTGTTTCAATGCATGGCCTGTGATGGACTGGTGCCCTGTCTGGGGTGTACCCTGCCTCATGCCCAAAGTCTCCTTTATAGGGCCCACCCAACCCTGTATACAGGATGAAGCAGTATAGACGATAAATGAGACACATATACAGTAATTGTACGTAATCGGTCCAATCAGTTAATTCTCAGGAAAGAAAAAAAAGTAGTTATTGTAGGCCATAAACAAATAGGACATTTAGAAGAAGGCTAATTCAGTGCAGCTCTTTCAAGCAATAAAAAAAATCTCCTGCTAGGTTGAAATAAAACAAAATGTGTTCAGTCTTATTGAGATCATGCAGCATGCAGCTGGGACAGATCCAAAATAATGGTCTTCTCATGCAGCTCAAAGCTTGTAGAATATACCATTTGGAGAACCTTAACAAGTCTCCAGTGCCTGTCAAGCACAACAGGGATAGTGGAGGAGGAAAAAATTCGGAGAATGGTGTCCGACATTTCCGCAGTGCACCCCAATTTAGGAGGCAGCGGCTTGAGGGAAACCTTCAGGGAGCTGTGAAACTATGGCAGGTGAAACCTTACAGCCGTTGTTGTGACTCCTCACTTCTTGTACAGGCCATGAACAAACAGACGCAGTGAGGCCTTCATTCACACATGACAGCACCGTTATCATGTGGTAAAAATCGTCTGTTATGTTTAAGTGGGGACCTTCCAGAATACAAACAAACAAAAACAGTGCTTTGGAAAATAAGTGGAGGGTTTCTGTACATTCTTTCTTCATGTTCCTTCCTCCTTACCTGTACATTAGCAAAGGCATGTAAACACTGCCGCTTGTAAAACATTAAATGGCATTTCTATAAAACATGGGTTTTTACGCTGAAGCGTGTCTGTACAGGATCCGTGGTGCAGGTTCCTACACGTGAAATCATCTTCTTACTGTAGAGGTAGGATTTAATATTCCGCTTCAGTTTTTTGCATAAAATGTAAAAAATTATTTAATGCAGTTTTACGCACAGCTATTATATGGTATACACCACTGATGGATTCTCAAATCTGATTGGTCATAAAGTGTTAGCTTTCTTTAACAACAGCCCCACATTTATCCTGTGTACAAGGCAAATCACAGGTTTATGAATGCATTATTGTCATTTAAACAGAATTGTGTGCAAATATAAAAAAACTAAATATACAGTATATTTGACGACATGGAAATCTTCTGTTTATTTAAGTTTATTTAACATTTACACAAATGATTCATTATTATGTGTTTTGTATAAATACAGACCAAAAGTTTTCAAAGAGTTTCTTCTCATTCAGTGAGTTTTCTTTATTGTGTTCTTTAGCCCAAACGCGTCTCTTCTGCTTGTTGCCTGTCCTTAGCAGTGGTTTCCTAGCAGATATTCTAGCATGAAGGCCTGATTCACACAGTCTCCTCTTAACAGTTGTTCTAGAGATGTGTCTGCTGCTAGAACTCTGTGTGGCATTGACCTGCTCTCTGATCTGAGCTGCTGTTAACCTGCGATTTCTGAGGCTGGTGACTCGGATGAACTTATCCTCCGCAGCAGAGGTGACTCTTGGTCTTCCTTTCCTGGGGCGGTCCGCATGTCAGCCGGTTTCTTTGTAGCGCTTGATGGTTTTTGTGACTGCACTTGGGGACACTTTCAAAGTTTTCCCAATTTTCCAGACTGACTGACCTTCATTTCTTAAAGTAATGATGGCCACTCGTTTTTCTTTACTTAGCTGCTTTTTTCTTGCCATAATACAAATTCAACCTCTTTGAATGAGAAGGCGTGTCCAAACTTTTGGTCTGTACTGTATATATATATTTCAGTTTCAGTGCTTTGCACCATCAGTAGCTTGCCCAGCATTTTTTTTAGTTTCTTACCAATGTTATTATTATTATTATTATTATTATTGTTGTTGTTGTTGTTGTTGTCTTTCTGCTAATCCTATCAAGGGTTGCCACATTGGACCATCTGATACACATACAACTTGGCACAGGGTTTAACCCGGATGCCCTTCCTGACACAACCCTCTTATTTTATCTATGTCATGCACACTCGTAACACGACCGGCACTAGGACCCGGAAGTAATACGGTCGGGTTTTCAGGAAGCATAAAAGGAGACAAAATGGCGCTTCACATTGCTCAGTCATTGAGTTCGCCCATGCCTTTGCTGATGCTACGCCGACCGTTCTGTGAGTACTGACCAATTCTGGTTGCTTCTTTGATTGAGTGTGTGTTGCTAGAACGCGGGTTTATTTGTGTAGATCCTTGCTCTTCGTGTAAGAGAGTTAAACTAATCGCGTGGTTATCCTGCCTACTCGAGCTGCTTCTGCGTTTGGGTTTACCATCCACGCTACACGGGCTAACTGCTAAGGCTTTTCTGTTCATCCCTTGGTTGCTCGTGACAATCTAAGATTGGGACTGGCACTGCATCCAATGGCTGGGGTTTGGGCATTGGCAGGGAATTAATTGAACCCTGGCGAAAAACCTACCATTTCACATGACATGGCATAGGATACACCTACCATTATTATTATTATTATTATTATTATTATTATTATTATTATTATTAAACAATTCTTCGGTTCTATTAAAACTTCTGTTGGCTGCGCTGTCTTATTCATTCAACGCTCTTATTCTTTCCATGGTGGAGGTATTTACTGACGACTTTGGAGAAAGTGTTTTGTCACAAAAAAGTACATACAGTATGAATGGGATAGAAGTTCAAGGAAGGTTGCACAAGCGTCAGCAATCAAGAGAGAGCCTGACGCCCAACCACGTCCACAGTCCTGATCTCGCTCTGTTTGGTCTCCTGAAAGCAGCCCTACGCGGGTGAAGATTCAATTCTGATGAAGAAGCGAAGACAACAGTGCATTCATGGCTCACAGCTCAGCCTGAAATATTTTTAATGAGGAAATACGAAAGCTTGTTGACAGATGGACAAAGTGTATTAAAAGGCAAGGAGATTAGGTAGAAAAAGTATGTGATGTATTTAAAATTTAAAATGTGATGTATTTAAATTTAAAATCTAAAAATTAAATGCAATTAATTCTACAGCTAGAGTGCAGATCATTTTTACTCACCCTCTTATTATTATTATTATTATTATTATTATTATTACTACGTCATGCCTCTCTAAAGCTGCGGTACAGTAGAGTGTATGCAGTTGATTTCACTGCTTGGCCTGTTTTCTGGACTGCTGCCATTTCATTCATTCAATCTTATCGCTAGCTTTATGGTTACAAAACCATAAACGCCAGAGAAGTCTTGTGTGTTTTAATGTTTCCAGCAGAAGGTAAAAAAAAAAAAAAAAAAAAACTAAAACATTTGTTCAGAATCCCTGATGTCTCTGACACTTGAAATTTACTATGTTGGATTGTTCAATATATCTAACATGATGTACTGCGGTTGACACTGATCTATATGCTTTGTGCTTTTAGTGCGTTCCTTTGTTATAGTTTATCCTCTAAATATTTTGTGCAAAAGAAAGGTATCTGACTTGTTTGTATATTCTAAGTGAATGCAAATCCTACGGTTAGGAACATAAAGTAATAATTTTTTTTCTAAAGACTAGAGAGTTGAATCTGCCAGCCTACTATTTGCCCGTTTCACAGCAACACTCCTTCTCATTTAAGTTAAATTAGCTCCTACAGAGTAAAATCCCCAGACCTCATTTAACACCTTGAGACTTCATTTGAGTCTAACTGGACCTATATAAACACAGTAGTGTGTTAATTTCACACTCTGGGTGTTAACATAACAACCGGGATTTTACTTTGTAATCATGATCATTTATTAAAATCAGGCTTGAATTACAGCAAGGCTGGGAAACATGGCATCAATATTGTAATAGATATAACATCGAGACTGCTGCCAAATCATGGTGCGTACACTCCGTAGACTAAATGTTAACATAAACTAACTTTATAACTTTTAGACTTTGGTATAAAAAAAATTATATACTATGTTATATGGTAAGGTAAGGTGCTATGGGAAGGTAATGTCACATCAGGCCATTGAGTTTACCATAAACTCATTCAAATAATTTGAATTGCTACATTAATTTACATTGTATACATTTAGAGAGGAAATCATGATATATACACACGTGGACAAAATAGTTGGTACCCTTCGGTCAATGAAAGAAAAACTCACAATGGTCACATAAATAACTTTAATCTGACAAAAGTAATAATAAAAAAAAATTCTATGAATGCTAACCAATGAAAGTCAGACATTGCTTTTCAACCATGCTTCAACAAGAGTTATTTAAAAAAATAAACTCATGGAACAGGCCTGGACAAAAATATTGGTACCCCTAGAAAATACTGAAAATAATGTGACCAAAGGGACATGTTAATTCAAGGTGTGTCCACTAATTAGCATCACAGGTGTCTACAATCTTGTAATCAGTCAGTGGGCCTATATATAGGGCTCCAGGTAGTCACTGTGTGGTTTGGTGACATGGTATGTATCACACTCAACATGGACCAGAGGAAGCGAAGGAAAGAGTTGTCTCAGGAGATTCGAAAGAAAATTATAGACAAGCATGTTAAAGGTAAAAGCTATAAGACCATTTCCAAGCAGCTAGATGTTCCTGTGACTACATTTGCACATATTATTCAGAAATTTAAGATCCATGGGACTGTAGCCAAACTCCCTGGACGTGGCCGCAGGAGGGAAATTGATGACAAATCAAAGAGATGGATAATCCGAATGGTAACAAAAGAGCCCAGAAAGACTTCTAAAGAGATCCAAGGTGAACTTCATGCTCAAGGAACATCAGTGTCAGATCGCACCATCCGTCGTTGTTTGAGCCAAAGTGGACTACATGGGAGACGACCAAGGAGGACACCATTGTTGAAAACAAATCATAAAAAAGCCAGACTGGAATATGCCAAACTACATGTTGACAAGCCACAACGCTTCTGGGAGAATGTCCTATGGACAGATGAGACAAAAATGAAACTTTTTGCCAAGGCAAATCAGCTCTATGTTCACAGATGGAAAAATGAAGCATATGAAGAAAAGAACACTGTCCCTACTGTGAAACATGGAGGAGGCTCTGTTATGTTCTGGGGCTGCTTTGCTGCATCTGGCACAGGGTGTCTTGAATCTGTGCAGGGTACAATGAAATCTCAAGACTATCAAGGGATTCTAGAGAGAAATGTGCTGGCCAGTGTCAGAAAGCTGGGTCTCAGTCGCAGGTCATGGGTCTTGCAACAGGACAATGACCCAAAACACACAGCTAAAAACACCCAAGAATGGCTAAGAGGAAAACATTGGACTATTCTAAAGTGGCCTTCTATGAGCCCTGACCTCAATCCTATTGAGCATCTTTGGAAGGAGCTGAAACATGCTGTCTGGAAAAGGCACCCTTCAAACCGGAAACAACTGGAGCAGCTTGCTCATGAGGAGTGGGCCAAAATACCTGCAGAGAGGTGCAGAAGTCTCATTGACCGTTACAGGAATCGTTTGATTGCAGTGATTGCCTCAAAAGGTTGTGCAACAAACTATTAAGTTAGGGGTACCATCATTTTTGTCCAGGCCTGTTCCATGAGTTCATTTTTTTAATAATTCCGTTGAAGCATGGTTGAAAAGCAATGTCTGACTTTTATTGGTTAACATTCATAGAATTCTTATTTATTATGACTTTTGTCAGATTAAAGTTATTTCTGTGACCATTGTGAGTTTTTCTTTCATTGACCGAAGGGTACCAACAATTTTGTCCACGTGTGTATATATATAAAGTAGAACTCACACACACACACACAAACAATAATCATAATAAGATTATCATAATTTCCATTTAATCATAATTTATCATATCTTGGCAAAGTACAATTAGTTGTTAAAATTGGAAGAAAAAAATTACCGTTACCCTATACTTTGTCCTTGTTTTTAAGTATTGAGTAATACCAATACTGAATCAAATATGAATATGAATATTTTGGCTTTCACATTCTGATGAGCAAACAATTATGCATAAATCCAAAAATTATGCAAGAACAGGTCAAGAACTTCTATTAGTATGGCATGGTTGCTGGTGCCAGATGGACTGCTGTACATTTTCCAAAAACTAGCAATCTCCTAGAATTTGTATAAACAACAGTCCAACAACTTTGGCACAAAGTTGTGCAAAAAAAAAATAATAATAACATTAAGTGAGGGGCAGTTCTGTGCAAGGAAAACCCTTCTTGATAAGACAAATCTGAAAAAAAATGTCCAGATTTAAGGTTCGGAAAAGGATTAGGTAACTCTTTGCAACTATGATGAGCATCTCAGAAGACACAACATATTAAACCTTGTAGTTAGATTCCCCTCCTGTCAGACAAGAACAGGAATCTGAGGTTAACATAACTTTCTAATTCTCAGCAGTCCAGTTTGGGTGAGCCTAGGAAAGCCTAGGTACTATATAGTTACAATACATGCATGACAGTTCATAAAGCATGTGTGTATGGTATTATAAAATTAGGTTACATAACACTTCATAATGATTAGTGGGTTATTGCACAATAATATATAAACAGGTGTTTATGAAGATCCATAAAACCTTATTTCAGGTTATTATGTTACTGGCTGTAGATGAACATACTGTAAACCTCAGGGGGAAAAAAACTGTTAATAAAGCACTCACAGTGCGCTCTATGCTGTTTACAGTATTTTAATGAAATGAAAATAAATAAATAAATAAATAAATAAATAAAACCTTTGTACTGTGTGTCCTCAATATTCTAACATTATATTTAATAAATGAATGAACAAGCATAACAAACAAGCATTTAGACAGAAATTGTGCTTCATTTATTTATAAATTTTTACTAATATGAAAGTGATTAAAGCTTCTGCAGTGTACTTATTAAAACATAAGGTTGTGTTTGATTTCACAGTGCACTTATAGATGTCTTAGTTTGAAACACCCTGCAACATCACAAGGTATACATCGCTTCCTGTATTTGTTATCCTGGTAAGTTAAACCACATCGGATACCTGATACTCCTACTGTGGCAATTTCACATTACAGTGGAACCTTGGATTACGAGCATTATTCGTTCCCGGAAGTGAGCTCGTATTTCAAAACACTCGTAAACCAAATTTTCCCATAAGAAATAATGAAAACTCAAATTATTCGTTCCAGAGCCCAAAAAAATAAATACATAAAAATAATTGGAACAATATATAAAGTAAAAATAAAACAAATTAACATGCACTTTACCTAAAAAAAAAAAAAATCCAGACAGATAAGTGTTTCCGTTTGTGCGTGCAGGCGCCGTGTATTTGTGTGTACATATGAGACATGATGAAACAGAGTGGGAGACCAGTAAGAGACGAGCACTAAGACCCAGGGTAGGAGGGGAGACGATTACCCACAATTCCGCAGCACAAGAGAGAGAAAAATCATTGGCTCAGTTGTGATCACTTACCGCTCGGTGTCAAAATAAGAGGCCCATGCGTGATACATGATACTTGGGACTCGTAAACCAATACTTCCGCTCGGTTTCCAATTAAAAATTTATTAAAAATCTTTGCTCGTCTTGCGGAACACTTGTAAACAGCGTAACTCGCAATCCGAGGTTCCACTGTATTAAATTCACAATGTACTTTATCATTTTAATGTAAGTAACATGCTAATATATTATAATTATAATTTGATGAAAATATTGTGAAGGTGTTCTCGTGCCTTTCTATCATAGCTTTACTGTGGGCTTGGCCCATATGTGGGTTGTCCTTCTGTCCAGTGGGCATGGGTGACCCTTGGATGCCCATGACAGTGTCACGCATTTGCTGTTGTATAGTTGGTGATCAACGTTGTTCAGATCACCTGGAGGAGGTGTTGATGTTATGGCTGATTGCTGTTTGTTCTTCTGTAAGCTTTCCTAATCCTAATAAAGTCTGTAATGACTTAATGGCATAATGCTACAGTATATAATGTGTTATGTACTGCACCTTCTTTATAAGCGCTTGATTCAAGTACAATTAAGTACAGTATGTAAAATTAAAACCTATTAATTATCCCCTACAATCTTCAGTGTGCTTTTAATCACTCTTTGGGTATTATGCATGCTATAATGCATTTTAAGTGATTACAAATACATCAATCTGGTAGAATCTTCAAAATATAATGGACATGTTTCCATTTGAAGATAAAACTACAACTAAAAAATAAATAAATGTTAAGTTTCCTTCAGGCTTTAATAAACTCCAAGACAACCTTTTGTCCAACATCTGTGCAACAGTCAAAGAGGCGGGGGAGAAACGATTTATTTTTAAAACACGCTTGCCATAATCATGACAATTACTGTCCTCTGACGTGAATAAGATGATTTCTTTTCACAACCTCATAAACGTCCTTGTGTGCCTGTAATTGCACAATATTTCCCTTTGCCCGGGTTTGAAATAATAAAGCTGTTCTCCGCACGCATTCCTGTTTGTTTACGCGCCGACTTTCCCTTGTTCACCAGCTTTTAAGTGCACTTTGAATCCCATTTTCTTCAGAGGTGCTCTTAGCATAAGTAAGCCTAAGTAGATGATGTTGAACCTTGTGCATATTGAAATGCGAACGGCAATACGGATCTCCAAGCCCTGATTCCAGTGATTAAAGAAAGCAGAGCGGTGTGTCGTGCATAGCGCGCGCCTTCTGAACTCGGCAGCTTACCCTCGACACTACTCTGAGTGTCTGCCAATAATTAAAGGCATGTATCAAAACAACAGGAAATGCACGTTGTGGTGGTGGAAGCATTTAGATCTCTCACAGATCTCCTTAATGCCCAGCAGCGATCGATACCCTTTTAAAAACAAATGGACATCTCTGAAAGCCCAGATGGCCACTTTCCCAATTATAAGTCCATGTGGATTTTCATCCTCATCCTGGCAAATCTGTTTGGCTGTTTTTTTTTTTTTTCACTTTTTGAATAACAACCAAAGTGCTGATTTTCTGCTCTATATTTTGTTTGAGTCAGAGCTGGAGTACAAAGATTTTACTGTGGAAAGTTTGACCTGGTGCGTGTTTAAACATTCTCTGCCTCTTTGTCACATAGCAGTTTCTGACTCTGCTTGCGGCCTCGTCTAAGGAAACCATTTCCTCCATCGTTTCACTTGTAGTGGGTCGGAATCAAACAATCAGTAAACTTCAGAGCTCACACAAAACTGACCAAAAGAAGATGTCTGCAACATCTGCGAATCTATTTACGCACACACGGTGCATGCAATATAACATTACACAGTTTGCTACACTTAACTTTAATGCAATTTTATTGTTTAAGACTATCAGGTTTAATAGAAACATGTAAACTGGTGACAAATTCATGGGCATCCAAAGGCTCACCCATGCTCATAGGGACCAAAAGCCAGCCCACATGATCCAATCTCACAGACAAGCCAATGTAACACAAATCATCAAAAAGTATGATAGAAATGATGGAAACCAGGGCACCACAGCCCAAGGTTGCCGACTCAGCATTCAAACTCCTTGGATACCAATCAGGTTGAGCACCCATGAGACACAATGGACAAACAAGTCTGATCAATATAGGCCCCATGCTACAATCCAAAGCAGCCAGAGGATTTGTTTCCAATGTCCTGGTGCCAGACACCACAACACACCCTCAGGGGACTTGTATCTGCTCCTGCTTATTTACATTGAACAAATATTCAATGAGCTAATCATGTGACAGTGGGGTAATGCATGGTATTATGGAGGTACAGGTCAAAAGCTATTCACTTTAAACATCAGAAAAGGGGAAAAACATGTGATCTTGGTGTCTTGGACCATTGCAACCAAATGGACTGGTTTGAGTAGCTCAGAAACTGCTGCTAGAGACAAAAGTCTCTAGAGTTTATGCAGAATTGAGTGGGAAAATAAAATAGATCAGTTCTTGATCCTGGCTTAAACCGTTGTTGATGAAGGACGTCAAAAGGGAATGACCAGATGGAATCTATAGCAACTCGAATAATGACTCACTCTTTGGAATTCTGGTGAAAAAGCTAAATTGAAAAAACTTCAATTTAGATCTTCTTAAAATGTTACATAGAGTGTTTGGATTGTGGACATCCCTGATATACACATAATCAACATTCTTGGCAGTTTTCAAGTGATTCATGCTTGGGGTTTTAAAATTCCACATTCTTGATCTTGGATCCACCCAGCACATAGAGGGGTCCCACCCTACTGTGCGAGGGTGTGTTTCAACTCCAACTGGGGAGAGAGAGAGGGAGAGAGAGAGATCCTGCAGCTGTCAACAGTTTCTTATGTTGAACAGATGTGTAGACACTCCCCCACTCCCCAGCCCCACACTCTCCTCCATTGCCTGGAGTCAAACACACACAAGCTCTCCCAGAAGTAAAACAATCATTTGGCGTACATTTTTGGGATGCCAGAAATACTTGCAGCAGCCATCACGTGCTAAAGTCCAAATCATAGTGATAGCAGTGCGATCATTCTGCACAAGGCCTAGAGTAAATCCACTTGGCACTAAAGCCTTTAGCAAGTCACAAGAAGCAAGAAGACTGTATTTATTCTCCTGGAGTTGATCTCAGCTTGTGAGTGTGTGTGTGTGTGTGTGTCTACTGGTTGCAAAGCGTTCCAAGTACACAGCTGGAGCATGTCTGTGTCTCAGTGAGAGAAGAGAGAGAAGATTTTAAGAGATTGGATCAGCCAGTGAACTCCCATCGCCCCCGTTTTAACGGGATAAGTGTCAGTGTCCTACTCTCATGTCCAACTCTGAAGTAATGTAATATTGAATGTTGCTCCAGGTTGTGCAGCAAAGGTGTGAATGGGATGCTGAACTTTTAAAAGAACGAATCAAACGAACCAAAGAATTTGAGGCATTTGTTCAATATATAGAACCTGGATGGAGTTCTGATGTTGCAGTGGGTAGTGTCATCGCATCGAAGCCCCTACCCCCATCCAGCATTCCCAGTTTAAGCCTGAGCTCGGGTTTATATGTCCATGTCAAGTTCCTCTCAGTTTCCTTCTTCCTTCCAAAAACATGCCAGTAGGACAATGTACTAAATGTATTAAAGGTGTATGGAGTGTGGGGCTTGAGAAGGGCTGGTGTCCCATATGGGTGTATTAGTTCATCACATCTCCAGATTCACTGTGACTGTGACTAGGACTAGATGAATGAATGAATGAATGAATGAATGAATGAATGAAGAACCCAAACATAGAGTTAAGCTAACATTATTTTAGAGAAAGTGATCAGTGTCCTACTCACTGTAACCTTCAATAATGGTTTTTGCAACGGTCTGGAGAAACTTAACACTGATGTTTGTGTTATAGATTTTTTTTTTACACATTTCAGTGAGTTAAGGTAAAGTGGTTGGAAAGCAACAAAGACCCTGACCCTTATCCTCACCTTTGCAAGTTTTCAAATAAAGTACAATACCTTAAAGTCTTGAGCCATCCCTCATTTCTTCATATTTTGCTTCCAAAGATCTTATATTTTTCAATGTAATCTTGAATAATAGTTCTCCAGGCTTTCTGAAGGACTTTTTTGGCTCTCATTTTCAGTCCAGTCCCTGTACCTGAGCAGTTTCAGAGAATTGTTTTGGTTTTTTAAGC
The DNA here is from genome assembly GCA_030347435.1 of Clarias fuscus. Lineage (NCBI taxonomy): Eukaryota > Metazoa > Chordata > Actinopteri > Siluriformes > Clariidae > Clarias > Clarias fuscus. The sequence goes on from CM059207.1 coordinate 33,502,965, forward strand.
CACACAGTGATTTATGAATCATTCAAGTATGAAAAGAGCATCTATCTTAAGACATGATCCAGTGAGAAACAGGTGCAGATGATGACAGATGATCAGACTGGTGATTAGTACTGTATACTGGTGATGCTGAATGCTGAGTGGTTGGGGCAGATGAGAGGGGAAATGAGGTCGCTGCTCAGGTTGTTACATAAACAAGCAATTTTTAAATTGCATCTTTAGGCACTTGGCTTCCTGTTGCAGTAAAACATTTGTTCTTGTTTCTTTAATTTAATCTACATGATTTGATATAAAGGAATAAGTTGGGGCTCAAAATTTTTGCACAGTAATTTAAGTCATGCAAACTGTGATACTTTTTAAACATCAGACAAACACCGGTCGATACGTTGGAATATGTACTTGATGGGAAGATAGGATATCAAGAAACATATAGGTATGTATACACATCAAAATTTTGAAAGATCCCCACAAAAAAAAAAAATAATAAAAATCAAAGACTGTGAGTGCCATTTACAATCTGTGACTCGTTCTTAAATCTGTAACCCATCATTACTCATCCTGTACCGACAAAGCACAATGAAGAATGATTCCGGTCAAAGGAAGGAAATCAAAGTAAGGAAACATAAAGTTAGGATTCGTTAAAGATCCATGTCTGAGATGAGGTGAATAATTCATAGCAAATTACCTTTCGATCGTGGCCTCATGCAACATTTTATCATTCCATTAGCCGGCGAATGCGGGTGACAAATATTGAGTAAAATGTTGTTTTTCATGATGACTTAAACCAAGGATTGATAAGGATCTCCGTATTAAGTGATTTATTGGATGTCTTTATGTGTGCACCCTATTTAGGCATTTGGTCTGTAAGCAAAATAAATAACGGAGGTTTAAAAAGAAAAAGAAAAAAAAAAAAAGCGAAAGCGGATTCACATTGACAAAGGTGGCCTCTGGTTGTTTTCCTGCCTTGGCAGTGATGGAGGTGAAGGAAACGGTAATAAGATGGAAATCTTGACTGATTAGATCCTTCATCTGAAATGCGGTCTACTTAAACCCAACCTGGCTGCTGTTTACTCATCTCTGTTTTGTTGGAGTTTAAACAGCAAGTTAAAAACTCACTCATTTATATTGGTATTAGGTGTCAGAGACATTTTGCTGTAATAACAAGGTTTCGTAGTAATGAGATTCTCCTGGTAGCGTGAACACGCTTATTCATTTCAGTAATGGTTATTGTGGAAGAACACTTTGAGGTTCCTTTCCTTTTTACTGTGGTGCTTCTTGCTCACTTATTAGTGTACATCCAGCAGGGTCCGCTCTGTTTGAAGTGGGATATGGGGTGGCTGTTTGTTAACCGCTGTGCCTCTGGGCATTCTTCTTTTTCATGGGTCCAATTGCCTGCCGACCTCTTGAGTGCACGGAGCGTTCAGCGGTCAGGGATTTGGCCACTGGAGAGCGGGTCATGCTGTAATCTCCACTTAGATGAGTCATGCTAAGACCTTAGAGAGAAGAGTTTACAAGTGGATGATTACCTGAGCAAGCACAGGCTTGAGGATCGAGTCTCGCTGAACTGATATACTGTGTATAGTCTCAATTCCTGAATGAGGAGAAACATGCAGGGTTCATTTACATTTCATATCGCGTGCCAGAACCCAAATATATGATATGCATATATTCCGGTTTATAAAATGTAAAGGCAAAGAGTTTTTCTCTTTTTCATTTCCTTGGAATTTTGATTAATGATTTATTTGTATGGAAGGATATTCTTGTTTCTGAGTCAAAATACATTGGAGCCTCCTCACACCTGAACATCTTCACATTTTTGTCTCAGTTACAAAATAAAACAGCATGGAACACTAGATACTTATGATTAAAGTACATGGAAAAAAAAAAAAAAAACACATGTATATTTAAAATATAGTGCCCTAACAAAATATATTGAACAAAGAATACAATAGGACGTACTATAGACTGCTGAAATGTAACACTTCTAGGACACAAATAGCACGATCATAGTATATCTACAACATAGACAACTTAAATATAATAGATTTCTCACACACACACACAAAAAAAAAAAAAACTGTGGCCTCTGGCCAGCACAATAGACTCGAACCTCCAGGGTCAAGGATTTGATTCCCACCTTATGTGTGTGGAGTTTGCATGTTCTTACCATGCTTGGTGGGTCTCCTCCAGTACTCCAATTTCCTCCCACACTGGCTTTTCCAAATTCCCTGCAGTAGAGTATGTGAGGGTGTACCCTGTCTTGTGCCCCTAGTCCCAGACGATATGATCCAGGCCTCCTGTGACCCCAAACAGGTTAAGCGGAATAAAGAATGAGTGAGTGGGATAGTCGTGTAGATAGCTAGAACCAAGCATACAGTACATAGTTAGAACATGGATAACTACAAGCTTCTTAATATCTAGAAGCTAGGATGTCATTACAAAAGAGATATAGATGATAGAGAAAATTGAGTGCATATAACCAATCCATTGATAGCACTAAACAATAGACATCTAGAACATATAAATCTGGAACATGGCAGAAATCTAGAACATTGAGAAAGCTAATAAACAGATTGACAATCTAGAAACAAAAAATACAATGATAATATTTATGATACAGTAGCTACATCTGGATCCTGTTAAATATATCTTCTAGCAGTCAGAAAGAAAATAGAAAATGTAGAACAGAACTCTAGAACATCTAGGACAGAATTTATATATGTCTAGAACCTAGGCTCAAAAACATCATATAGTGTAATTATATAAAACATCAGCATCTAGATTAAACAGAAATCTAGAACATGGCGATCACTGGAACGGAATAAATCTAGAACGTATGCAGTCAGAGATTTTAGATCTAAAACATTGTTTCTTAGAATCTAGTACCTAGAGTATATACAGTCGTATGTAGAGTATGTAGAAGATAAAATAAATCTAGAAGACAGACTTGAGGAAACCTATCACATACATACCGTAGAACTTTCATCCATACAATATCATTTTTATCTAGCATAGATTACTAGAAATTTAAATGTCAAGGAATGTTCTAGATTTTAAACGTCAAGGAAATGATGGAAATGGGGCTGGACTAGCTCAGCAGCTCCCACTGGTCAGATGCCCCATATGTTGTTCATCTGTGTCTTATTTTATGTATTTAAGTTCAGTGTCTGCGTCTGGCTTTTGTTCATGTGACTGATAGTTCCCGAGAGTTTATAGATAGTTTATGTTCATGGTGTGATTGTATAGGGTTAGCTGAGTAGCTACTGATCAGAAGTCCTGGGTTCAAACCCCAGCGCTATCAAGTTGCCACTGTTGGGCACTTCAGCAAGGCCCTTCACCCTGATGTGTCATCAGATTAAAAAATAGTGTATATGTATATGCCAAATGATGTTGATGTGTTTGCAGTAGAACGCCAGACACCAAAATGGTTTCATCACATTGTCTACTGTTGAAGCAGGTCTGGAAGAAGATGGAGGAGTTTCTGTGGGGCCTCAGAAAAGAAGACAGAGCATGATCAGCTTTGGGCCCATGGTACTGTATATACTGTAAATGGTGGTTTGGTGCAATGCGTTGACCTTTCAACAGGAGCAGCAGTGACAAGAGCATTGTGGTTTGGTATGAGATGTTCTTCTGCCCAGCATAGTTGTAAAGAATAGTCACTTTAGGTTGCCTTTGCCTCCATGTCAGCTAAAAGCATGCCAGCTATTCTTCTCTCATCAGTATCAAGATGGTGAAAATCATGTACAGAAGATGTTTTTTTGACTGCTACTGGATTCTGCACCATTGTCCAAGAGGTTTTATTGGGTTTAGGTCTGGAGAGACCTAATTATCACATCTTTTTAGCTAGACAAGTTAGAATTAATTTTGTAACATCATATGTTTTTTTCTTTGCACAGGTAGAACTACTGCGTAATATATTGTACTACAATATAATGGTATATATTGTCTTAACTCTCTTGGCCAACTCTGTTTGTGTGCATTCCTTATAAAGTGGCCAGGCAGAAAAGAAAAAGATCTGATTTTCCAATAATATCAAGTCGGTCTTTTCACATGCAGTTAGCAAAACTGTGACACATATTACATCTGTGTATGTGTAACATTATATGTGTACAGTTTCTGTTTCAGGTTCCGTCACACTGCAGACCATAAAGAAAGTGATAACAGGAATAAACTTACTTTGTGAAGCAATAAATGGATAAAAAATGTATTCTTAATTGAATGGAAAAAATAGCAATTATTGGCAAATTGCCGTAGTATAGGACGAGTGAAACACCCCCGGATGTGCTGTTATTGGAAAATATCACTTCCTCGTGGTAACAGTAGCTCTGCTTCATCACACCACCATGTCATTGATTTTTGTCCCCCCCCCCCCCCCCCCCCCCCCCCCCCCCCCGTAACCTTAAGCTTCTAAGTGTTTTATTCCTTACTTCCAGGTTTTTTCACCACTTACAACAAATCAACTAATACAAACCGCTTAAGGAAATGGTGATAAAGACGTGGTGATGTTTTGACATTGTCATTCAGACGCCTTTCTTTGTTTGCTCAGTGATTGACGCTCATGATGAAACGCTCTTCTTCAGGACACACAAGGACACACACGCGACGTACCGAAGAAAAAGAAACACAGGTGCAGAACATTTCCTGCTTGAACAGAGTATAAGAGCATCATTGCTCTGTGTGTGCATATACTGTATGTATGTGTGTGTGTGTGTGTGTGTGTGTGTGTGTGTGTGTGTGTGTGTGTGTGTGTGTATGTGTGTAAGGTCAACTTTATCATTCACTTTTCATGCGAGCGTGAAGCGCCACTGAGAGCCGACCTCGAAGAAGCATTACTCTTACCCCATCTGATCAAATCAAAGAATGGAACATGAGCTGATTCCTTATCTTTTTAAGATACCGCATTTCCCCTCGCACCAGAAAGCAAACAGAGAACGGGAGAGAGAGAGAGAGAGAGAGAGAGAGAGAGAGAGAGAGAGAAGGAGCATTACAAATCATTTGATTACTTTGGGCTCAAATGGAAAAGACGTGGCGCAGCCACTACGCCGGGAGCTCTGCGTGCCGCGTAGAAATCACATTAAAGCCTGCAGCTTCTGCATTTGTTTTAAGATTTTAGAATAATTAACTGAGCTAAACGCTGTTATGGATGCAAAATGGGATTAAACGGGACATTACGAGTTCTTCAGATTGAAGACAAAGCAGAGCAGAAATGACTTTCTTTCTGATTTCCCTGACTCAGTGCTCCCTTTTGCTCACGTTTCCTGGCTCTTTTCCTGGAACAGCAACGAACCCGTGCCATTTTGACAGAACATCTCAGGTCGTTAAGGTTGAGGTTGAGGGTAGATGCCGGCTGGAGGTGTTCTTATGATCTACAAATCCATCCATGTCGTCATAGTTTGTTTAAATGCATGCACATTTCACATGGCATTCGTTTTTTCGTACCAGGTGCATTTCATAAAAAATAATAAAAGGCGACAAGCAAAGCTTAGCATTGTTTAGGAACGTTTGGATAAGCAACGCACATATGACTTAATGATGACACCAGTTGCATTTTGATGCTTAAAGCTGAACGTTCTTTCCTGGGTAGGTGAAACCCTTTTCTCCACCAGTCGATGACTCTTGATGTATATGCGCAGGACATACTGTATCTAGCACTTAAATAGCCTTACTTTAATAATGCTTGAGGCAAGGAGAGTATGGCAGATGTTCCTCAATCCTTCCAGGCTTTACTATGCTAAAGGTGACATAACCAGGGGCTGTTTTAAGGGCAGATATGTCCTTCCTTCCTGCCTCCATATGCTCGATTCCTGAAGACACGCAGCAATCAGCTCTCTTTTACTGGACTCCATACATTAATCAAATTCCCACTCCAGCATTTTTGCCTTTAATTGAATAGATAATATAGCAATAACGGCGCGCAACGGACTGAGCTGCGGAGCTCCCGAGCCGAGCGGTGTTTGGGACGAGGCCCTGTAATAACCTTCCGTTAATATCACTTCAGCGGCCCTCGTGTTAATCACATCCTGGATTGGCATGAAAAGGTGGAACACTCCACAGCCAGACTCTTGGCCATGGAAGGATCTAATTAACTCATCGTGAGTTTCATTACTGTGGATGGCTCTTAGCTAGCATTGTGGTTCAAGTGTATAATTATCACGTTACACTCAATGCCTTTGGGAGATCAAGTAATGTTTCAATCAGCCGTCGGAGGTGGATTCGGAAAGAAAGAATAAAAGAAAGGAGGAGAAAGAGGCTGACGGTGGCCTAGTTGTTTTGTATGTAATTGAAAATCTTGTTACCTTCTATCTTCTCCCGTGCTGCAAATATCAATTGAGAACAATATGAAATGAAGACATCATTGTTTGAGTTGTTAAGCCAAAAGGAGCATGACATTTTCTTTCTTTCTTTAGTTTTTTTGAAGTCTTTTGAAGAGCTGATGCTTAACACACACACACACACATATACAGAGAGAGAAAGGCATAAGCCCACCTACGTTTTCTCAGACTTTGTACACATTTTCAAAAAACAAAAAAGGAAGCAATGCTGACTGAGAGAATCGAGAAGCGAGGAAAAAGTGCTGACATAAAAGCCTGGGAGAAGATGAGCAAAAGCATGTAAATGGAAATTACGCCCAAATAACGCCTCGACTTTTACTTCGGGCTACATGTTGAGGAACGTGCTAAACTTGTTTCAGAAGGCTTTGAGTTCCTCACACTTGTATTCCCCGGTGTGCTTTTGCTTCAAGGAGGGCATTGATTTCTTTCGCTGTTCCACGAGAAAAGGCAGGAGCTGACAGATGGAGGAAGAGCGTCAGGCTGCAGAAGGGATGAGGAGGTGTTCCCCTTTATTGCACGCGCTCAGAGGTGCTCACCAGCCTCGTAATGGGACTTCAGAGCAGCTTCCTCATCTGTGATTGCTCAAAAGTCGAGAGAGAGATGGAGAGAGAGAGAGAGCGAGAGAAAGAGAGAGAGAGAGGGAGAGATGCAGTATGATTCTTCGGATATTCCACTTAGCTAAGTCTCCAAGGGCGAGAAGGATGCAGCACAAAATGTAGGAAATCTGACAGATAAAGGGAGTTTAAAAGAGATCATAATGGAGGAACAGGCTTTGGCGTTTTTCAATCCGTTCTGGTTGCTTGGGCGATCGGTCGATCGGTCGGTTGAGCCGGCTATAAAACCACCTCGAGTGATTTCTTGCTGTAATGCTACAGATGTAGAGATGAATAGACAAAAAGCTTCTAATGTTCCCAAAGACCATTCAGAGATTTCCCATTTAAAGAGATTTCTCATTCAAGGAGAATAATTCCACACACTAGGGGACCCAGAGGAAGGATTTAGCGACACTTCATTTTGTTCGGTGTCATTGTGCACGGGTGCATTTCAAACCTGTGATTTTTTTTTTTTCCTTCCTTTTTCTTTGGTTTCAGCCATAGGCTCTGGTTTCACTCATTAGAAGCAGCCTGGAGAGGACAGAAACTCAGACGCTGCACCTTGCAAGCGCAACACGATGGGTCATGTCGAACGAATAACCTGGAAAGCCGTGTTGGAGATGTTGGATTTTTCTTTTTCCTTATTTCAGTTTTTATTAAAGCTGAAACAACGGTCCAGATTCCTGTCTCTCTAATGGAAACGTAACTTCTGTCTGCACTTCTTCATCTTCAGAAAAAAAGAAATGTTCTCATGAGCTTGTTAACTTGAGCCGCAGACTTTAAAACTCTAAAGACCTTAAGAAAGCTCTTGTGTTCAAGTCCTTCAGACTCCGGCCTGAATGATATCCAAAACTAATTCTGCTTTGCCAGCTAGAACGTGAGCCAAAGAACATTTCATTTGCTGGATGAGGGAATACCTGTAGCCAAAAAAAATGAGCATAACAAGTAGGAACATTCGTTATGGGGAAACAGTTAAAAAGGTCACAATAGCAAACTGCTGGATACGTCACAGTGCTCTGAATGCTCAATTCTGATTGGTGAAAAGCAGTAAAAAATTACTGCATATACAGTACAGTTTATACCGTATATAAAGGCATCACATTACAGCATTACCCCTTGTGCTACCTGTGCATGACTCTACAAGACCTCTGTGGGTGTGCTGTGGTGTCTGGCACCGGGACTTTGGCAACAGTTCCTTTGTGTGCTTTGGGTTGTGGGGTGGAGCATCCATGGATTTGGTCTGTTTGTCTTACGCATTCCACTGGATTGGATTGGGATGTGGGGATTTTGGAGGCTGGATCGGGGGTCTGGGGCTGTTTGCCTGTTGGGCTTTTGTTCGTGGTGGGCTGTGGTGCACTGGGTGTTCTGGTAATTTTCCTTCATAATCAGAATTGACGTTTGCTGGCGATTTGTGCTGCATTGGGTTCGCTGTAGAAGTGAACTGAACTGGACTTTGGTTCATCCAGGCATACATGAGCTTAAGGTGCCCGTGAACCTGTCACTGCAGACAGTTGGTGATCAATGTTGTTCAGTTCACCTGATGGTGGTGTTTTATCCATCTATTCATCTAGGAACCTCTCTAGTCCAACTAGGGGCCGTGGAGGCCAGTGGTGACCATTGTATTTATTGTACCATTGTATTGACCTCCGGTCAACATACATTCACACAGATATATATATATATATACACATTGTCAATAAATCAAGCAACTTAGTTCCTTTTTCAATTTTGCATTTTGTATATAAAATTGTAAAATGTTACTTGCCTGTTTCACTTAAAAAAATATATATATATAATAAAAAGTTATTTTGTTACATTGTAAAAATTACAATGTGGTGCAGTGGTTAGCACTGTCACCTTGCACCTCCAGGATCCGGGTTCGATTTCCCTCTCTGTATTCATGGAGTTTGCACGTTCTCCCCATGCATGGTGGGTTTCCTCCGGGTACTCTGGTTTTCTCCGCCAATCCAAAGACCTGCAGATTAGGGCTAATTGGTGTTCCTAAATTGCCCGTGGTGTGTGCCCTGTGAAGGATTGGCACCCTGTCCAGGATGTACCCCGTCTCGTACCCTAAGTCTCCTGTGATAGACTCCAGGCCACTGCAACCCTGAACACAGGATAAAGCAGTATAGAAGATGTGTGAGTGAGTGAGTGAGTAAAACATACACTTTCTATGCAGTCATACTGATTTGCTAGGGAAATTGTTCATATTCCAAAATATCATGATGTCTACTATTGCCTTTGAGGACGCACAGGAAATGTATAATGAATGAAACGAATAAACAAATGCACTGAACATAAATCTGGCTCTAGGTAAATTAGTAATCACACGGTCTGGAATGTGTTATTCTGCTTATCCCGCAGCAATTTGCCAAAGATTACAGGGTTTAATTAATTAATGGGCGACATATCACACATTTTAAGTGTTTACAGTCAGCTTTAATATTGTGAAATGTTTGAGAGACAAGTTCTTGTTCTCACTTATGTCATAGTAGTCATCTCTCTCTCCCTCTCTCTCTCACGTGCTTTCTCACTCTTTCAAAAAGACAGAGAAAGTGTAAACTCCTCCGTCCTGAAGACCGCGATGCTTTAACAAAAAAAAAATTGTGTCTGTTCTAAAGTGCTTTCACTCGAGACGTCTTCCATAAATATTAACAACAACAGCAACAAAACGGTTTACTTACTTAAGCAACAAAACACACTTCTCAAATCGAATCTATTCATTATTATAATATTCATTATTATAATCTCATTTGCAGAATCCAAACTGTTACTATACTGTAGAAGCGATAATGCGTTAGAGCAATGAGCAATGATCATGCACTTATATAAGATATCCTGTATGCACACACTGTCGAAAGGAAAAGAATCAGTGATGGAATGTTGGGATGGTGTGATGTGAGGCAGGCTGGTTCGATCCTGTCCACTGAAGGACTTCAGATAGAGAACCTTCATGCATTACACAGAAAGGAAGAATAAGTATTAGATATACAGACAGGAATCCGAAGAAGGTGCTGCTGCCCAGTGTGACCCAGTCTTTCCAGTCCTGGTGCGCTGGATGCAGTGTGTTTGTGTATATATATATATGTGTGTGTGTGTGTGTGTTTGTGTGTGAATGGACATGGACCTGCGCCAACCCCCTGTCCCCATCCTGGTCTGTACATCTGTGCGAGCCAGTGTGTGGAGAAAAGGATGACTAATGCAATCAGAGTCTCATTCTAACCCCCCCCCCCTTCATATCTACTCATCATGTCCCCGCCCACCACATTTCCCAGCCCATCTGATGGAGGAGTTTTAGACGGAGACGAGCATTTTCCCCTCACTATGCTGTGTTCATTCGCATGACTAATCGTGTTCGTTTTCCTTCGATTAAAAGAAAATAAAACGTCCACGGATTAACAGATGTTATTTTAATGCATAATCGGGAACTCAAACTCAAACCTTTCCCTTTTATAGAGGGTCGTGTTGTGACTATTAGCTGTAGACCAAGCCCGTGAGATATCAGGTTCTCCACATGCTCTGATGAAGCGTCCCTTTCCACTCCATATGAATCATGCTTGTGTTTTTTTTTGTTTGTTTGTTTGTTTGTTTTATTTTGCACACGTGTTCATCTTTGCACATAGACCTGGCCATGATACTCTGTTTACGGCACATGTTTGATAAATACAATCAAGGTGGCATGCTAATTGCGAGGTATTTTACGATGTGATTAAATCTCTTTTCATTGCACGCTTGGTTTACATCAACACGTCTTTACTGGGATAACGTAGCTTAGAACACAAACAGCCCTTACCTGTTGGTACACGTCTCACTCCGTGCACACACAGACTGTTTACTGGCCCGAACCCAGAGGCTCTGACTTTCTCAACACTTCACACGAGTTAAGACTTGGGCAGTGGAGGCGGTTTTGATTACTCTACTTGTAGAACACCTTGGATTTAAATCATTTCTGTTTGTTTAGATCTGACAGGCCACTCTCATGGTTTTTAAAGTGAAGGAGAACAGTGTGTGTGTGTGTGTGTGTGTGTGTGTGTGTGTGTGTGTGTGTGTGTGTGTGTGTGTGTGTGTGTGTGTGTGTGTGTGTGTGTGTGTGTGTGTGTGTGTGTGTGTGTGTGTGTGTGTGTGTGTGTGTGTGTGTGTGTGTGTGTGTGTGTGTGTGTGTGTGTGTGTGTGTTACTGTACACTCCGCAGCTATTAAAGGAAACATGCACGCACATGCTCAAGCCATGCTGATCCTGTTACAAAATACTAGTCACACACTTCTGATAGATCATCTGTGATATTTAAGTAATCATCAGAGGATTTCATTAATAAGTGTCACTCCAAATTGTCTAGACTAACTGAATGTATTCAAGATATAAAAGATTGGATGACCGATAATTTTCTTTTTACTAAATTCAGATAAGACAGAGATATTACTTATTGGCCCAAAAACCAGTAGACACCAGCTCTCACAATTCAGCCTGCGTTTAGAAGGATGTACTGTTACCACCAGCTCGTAATATTAGACAGTAACTTATCCTTCGAAAATCATATCGCCAACATCACAAAAAACAGCCTTTTTCTACCTTAGAAATATTGCCAAACTTAGGAACATTTTATCTGTATCTGATGCAGAAAAGCTGGTTCATGCATTCATGACCTCCAGACTGGACTACTGTAATGCATTACTGGGTGGCTGTTCTGTATCCTCAATTAACAAGCTACAGTTAGTCCAAAATGCAGCCGCCAGGGTTCTCACTAGATCCAGAAAATATGATCATATAACCCCAATATTATCATCCCTGCACTGGCTACCTGTTCAGTTTAGAATTAATTACAAAATAGCATTACTTACGTACAAGGCTCTAAACGGTCTAGCTCCCACATACCTAACCAGTCTTCTGATACGTTACAATCCACCACGCTCCTTAAGATCAGAAAACTCCGGACTACTGGTAGTTCCCAGAATATCAAAATCTACAAAAGGAGGTAGGGCATTTTCATATTTAGCTCCAAAGCTTTGGAATAGCCTTCCTGACAGTGTTCGGGGCTCAGACACAGTTTCCCAATTTAAAAGTAGACTCAAGACGCATCTCTTTAATCTGGCATACACATAATTAATTTCTTTACCTCATACTCCAGTACATCTATCCTGAATGGCAACCACGCTAATTCTTTTCACCTGCTCTTTATTTTTCCACCCATCCCGAGGCATCTGGAGATTGTGCCAGCTTCAGTAGACAGAGGCCGACCCTGCGAGGTTCCTGAGGCATCCAGAGAAGGACCTGCTCCAGCTGGATTCTTCTTCATGTTGGTTTGGATCTACACATGCTGCTCCTGAGCTCCCAGTGATCCAGACCCTCATCTGCCCTCTGCACCTGCTGACTCATCCCTGAGCTGAACTGGACTTTGTGTTAATTTAAATAACTTCTGTTATATCGAACTTTCAGCTGCATAACACACATGATGTTATACAATTTCTGTTATCTGTTATCACCCAGATGAGGATGGGTTCCCTGCTGAGTCTGGTTCCTCTCAAGGTTTCTTCCTATTGCCATTTCAGGGAGTTTTTCCTTGCCACTGTCGCCGTCACCCTTGGCTTGCTCATCACATTTTCGTACACATATATACATTTCCATAAGTCTTCTTTTCATTTTCTTTTCATTTCTGTGAAGCTGCTTTGAGACAATGACCATTGTTAAAAGCGCTATAGAAATAAAATTGAATTGAATTGAATTGAATTGAATGCTGTCAAGTGCGGCACGGTGGTGTAGTGGTTAGCGCTGTCGCCTTGCACCGCCAGGGTCCGGGTTCGATCCCCGGCCAGGCTCGATTCCCGTCTCTGTGTGCATGGAGTTTGCATGTTCTCCGTGCTTGGTGGGTTTCCTCCGGGTACACCGGTTTCCTCCCACAGTCCAAAGACATGTAGGTTAGGCTAATTGGTGTTCCCAAATTGCCCTTAGTGGGTGAATGAGTGTGTGTATGTCTGTGTGCCCTGCGACGGATTGGCACCCTGTCCAGGGTGTACCCTGCCATGTGCCCCAAGTCTCCTGGGATAGGCTCCGGGCCCCAGTGACCCTGAATACAGGATTAAGTGGTATAGATGATGAGGGAGAGTGAGTGAGTGAATGCTGTCAGGAATATTACACCAGGGTTATTATGTTTATTTATTTTATATACTTTTCATTTTATTAATTTATATTTTATTTGATTTTGTTTTTCTTGTTATTGCTTCATTCTCATTATTATTATTATTATTATTATTATTTATATACCAATATAAGTGCCCTTTTAAAGCTATTATCAAGAATGAATTCGTTAAACATACTTCTGGTTAAAACTTAATTATGGTTAGTTTTTATTTTAGCTATTATGTTTTTGTTATTTTTTTAAATAGATTTTAATTTTCTATATGTTGTTTTATTAATGCAAGTGGCGTTCAAGTCAAACTGGGACTTGTGAATGAATTCATAAAACAGATTTCACATTTACAGAAGACTTCACGGTGCTTGATGGGTGTTGCAAATGCACTTCTCAATACTTTTCTTGCAAGAACTATTCCAGAACAGATTATACTGCATATATACAGTACCAGTCAAAAGCTTGGACACAAACAATAGTCATAAGACTTTATTTGAAAAAGTAAGAGAGTAATGTTGAGGTTGTGTCAAGGTTGTGGTGTTGGATTTGCACATAATACACCATCTCAAACACAGAAAATCATCCCTCTCTGACATTAGGCATGTGACTACACAATGTCAGACAATTCTAACATTACAATTCTAATATTCTGAGGTCAAAGGTCAGTGCACTCACTACTATTCCCCTTCATAAATCTGATCATCACCTGGTATCCTTCACCATAACCCTTCCTATTCTGTGTAAAACTAGCCACCAAAATTTCTCTCTTACTCGCAGAAACCTTCACTCTGTCTCCCCTTCCTCTATGTCTTCATGCACCCTATCGTTCCTCCCAGACCCAGACTCCTTCTCCTCTCTACCACTAGAGACTGCGACTGAAACTTTCCTTTCTTCTCTCTCCTCATCCATAGAGCTCCTTTGCCCGCTGTCATCTAAACCAAGGAAGACGTCTTGTCCTGCTCCTTGGCTATCTGATGTACTGCGCAACAACAGAAGGGAATTAAGAACTGCAGAGAGAAGATGGAAGAAATCGCAGCTTGATGCCGATCTTGTCTCTTACCAGACTATTCTCTCCAAATTCTCATGTGACGTAACTTCTGCCAAAACTGCATTCTACAGAGAAAAGCTGGAAGCCTCTGCACATGATCCTGGCAAACTCCATAACATCTTCTCCTCACTACTCAACCCACCGACTCCTCCTGCCCCTTCCTCTCTGACTGCTGACGATTTTGCCACATTCTATGATGGGAAAATTGCAGCAATCCGCCAGTCCTTCGCTCCCAACCAAACTCCTACAGTAGAACCTCAGGAACTTCCCTTCCCTATCTTAGCAGAATTTTCCAACCTGTCATCTGATGAGATTCAGCAGATCATCTCGTCATCTAACCCCACTACCTGTTCTTTAGACCCAATCCCTTCCACAATTCTCCAGGCCATCTCACGAGACCTCCTTCCCTTCACCACAACCATCATCAACCATTCCATATCATCTGGTCATGTTCCTGCTGCTTTTAAGAAAGCAAGGGTTATTCCCATCCTCAAGAAACCCTGCCTGGACCCATCAGAAGTTTACAACTATCGTCCGGTATCACTTCTCTCTTTTATTTCCAAAATTCTTGAAAGAACTGTTTATAATCGAGGGCGGCATTCATCCAAACTCTTTTCTGTTCTGGCACCTAGGTGGTGGAACGAACTTCCTCTAGATGTCCGTACAGCAGAGACTTTGACTATCTTTAAACGGCGACTCAAAACTTATCTATTTCTCCAGTACTTACAGGACTAACCCCCCCCCCCCCCCCCCCCCACCAAAAAAAAAAAAAAAAAAAAAAAACTCTTCCCAGTTGTGTTAGACTAATCGCACTTAGTTATTGACCTAGTTAACCCAGTGTAAGTATCTATCCAGTGATGTAAACTTTAAAGCACTTTTTGCAAGTCGCTCTGGATAAGAGCGTCTGCCAAATGCCTAAATGTAAATGTAAATGTAAACTGATTTATATTTACAGAAGACTTTAAACACAGATGTGACTCATTTTGATGGCACTAGTGTAACACTAGGATAAGTGCATTAGTGTAGCAGGGGATTATATAGAGGAAAAAAGGGAGTTTTTACTCTTGTAACTCGTGTTGTTCTGCCCAATCAAAAATCCCGGGTTGACTTGGATAAATAATTAATAGTTTATAAACTAATATATATATATATATATATATATATATATATATATATATATATATATATATATATATATATATATATATATATATATATATATATATATATATATATATATATTTTTTTTTTACATTATAATTTGCATTATTTATTTGTATTCCTTTGTGCTATATTGTTGTTTCAATTTCAATTTTCAGACAAACAATTGCTCTGTAAAATCAGACCATTAATAAATAATAAATTAAATCATAATTAAATTCAAATTTCAAAATAATAAAAATAAAAAATCTTTTTTTTGTCATTTGAGTTTGCAAATGCCTTTTATTTTTTATTTTAATTATTGTTTTTTTTTTCATTTTCTTTACTATGTATTTATGTATATTTACTCACTCACTCACTCACTCACCATCTATACCACTGTATTCTGTATTCAGGGTCATGAGGGGCCTGAAGCCTATACCAGGAGACTTAGGGCATGAGGCGGAGGCCAATCCATTGCACAGCATACAGACTCACACACACACACACTGCAGGCAATTTGGGAACGCCAATTAACCTAATCTGCATGTCTTTGGACTGTGGGAGGAAACCAGCGTACCTGGAGGAAACCCACCAAGCACGGGGAGAACATGCAAACTCCATGCACACAGACCCCGAGACGGGAATTGAACCCAGACTCTGGAGGTTCAAGGCGACATTGCCAAACATTACGCCAAAGTTTTAGATTTTGTTGAAATAAAATGTTAAAATAAATAAATAATTCTTTTTCTTATGAAGTTCATATAAAGTTCGAGCTTCCAAACATCGTTCTACTTTAAAAAAAGTTCTCATAAAAAAAGAAACCCTTTGCTGTCAAGTTAATTAAGCTTCCGCTCACAAAGATGAAACGAACACGCTCCACATTGTTAATCTCAGGGAGAGTACAGTAAGCCTGGTCTGAACCCATTAATCACCTGATCAATTCTCTTACTCTAGATTAGTAGAAAAGTAAAAAAAAAAAAAAAAACAATCTCTGAGATATGATGTGCTTCGCCCTTGATGATCCACATTGATTGATTTCCATACTTTGTACTTTGGAGAACATGCCTACATTTGTCACAAGCAAGCATCCCATTTTTACACATTTCCCACTTCGCTCTTACAACAGTGGGGAAAGATTCCAGCGTAAAATGCATGAATTCATAACTTTTCTGAAGGTATATACCCCCCCCCCCCCCCCCCTGCACAATGATAAGGATTCAAAGGTGAGCAAAGCTGGGGGACATCCTTAAAGCATTAAGGACATCAGAGGAAAGTCAATGAGCCCTGTGCCCTCTTCTGCACACACTTTAAATCCATCTGCAGTGTGTGCGAGTGTGTGAGAGCGTGCGAGATCGTGCGAGAGGGTGCGAGAGCATGTGAGAGCACGGGCTCGTCAATCACACACTTCAGGTGCTACAGCGTATCAACACAGTTAGGTTGATTTAGATTTGCCGGGCTCTTTCGCTGAGGATCATGATGTGTTCAATCTCACTAAGCATTGACAAAACGATCCCTGGGTATCTAATGCATGCCTGCAAATGCTCTTTCATAAGACAGATAGAACAAAAGGACGTGCAGGGAAATCCATCCGAGACGCTAGATGAGGTATTTAACCGAGTTGTGACTCTTAGATTAAAGAGTGCAAGAGTTCGAGAGAGATTGTACTGGGAGTTGTACCGTGTACCTTGGAAATCTTATGGGCTTGTTCAATCAGTCATATAAAAATGAGAAAAGGGACAGACGTAGAAATAATTATTAATCTTTAGAGACCGTATTATCCAGATCAGGGTTGTTCCCTGCACAAAAAGGAGGATTGGAATCCACACATATTCATACCTAAGAAAGATATTTAAAAAAAAAAAACGGTGTGGACGAACCTGATACAGTATGTACTGAAAGAATGTACCTGTATGTGTAATATTTTATTCATCGTTATTTATTATTATTATGTTGTTAGTGATCCCTCATGTTATAAGGTATTGCACAATCCAAACAGTTTCATCATGAAGCTATTAATAGATTAGATTTGACCTCTTCCATGTAATATCACAACCTGCCACCACATAGAGCTACGCTACATGCTGTATAATAGTTCTACTGTATGTGCACACCCAACCATTTACTTTTGGCATACACTCTTAACCATTTTTATCTCATTACACGCCTAAGTAGTTGTGGGTGAAGGGCCTTGCTCAAGGGCCCAACAAAGGCAACTTGGCAGTGATGGGGTTGGAACGTTGGACCAATGCCGTAACCACTGAGCTACCCCACCCATGTGTGCCCGTCGAACATCCCGTTCCAATAAAATGTCCCATTAAAAACATCCACTCATCTGGGAACGCTTTCTGCTTTCTATGATTTCTGAGCACTTGTGTTCATGCAGCTACAAGCTCATAAGTGAGATCAGGAACGGATTTTGCATGAGGTACACACCGTTCCAGTTCAGTCAGGGGGCTCTGTGGAGGCCACTCGAGTTCTTCCACTTCACCCTTAACACCCATGTCCTCATGGAGCTGAATTTGTACACGGAGGTATTGCCATGCTGGAACAGGTTCAGGTTAGGCATAGAAGACATACAGAGACAATTACAGTACATGCTTTGTACTTTGTGACAGCAGTTTGGATCATGGGTAAACCATGATCCTGTCACCAGTTTGATGGTGCGTACGTACTGTAGGTGGTGATCAATGTACTGGTGAAATCTTATCCTAATGCATGAGAGCACATGGTTATGGAGTACCTATTGCACAAGAAGTTTATGACCTTTAATAAAACATAAAAGCAATTAAAAACCATATTTTGCTCCCTCAATTAAATAACTCATAAATCACTTGGATGCCTGTCATTGCTTAGCACCTCGCTTGCTTTGATCTTTTTGGTGTGCATATTTTCTTACAACGTCATCCAGAGATTTCCTCATCTCTCCTTAGGCCATTGAAAGCAAATGCAAGTCCAGTCACAGAACCCGATATGACATGTTCCTTGTTCCATGTGATGTCATTTAAAAAAACAATACAATCCACCCTTACAGTATTTGCACTACCATGCACACTCATTTCGCAAACATTGCCATCTGTTGCACACTCTCTCTATATTTTTTTTTAAATCTTGAATGTTGTGTATTTACTGTGTAATGTCTTGCCAATGAACAACATGTACACTTTTGTTATGTTTGTCTGTACTGTACTGAATGCCACTATTAGCCGGAATCAAATTCCTTGCGTGTGTGTCAACATACTTGGCCGACAAACCTAATTCTGATTCTGACTCTGGTGTCTATTTGTGTTTCCCATAATGCATGTAGTAGGGCATAAATGCAGACTATGCAAGTTCCTGTCTCGCCTCCAGCAGCTTTCAGTAATCACACAGCCTGATTTTTATCACCGCCACGGATCGATGCTCATTCGTAATTGTTCAATAGTACGTGTACGTGAGACTACCAATTTGATCCTACTACACCTTGTAAAAGAGAGATAGAGAGCGGCGGGGGTGTGCGTGAGAGAGTGCAGCGGCTGATAACAAGATAAGAAGCCAATCAAAGCCTCCGCGGCACTACTGGATCAGAGAATGCAGGAATGTCAGCGGTGATAGTGGCCTTTGAACTTTAGCTCATAGAGCACGGCCTTCCTTTGATACCCATCTCTAAAGAAGCAGGCCTCGCTCTATCCATCACTGCAGGACTTTTACACATCTGAGGTCTGTCAAGAGCTTTTCAGAAAAGGGCTGAACACTGACGCATGGCTCAAACGTAAACACCTCAAGGCTTGCGTAAAAATCCCAACCGAAAATGGGAAGACTTGCTCAATGATTGCGTCGGCTTCTTGGTTACCCACTGTAGGGTGGTGTGACTGGCTTGTAGGGGCTTGTGTACCCTGTGTGTTTGTTGTGCGATGTTTCTTGATAAATGAACACGAAGTACCGCAAAAGAAGCTGACAAACAGACACTAAGACGAGATTGGCAAACACGATGAAGCCCAACATGCCAAACAATGAAGAAAACATTGCTGCTTTGATGGATGGTCCTGTTTTCCAAGTTCTTCAATCATCACTGAAACCTTTTGAAACCAGCAACCCCTTCCAGCATGAAAGCATTCAGAATGCTCTCTGTATTATCATAGAGCAGAGTTAAATGCAAGAACAACAAGCCAAACATGTGTCACCATATTCAGTAAGTGATTCAATCCATTACGGCTTTCGATTTCTGAACTTTCTACTCGGCAGATGTGGATTTGAAACATTATGCATTATTAACATCAAAACAATCTTCATCATCTAGGATTTATGTTTTGTCAACCTGGATGAACCTTCAAAGAGTATCGGGCAGAATTTTCAGATAGGATCATATAACAACGTTGTTCATAATAGTTAATTCGCCTTATCTCCTGGTCCATGCTTAGTCTTTGGCAACTATGCACACACATTTATATTTTTTATCATATAAAAAGAAAGATTCCCTACATACAATTCCATGCCCTTTTTATGTAGTGTCTGTAACTTTATTGAATTTTTTTTTTTTTTTTTTGCTGCTAAGCTTTTACCAAAAAAACAATTTATGCTACAATTTTACAGATTGCTGTAATGCTTTTAGATGCTCAAACCAATTTTATTATCAATACTCGTAAACAAATATGAATAATTTGTGCTTTAAAACTAATTTTATTTCAAGCGGGACAGTATGACACTGAAAAATGGGCATTTTTGGGACACATATAAAAATAATCTGCCCAAAATGGCTAAAGTTAGCAACTTAACATTTTTCAGAAAGCAAGATCCGTCACTTCCATATTTACATTTACATTTAGGCATTTGGCAGACGCTCTTATCCAGAGCGACTTACAAAAAGTGCTTTAAAGTTTACATCACTGGATAGATACTTACACTGGGTTAACTAGGTCAATAACTAAGTGCCATTAGTCCAACACAACTAGGAAGGGGTTTTTTTTATGGCGGGGAGGGGGGGGTGTTAGTCCTGTAAGTACTGGAGAAATAGATACATAGATACGTTTTGAGTCGTCGTTTAAAGATCGTCAAAGTCTCTGCTGTACGGATATCTAGAGGAAGTTCGTTCCACCACCTAGGTGCCAGAACAGAAAAGAGCCTGGATGAATGTCGCCCTCGATCCCTGTATTGCAAAAACTTCAGAAGTAGCTTCTTTGGCACACACATTTTCTGTATTATATGCATAATATATAAATAAAATCAGCATTAATACTGTGTTTTGGCCGTATTCATGTATGTAGAACCATAGTTAAATATAGAAAAGTTTCCTTTCAGGAACAAATAATCTTTCAAAGCAAAAATAACCAAGACAACCAAAGAACCAAGCACGTGTTTGAGATTGATTATTTCTTTCTACGACTGTAATCCTAAGCAGTAGTGCAGCGGGTAGCATTGATGTCCACACAGCTCCAGATTTAATCCTAATTTTGGAAAACTGTATACTAATATGACAGCTGGCTAATATTTAGTGCTCATAACCTTCTTAGAACAGTGTTTATGTACTGTAGGATCAGTGTTATGATTTAACTATATACTCAATATTAACCAATCAAAAGCTAAAACTCCTGCATTACACTGTTCAGTGTGCCAACGGCCATGTTAACTTCTTTAAACAGGGAAGACACAGTGGGTTGAGAGCATGACCCCTGAGTTGATGAGATGTTTTTTTTTTTTTTTTTTTTCTGTGGGTGGGGAATTACAAGTTGCTACTTCACCTTGAATGCAGCATTAATTGCTCCAAGGTGTGAACGAGTGTGTAAATGGTGCTCTGTGATGATTAAGCTCTGAATCCACTGCAACACGGACAAGGATAGAGTCCTTACAGATGATAAATGAATGAATGAAAACCTAATCGTGCCTGTAGCCTAATTTGTACCTACTTCAATTAAGCTGTAATGATGAAATAAATAAATAAATAAATAAACAACATTGACTAGTGAAACCTTTCCATGATGAAAAGGTGCACTCTGGGGATCGTAGGATTCCCAGTCCTGCTCTAGGACAACCCATTGTCTTGCAAATCGTCATTTTCCTTACCATTGCCTTCAAATGGAACGGTAGTTAAACAGCTGATTAATAAAATTAGATCATGAACATGGACAATGGATTCTCCGTGGAGTGGAGTGGAGTAGAAACCTTCTCTGGAGATAAAGTTATAAAAAAAATTAACAAAGGGTTTTCCAGTTAGGATCAAGTAGGAAGTTCCTGAAGCTCCCACGATTTGAACCAACTCTTATCATGGAAACTTGTTTGCAGGACGATTTTGTTTCAGCACACTAAAGTGACATATCCTGCAGCATCCACATATTTCGTACAAGCTGAAGCGTCTTTGTGTGGGTGTGTGCTTGTGTGTGGGCATGAAGCCTGCGGCTGTAGAGCAGCACTATTCAGAGTATCAGCCCTTGGCCTGTTTTTTTTTTTTTTTTTCTTCATTTTTTTATTTGTCTTTTGTTTTTTTTTCTCTGGATGTGCCTGTGGTGCTGTGAAGTCAAGGCCAGTCATGCTGCACAGATACACAACTTAGGAAAAGACTCTCCATGAAGCAGACTGGGATAGAGTAACCCTTTCCAACTTAGAAATAAAAAAGAGAAAGTGTCCCACAAAGACGTCCATGTGAAGGTCGCCAAGCAGCACTTTTCCTTTCCAGACGCTGCCAGATCAGATCTCATTTTCTCTGCAGATGTGCTGTACAGTATGTATTTGGCAAATGTGAAGAGTCTTTGCAGACAATGAGGTGCAGTTGGCTCCTTTATTGTAGCAATATGTCTGCCGGGCTATTGTTAATGAAATAACCCTTCAATTATGTAGAAATTCAAAAGAAAAAGCATGATTTTGTTGCTTTTACACAAATTGAGTTTACAATCAAAATTTATTTTGGTACTCCGGTTAAACCTGAGCATGGCCATAATAGGCTTTAGATTTTTCTGAGGTAAAAAAAAAAAAAAACTGTATAGTAGTTTCCATATTTAAAAATCAAAACCCCCAAGAATTTGAAGCAGCTAGTTGAATTCACTTTGGGTTTTCTGATATCAACAGAGGTGGACATTATACTGTGCACATACTGTATATATAGGGTTATAAAAGATACCTACACCTATTTAGATTAATAATTAAGTGGTGTTTAAAGTCCTGCCAAACATAAAGCCTCCCAACTTCCTGTATTGATCTTGATGGACTATAGTTAGATGCTTCTCTGCGTCATCTCTGTTGTTTGACAGCACTTAATGGATTGACCAACTCATGGTAAATTGTAAAGTCCAAAGAGCTTAGCGATACACTGAGAAAGGTGATAGTAATGTTACATGAGTCAGAAACAGTTCTTGGATCCATTTTTAAACCACTGAGTATTCCAAAAATTTGCAATTCGATTTCATTTGTATTGCGCGTTTAACAGTTGTCATTGTCGCAAAGCCGCTTTACATAATCAAAATAATTCTTTAAGTTTGTATGAAATGTGAATGTGTATGAATCAAAATTCATTAGGCTGTCCCTGATGAGCAAGCCGAGGACGACGGCGACAATGGCAAGGAAAAACTCCCTGAGATGGCAGTATGAAGAAACCTTGAAAGGAACCCATCCTCATTTGGGCGAAAATGTACATATGTAAATGTTATTGTGAAGTTTAGCTATATAACTTGCCAAGGTCTGGAAGGTTCACATGGTCAGGAGCAACCCAGGAACTACCAACTAGGCCTGCCATGAACCGTTTTCAATAGGACTAATAAAGGTTTTATACCAAAAAAGAATCAACAGCCAAAATTTTCTTCCAAAATGATTTTGCTTTATCAATGTGGTCAGCGGAAGACGGCTTCAATATATGTTCCAATATTGAAGCCGTCAATATTGGAACATATATTGAAGCCGTCTTCCGCTGACCACATTGATAAAGAAAAATCATTTTGGAAGAAAATTGTGGCTGTATGTTTGGAGGACTAAAGGTGAAGCATTCCGCCAAGTATGGTGGTGGAGGCATCATGCTTTGGGGCTGTTTTGCTGCCAGTGGAGCAAAGTGGGTGGAATGATAAAGAAGGAGGCTTTCGGCATAACCTTAAATGATCAGCTAGATTATTGAAACTTGAATTGTAGAATCTGTTTGTAGAATGGATAAAGTCAGATAACATTATGCTTTTAGAATGCCAGCTCTATTGAAAATTTGTGGACTTTGCTTAAAAGTCAGGCTTGTGCCATAATTGAACTCTACCATTCTGCATGAAGAGTTGTCGACTATCCAACCAAAATTCTACAGAATCTACAGAACGGTCACCAAAAGGTTCTGCTGAAGGTGAAACTTGCAAAGGGGCATTAAATCAAATATTTCCACCCTGTCTGTATAATTTTGACTCTGTATGGACTTCAGAAAACTCCAAATAAATGAAACCTTGTTCACTAAATTCTTGGAATTTTCTTATAGTAAAAATGTAGAGTTTTCTAATCATTTTTCTACAGAATAATACCATCTCTAAAAAGTTCATTGCCAGTCCAGTACTGTTATGATGAGCCTGTTCCTGATGACTGTATTTAAACCGCAAATGTATGTAAAATTATACAAATGTCAATTCCACCCCTGACCTTCACAACTGAATAATAACTCCACACCTAAGCTTAACCTGAACTTTTTGTAACTCATTTGCAGCTTTTTCTATTTCAAACTTTTCCACATAGATTGTGATGAATGACAACAGTGTTGATCCAATCAGCTGCTCACCCATTCAACAACTGGCCTCTGCATTCCTGACATACTTTACTTGCCTTTGCACATCTTCCTGTGTGTGTGTGTGTGTGTGTGTGTGTGTGTGTGTGTGTGTGTGTGTGTGTTTGTATGTATAACTGGCTGTGAAACATAATAAGAGTTGAGATGACCATATATAGTAAAAGAAATTATACCAAAACTTTAACATTTCAGAAATCAGATGTAACTATAATACATCTAAGCCCTGATTGTGTGCAAAGACAGAAACAGATGCATGTCTAGATTATGTACGATTCTGTGCTTTGAGTTAATATGATTTTTCTTGCACAGAAACAGATTGAGTAGTATTGAGTCAAGCGGCAACAGACAATTTGTTAAGAACACAATGCATTAGTTTGGAATTTATGTCCTGGCCTGTAAATACATTCCAAAAATATAATAATATTCCATTTAGGGTAATATTTAATAGACAAATACGTAACTAAGAAAAAATCATTATTGTCATCCAATGAGTTTTTTTTTTTCCTTGCGTGGAAAAACATCAAAGCAGAACATCCTACCCTGAGACACATCATATCTGTAAAAGGTCCATATTTTTACAATTAAAAGGAGAAAAAGTTATCCTTCAAATAAAACAGAATATATCCCATGCAAACATTACGATATCATTAACTAAAATAAACAATATATACTGTCTGACCAAAAACATCTCACACACTCTAACATATCATTCAATCATTCAATGCTTTTCAATGCTTTTGCTCATTCACTATTTAACGTTGATTTTTTTTTTAAAGATGCAACTTCACCAAGAGTTTATTTGATCTCCTGGCATCGTTATTCATGATTGTTCTTAACCCAGTTCCAGTTATTTTGTTTTTCTTTAATGATGATGCAGGCCAATAATTTTTGACTCTTCTGAAATAAGAACTTACAGGAAATTTTTCTTT
>CM059207.1:33530339-33547839 GCA_030347435.1 Clarias fuscus
TTATGCTTTGTCACAGCCTAAGAGACACATTATCTTTGATCGAGCTCATTCCACTCCTCATCCCAGTGTTATTTAACTAAAATTTATAAAAGCTCTTGCTTATAACAGTCTAACATTACTGAATGGAGGTAATACTCAGTTTTTAATGCTTCACTATAAATGATTAATTGATGACTATGAATAGGAATGTTTGAGGTGTTTTCTATTAGCGTTTCATGATACCGAACATGATTTCTTTTTCTTTGAAAGAATTTGCTGTAAGCGTACAGTAAGTGGTACAAGTGCTTGTCCTATTGTCTGGAGAGTGCACGTTTGATTCCTGACAATGCCACAGGAAACGTGACTGCATACTCTGTCTCTCTCCTATCAATTACAGTGACGCAGGAACCGCGATCATGAGAGTCCATGAGCTCATGCATGTGGAAGTGGGTGGATACCAGGTTATATGGTGTAGACAAACAAGCGCACTTAAACAATCAGTGTCACGGATTAAAAAGTCATATAATATCGTGTCAAGAAGCAGTTATTTTGTCACATGTATGTTACAGCACAGTGAAATTATTTTCCTTTTAAGAGGTGAGCGTCAGAGAGCAGGGGCAGCTTGCCCATGTTGGGGTTCGAACTCCAACCTTCTCATCAGTAACCCAAAGTATCATACCATGTACGTAGCATCATGCCATTTCATATTATACCATATCATATCAATACATATGGTAGCATGTGGGGTCACAGACCATGTCACATCATATCGTATCATATTTTTATCAAACTATATCATATATCATGGTATCATGTGTCATCAATAGTATCATGTGTCATCAAGTGTCATATCAAATCATATCATATTATCTGGAATCATGTAGTGTCATATGATATGATATGATATGATATGATATGATATATGATATGATATGGAATTATATGCTATGATATCATATGATATCATAGCATATAATAGCATAGCATATATCATATATCATATCATATCATATCATATCATACCGTATCATATCGTAGCATGTGGGGTCATAGACCATGTCACATCTTGTATCGTATTGTATCGAATTATATCATATCATATTGTATCATATCATATCTCACAGTATCATGTTGTGTCATATCATGTATCATATTGTATAATCTTGTATCCTGTAGTGTCATATCATATCATATCATATCATCAGAATCAATACATTCTCTCTCACTCACTCACTCACTCACTCACTCACTCACTCACTCACTCACTATCTACCACTTTTTCCCATATTCAGGGTCACAGGGGGCCTGGAGCTTATCCCAGGAGACTTAGGGCACGAGGCGGGGTACACCCTGAACAGGGTAGAATCAATACAGAATTAATAAATAGCATGAAACATATCTACAAACTCTGTTTTTCCCTGTTTTTTGATTGTTTAAAAAATTTCTTACTGTCCACAAAGGATCTGGTACATTTTTATTCAGTTAACTGAAATACTTTACTGGGTCGAGTCCAGACCTGAGTGCGGCAGTAGACGACCCCTGGTTTACCTCATCCATGATCTCGTGATAATCTCTTTAATGGTCCAACTGTGATGCTGTTACCAAAGCAAGCCAGGAAAGACAGGCAGGAAAGACAATGCTCCAGATCATCTGTGATGCATTAGCACGCATGCAAACAGTATGTTACTGCCCATTAGTGGTTAACAATGAGAGGAGCATGTAAGACGGTCCATTACTGTAATTCAGCCAGTCCAGGCTGCCCCTCCCTCACCTCTTCGCCCCTCTTCCTCCGCTCCCTAGTGACGGCAAAGCCTTCCGGCCCTGACATCAGATCAATAATGCAAAAACCTCCTTAAACTCCCTCCTTGTGGTTCAGTTTAAAACGGCCCTCAAACTAATGATGCAGGTTAATTGGCTTGTCATCGTTTAAGAGTTTACCCTGTAGAGAGAGAGAGAGAGAGAGAGAGAGAGAGAGAGACAGGGCAACCTTTAAAAGACCTGCTCTCTGGGGCACTCCTTGTTCATGCCATTGTATTTTGAATTGTTTTTTTCCTCCTGTTCTTTTCCACAAGCTCTAGGAGATGGGCGTTTTCCTCCGAGCTGGGTCACTGAAAGCAATGAATTTCCTCTCAGACTAAAGTGATCTGAAAATGTTTCCCTTGCCTGGCTATTGCACATTTTGTTGTATACATGCTGAAAAGCGGTGATCGATTATTGCACGTGTCCGCCGAATAAATAAGACATAGTCGCATAAAAATATAAGATACCCGTAGTGCGATTGTTTTTTAAATGTTTCTTTACATTTTTCTTTTTTTTCTCTCTTGCTTTTGCTTCCAATGTGCAGGCAGGTCTATCTGACATTCTAGCAAACCTTATTGATTAGCAATCTCCGCATCAGCCACATCGGGCCACGTCATCCGTTCCCGGAGGTATGGCGAAGGCCATTAGCGTGACACAGTGCTACATCATGCTGAATAAATCATGAGGGGACAGGAGAGCGGTAAAAGCTCCTCCCCCTAATCACCTGCATCAGCACTAAGCCAAGATAATTAGAATGACAGAAACATGTGTCTGTTGTGTGAACCTATGGATTGATGTGAAGGAGGTACTGTATAAGAGAGCTTGGTGGGAATAAAAAGTCTGAAAGTCACAATAATGCAGAGACAATAATAGACAAAATATATTTGAATCATCTCAAATTTAGTAACGATTTCATGCAAATTCAAAACCGTTTGTTACGCTGTAATAACAAATTTGGTGAGAAAACTAGGCAAAACATTAACAGCGTCTTAATAAGCTGTTCTTATTTAGTTTAATCTGACATTTAGATGTTTTGTAACAGAGAGAGGTGAAGTTTTCCTGACACAGGGAAGAGCTTGATGCGTTCTCAGGTAACACAGCAAGCTAATAACCCCGCGCAGCCTAGCAACCTGATTCTACTTTGTTTTTCTTTCTGTATTAGATTGACATTAGCTAAAATATTATCCACTATTTATGTACCATGGATTAGCACTATAACACAGGAAGGGATATTCAGCTAGACTAACACTTTCATATTGTGTAACTCTCAAACATTTTATGGCTTGGCAATGACTAAACGCTACTGAATTAGCCTGCAGTCATGGGACATGTATACCTCTTATTTTAATTCCCAGAGTTTATACTAGTGAGATAACAATACAGAGATTTTTTCTTTTTATGCTTACAGAATCGAGGATGTTGTGACAATCATCCAATATGCCATGGATATGGATGCCAAAAGCCAATATGGCAAAAGCTAATCAGATACCATAAATCACCACAAAGTTAGCTAGCAAACTGTGTACATTAGAGGCAACTCTTTGTGAGATCATTACCTACACCAATTAACCATAACATCAACCCCACTGGTGGCAACATTGATCGCCAACTATCACACCAGTAAACTGCTGACAGGATCATGGGCACCCAAAGCAGACCCATGTTCATGAGAATCAAAGGCCAGCCTGTCCAGTCCAATCTTATAGAAAGGCCAATGCAGAATAATTTGCTAAAAAATCATCAATGCTGGCCATGACAGACAACACACCCTAGAGAGGCCAGAGCCACCCTGGTGGCACAAGGGAAACCCAAAGACTACAATAGGTACTCTTAATGTTAATGGTTTTAATGTTATGGCTGGTCAGTATAGTGTTATCCAGCTAGTTTATTGATGTAGATTCAAGGTGAGCTCCAGTATGTGTCAGACATGATGCCTACCTAAGAAGATAAACCTTTTAAATTTGTAGCTAGCATGTAAACTCCACTTAGCTATTAAGCTAAAAAGGAATAGTTCCTACTCAGGGTAATTTATCCCTCCCAACTGCCTGTAAGAGCAGATGTTTTCTGTTGGCTTGGAAAGGTGTCTGTTTCAATAATATGACATCCAACAGCACTACATGACATTTTAGGAACCAAATGTGGCTTCTTCTCAAAAATAATATACCTCACTATGTTTCTGCAGCTTGGAATACGCATCCGTTGTCACAGTAACCTGGTTCACTCTCAGGGGTATCAGGAGTATAGTGGATCTAATAGATTAATGCAAATTCAGAAGAGAAATGAACATGGTGCTTTTCATGTATGGATTTCATGGTCGAATGCAACATCTGGTCTTGGAATTACTTCATAGTTGAGCTTTAATCAAAGCGCTTTTTGTTTTTTTCTTTATAAATGTGTTGAAGACCCTCATTTCTTCATATTAATGAAATTAATGGGAACAACTGTGTTACTGCGACAGGCTGCAAAGTGCCTAATGACATCCGATTCAAGAATCGTTGTTTATGTAACAACTTTTAAAACAGCAGCGACCTCATTTCCCCTCTCGTCTGTTCCAAAAACTCAGCATTCAGCATCACCAGTATACTAATCACCAGCCTGTTCATCTTCAATCATCTTCACCTGTTTCCCACTGGTTTCATGCCTTAAGTTGGATGTTTTTAAGCTTGAATTATTCATAGGTCGCTGTGTGGCTTAACAAGCAAAAAACATTCCTCTGAAACTGCTCAGGTACCGGGACTGGACTGAAAACGAGAGTCAAAAAAGTCCTACAGGAAGCCTGGAAAACTGTTCCTCATTAAACATACAAAAATATAAGAAGGTCTGGCTCTTGGAAAGCAAAAATATGTAGAAGGGGTGAAGGGGTGGCACTAGACTAGACTTTTGCACAGTACCTTAGATTAGGTAGAAAAATTCCAGAGTATTCATTTAAAGAAGTCAAAGTGGATGATGTTTGCCTTCCTGAGGATGCATGATCCAGGATGAGATGAAATGCCTTAACAAACAGTATCGTAAACCCTCAGGTGAAGATTCCTTGAAGCTCAGGATGATCTGCTGAATTCCCCTTATTTTAGACATTGGGTTTAATTTACATCGATATCAGCACTACCATCGCAGACTACTTACTTCATGAAGCAGGTCCTTTTTGAGTACTGTTAATGATGATGTCAGTCTACATTTCTGCGTTCGAGAAGAAAACGTGCTCCACAAATGATCTCGCTCCTGAGATAAATGAAGCTCTTTAGGTTCTCGACGGTGCGATGGTAATGGATGGACGAGCGAAGCGCCCTGTCAGGTTTTCAGATATATGGGAAGGGTGATGCGTGTGATAAGATGAATGATTCCTAAACGGGCTTCTCACCCCTTTTATCATTGGTTTGGGCGAGAAGGACACGCATCACTTTGTTGTCCTGCGATAAAGACTCAATCCCAAGTGAAGTGGGTTCATTAGAATTAATCTGGCACGGAAACTCTTTAGACAAGGACGCGCCGGATGTTTACAGCACGCACACCTGCGCTAAGGTCGAAATCTCAAACGGAATAAATCAGAGTGGCGCAGCAGCCGCGTTCCAGCCTTTTAAAAGACTGTCATCAGTCTCTGCATAAGAGAGAGAGAGACAGAGAGAGAGAGAGAGAGAGAGAGAGAGAGAGAGAGAGAGAGAGAGAGAGAGAGATGCTTTTTTTTCCTTTTTTACAAGCACAATGGAATGCAAATGAAAGCCGTGTGGATTATTTATTTATTTATTTATTTATTTGGGGGGGGGTAGGCTCAGAACAGCAAAACGGCAGAATCTCTGTGAAACACAAACACGTACACACACTCTCAAGCTCATGCGCTTGATGGCGATCAGGGGTTCGGGTAAAGATCAGGCGAATGCTCGGCTATCCTGCCAGGCTGGATGCGTATGCGAATCAATCAGGCCTTGTTCTAATCACTCCCACTTATATCAGCTTGCAAATGAATGAGCTGCATTGCATTTTGTGGAGGTTGAAGGGGAGGGGCTCGAGGTGGATCAATAGAGGATAAGGTGAAAGTGTCTCGAGATCCATGACCTGCAGGCTTTTGGGGGGGGAAAGGCAGATGGCTCTTTGGTTTCAGACAGTAAACATGTTGCTTTTTCTCTAAAGTGATTTGTCACCAGTCGGGTCAGTACGAGGCAGGGAATTTGGCTGCTTTACTGAAATGTCAGTCAATAATTCTGTGTGTGTGTGTGTGTGTGTGTGTGTGTGTGTGTGTGTGTGTGTGTGTGTGTGTGTGTGTGTATGTGTAGGGAGTATTGGATAGGATAAAGGGAATAGTGTCTGCAGGTTCGGGAGGCTGAAGGACGATGATGTATGCCTATCTCCGTGTGTACGGGGGTTAAAAGGAAAGCATGCACGAGGATCAATGCTCTCCACTCCTCAAATTCCTTCTCCACACCCTCGTCAACATCTGACAAGGTTGTGCTAAGAACCTCATGATCTGGGTGTGATGGAGGAAACTCCCTCACCAGAGTCTGACTTTACTTAGACCCAGGGGCTAGTCGGTAAAGAACTGGGAGGTTCTCCTGAGCTTCTGTGATTCATGAATGACTCACGCTCGGTTTCTTGCAAACGCTATTTGTTTTATTATTTACCGAGGAACTATGCTGTGGCCTGCCTCGGACGAGCCGCACCTTCGGCTAGTTTAGATAGCTGGGGCGATGAATTGTTTCTTCAGACAGATGTGGTTTTCTGAATCTCTACATTTCGGAGACATTCGTTGAACACATATCCAGATGCATGCAACATAAATGAAATGCATTAAACTGGCTAAATAAAAATGCGTCACTTTGAGCAAAAATACTGAGTATGATCTCAGTTTTAGAGTGCACAAGCAAGGCAAAATCTATAAAGTATGACACTGACAGTGAGTCTTTTTTGTGAGTTGTCTTTTTTCAATCAATAAAAATTCATAATATATGTGCAGAAAGTGAGCAGAAATTGAATACTGTAATGCAAATAGACCACTTATTTCTTGTTGTTACAAGAAATTCCAAAAAGGAATATGGAGAGATTAGTAATAGGTTTCAGCAACATTGATTTTCTTT
The DNA here is from genome assembly GCA_030347435.1 of Clarias fuscus. NCBI lineage: Eukaryota > Metazoa > Chordata > Actinopteri > Siluriformes > Clariidae > Clarias > Clarias fuscus. The sequence goes on from CM059207.1 coordinate 33,537,185, forward strand.
TAGAAATGATATCCAGCTATAATTATTATAGTGTCACTGTGTATAACAGTGAACAGTTATCCCAATATCCTTTATACCGCTACGTTGTCGAATTCTAGTTCCTGATTGGTCAGAAGGTGTTAAATCCTTTTCCACCAACATACAGTATAAGTCAGACAATAATTCAGCTGCGTCATTTATATTATTCTACAGTATATGTGGTCTACAGAATTTTGCAACAAACAAGGGGGGAAAATCACAAAGAAGAGAGTTTTCCGCTTTTTATTTTCATAGCACAGCAAGCTAAAGATGTAGCAACTGTTTACAGTGATAAATATTGTTTTCTAAATGTTCCACAATATAAATGCAGCTACAAGTGGATAAAAATCATGTTGTGTCTTTGATTAATACAGAACGATGCAGTCTAAGAGAAACAAAAGACTCTGAGACATGCTAATATTGGGAAATGTTTAGCTATGATAATAACTTTATTTATTATCATACATTTATCATTTATTTATTATCAATAGTCTTTATTACAAGGAGTGTTCAAGGCAAACCAGGACTAGTGATGAAATATCTCGTAAATGAAGGCAGAAAACTGATTGGGACTCTTAGCCGCAATAAAACATTTGACAGGAATGGAGGTTTTAAAGAACGCCATATGCGCGTGAATGATGATCACGGCCAAGGTTTCTCAGAGCCGACTGCAGGCATTCGGCGAGTGGAACGCCTGATCCTTGAAAATCCATGGATTACTTGCAGAAGAGATGCATCTGTCTGTGAGAACTTTACACACAATCATTCACAAACCTGACTTACATTACAGGAACTCAGCTGGGAGTTATTACCACACGCACTTTACAGTACTGGCCTCATGCCAAGCCATTCCCACATTAAAGGAGTTCCTGGAAGGCCAGTGTTTCAGACGTTTCAGAAGCAGGCAGTCTGATCATGGCTCTAGCGTACTGAAAAAAAAAAAAAATCTTTCTATCTTGATGGTGTCCAGGCACTCGTGAAACGCTGGTATAAGTGCATTAGTGTATTATTATATCTCTATATTATTATATAGAGAAATAAAAGGAAATAAAGGTTTTACTCTCATAACTGTGTTCTGTTATTCTATACAATCAACTGTCCTGGTTTGACTTGAATAAACTCACACTTTTACTATTTTTTTTTTTTAAAGCATCAAATCAGTGTCATAGATCAACAGTCATAGTTGCTATGGATTATCCTCAGCTTATTCATACCAAAACTTGGTATAATCTCCAATCAGAGGATTGTGCATGTCCAAACGTATGTATTACTGACGTCTAATCAGCCTCATGTGGTAGCCAAACATATGAACAGCAGCACAGCTGGGCATCACCGGGAGCCGAAACGAAACTTTATATCCTCCCTTAAATTGATGAAACGTGGGAATGTGCTGTGCACATATATATATATATATATATATATATATATTTTTTTTTTAAACTTGTGCTGATGTCGATCTTTTTTTTTTTTTACCATCACTCTCACCAGATCTGGACTATTTCTCCATAGCGAGTAAGTGCAGGAAACGTCAACATTGACTCACATGGGTCAACAAGAAGGAACAACTTACACATGGCAGGGAATTCAATCTGCTGATTTTTGGTTGGTTTTATTCAAAAGAAACTTTGAATGGTGTATTTTGTACTTCACATAATAGAGGGAGAAGGAAAAACTTTTTTTTTAAAGAAATAGTATAAATAAATAAATAAATAAGAATACAGCCTTGGGAACACCCCTAATAACAACCTGTTTTGTAATGTTTAAAAAGCACTGAAGTTCATGTTAAACATGAACATGTTTTTCTTTTTTCTTTTGCAGCAGTATTAATTGATTTTATGAAACATCTAAAGACCAGAGAAGTGAATTCACACCATTTAGGAACAATTAATCTTCTCTAAATTATGTGGAAATAGAATTTGCATAAATAAAAAATTATATATTATTGGGACTTAACATTATGTTGTACTATTACAGTTTATTAGCACCAAAAAAGTGAAAGTTTTACTATACATCACATCATTTTATTACTCTGATCTTACACATCTAAAAAAATGTAAAAAAAAAAAAAAAAAAAAAAAAGACTAATGTAACAACATATTTAATTTAAAGGAAGAATTTCCACTTAAATAAAATTTTACAAAAATACTGGTAAACAATGGTAAATTTGGTATGTTTAGGTCAAGAATATTACAAACTTCATTTATTTTAGTAAAACATAATGTAAAAAACTTTTTTTTTTTTAATGAGGCTGTATATTTTTGTGTGTGCGTGTTTGAATGTGCAAAAAAATATTAAAGCTACTTAAAAGATGGTATAATTTTAGTTGCCTTTAATACTATGGAAGACTTAAAGAACCATAAAAGCTTCAATATTTTGTAAGTTATACTCATGTATTATACAGTATATGGAATACATTTATTACTAAATTTAAATATTCATAGTGTAAATACAGAGAACTTGCATTGCACTCTGTATTAAAAGACATCCAGATCACTTTTTTCTTACCTCTTACTGTTACAAAAGCACTGACACTGGAGACTCCTTCCATAAGTCTTTATTAATCTATTCCTATTTCCTTTCAGAAACCTTCATCATGTCATTGATAATTCTTACACATCCTTAGTCTGTTTGTTGTTAGGATTAGATTATGGAGCATGAAGCACAACTGCACCATTGACGTCTCAGTGAATTAGGCGTTACTATGGAAACAATCTCATTCAGATTGGAGGATCGAGCAGCACTGTGGTATATTATGAAGGAATTCATTCATATTAGTTAAGCTATAATCCATGTAAGATATTACACATATGAGTGGATCATATTATTCCAAATAAGGGTAGAGAAGTAGATATTTTCCTACAAATTCTTCATTATGCTTTCAATAACAAAAAAAAAATCTAAACTTTGTCACATATTTTAAGCTGTCATTTGATTTCTCATTATACTTTTCATGCACAAGCTTATTACGATTTTCCTATAATAGTATAACCTCTCGCAGCCGGAGGTCTAGAGAGAGCTGATTGGCCGAGCTCTCTCAGAGGGGAGGGATGAGAGGTACTTAGCGCTCCCACATTAATCACGGCTAATACAGCCAGTCAGGGGCGTCTGTGAGCTCGCGCAACGGAGGGAGCGATTAGCGCTGTCCTCCGAGTGTGTTACGCCGCCCCCAACGGTGCGCGAGCGAGCAGTTCGAAAAGATGCGGTCGGCTGGCGTCACGTGGTTCGGAGGAAACACGTGATAGTCTTCGGCCCTCCCGGCTGAGTGGTAGTAGTAGCCTTAATGTGGGAGCCCCCTAGTGACGGGGAGGAATTGGACACGACTAAATTAGGGAGAAAATCGGGGAAAAATCCAAAAAAAAAAAAAAAATAGTTAAATAAGCTGTTAAAAGACAATAAAAGCCCAGATTATCCTTCTAGATCCAGGTCCAGATGTTCTCCATCATCGGGTGCACATGGTTAGTGGTTTAGACCTTCGCTCTTATGTATTATGTTGTTATTCTTGACAGAAGCAGGGTCTGGGAGCTCGCTTTTATAAATGATAAACTTCAGTATTTGCTGTATACATGCTGCTGACTCACTCCGCGTGTCTCGCTGTATTCTCCACACCATTCTGTGTTTGAAGAAGGATTTTAATCACTCACAGCCTTGGACCATTTCTCTTTCACTATGGAATGTTGCTGCCTGGAGGCTGGTCCGCTCGCTGTCTCACAGATACATCATGAAATGAAAAGCTGCACACGATGCCTTCCTCAATCTCTCTCTCTCTCTCAGGACAAAGATTTTTGATGTGTATTATTCAAAGTGTGTGAAGATGCTGAGCTCCTGCTATATTCATAACCGAGTGCTGTTAGCCCGGTTTGTCCTTGAGCTCTGAATTTCAGAAATGTATGATATCAAAGAGCTGACACGGAGGAGGATTGTCCTGAGCAGCTTGTTAAAAAAATATATTTTACAGTTTTAAGTGAAATCACTTAATGGAAAATTGTTTCACACGTCGCATGCACTTCCAAATGGTGTCACTTGCTGTGACTGTTTTTGCCTTTTTTTTTTTTTCATTTTTTCAGTTCCACTTGGCAGTTTTGACAGGAACATTTTGCCGTGTTCAAACTAACAAGTACGTACTCGGGGCTCGGCAGAGTGACCTGGCGTAATGTCACAGCATTTCTTCATTGGCATTCATTTTTCAAGGACTGTTTATTTGACAGTTTAACTAATGACAAGCAGCAAGATCGTAATAAAGCACTCAAAGACATCCATCATGAAACTGACATAGTTAAAACCACAGAACTGCTCTTCTCCAGTCAGAGACCAGCAGTGTAAGCATTAAAGCGGGTAATAAACAGACAGACCAGACCGTCTGTCACATTACTATTTGTTTAGCTCACATTACTATTGTCTTTCCCGTCCTACCCCCTATATAAGGGCAGCACATTAATAAAACAACAGGACGTCAACTGATTTTGAGCACTTTAAGATCTAATTGTAGCTCATATGGATTCACCAAAGGGCAAATAACGTCCGGGATGGCTACATGTTCTGCTTATACTGTAATAAGAATTGAACATTATTTCAGACATGAATACTTGATGTCAATATTTCATCCCTGAATCGTAATCAATATGAGCAGTTTTACAGCAAAACACTATAAAGACCTTTATTGGACTTTTACTCATTGTGTAAAATTATTTTTCTCTGGCACATAAAATTATCAATGCAACAAAATGTAATGAATTAATTGTATCTAACAAAAGTAAAAATAAATAATTAAATAAATGCTGTATAACACAGAGCAGCTGCAGAAAACATCCAAATAGAAAGACAAGAAACAGGGCATATGGCCCGATAAATAGATAGATAGATAGATAGATAGATAGATAGATAGATAGATAGATAGATAGATAGATAGAATGATAGATAGATAGATAGATAGATAGATAGATAGATAGATAGATAGATAGATAGATAGATAGATAGTATTCATTGTATTAGATATGTATGTATGTCTGGATGTATGTACAGATCAAAAGTTTGGACACGCCTTCTCATTCAAAGAAGTTGAATTTGTATTATGGCAAGAAAAAAGCAGCTAAGTAAAGAAAAACGAGCGGCCATCATTACTTTAAGAAATGAAGGTCAGTCTGTCCGAAAAATTGGGAAAACTTTGAAAGTGTCCCCAAGTGCAGTCACAAAAACCATCAAGCGCTACAAAGAAACTGGCTGACATGCGGACCGGCCCAGGAAAGGAAGACCGAGAGTCACCTCTGCTGCGGAGGATAAGTTCATCCGAGTCACCGGCCTCAGAAATCGCAGGTTAACAGCAGCTCAGATCAGAGAGCAGGTCAATGGCACACAGAGTTCTAGCAGCAGACACATCTCTAGAACAACTGTTAAGAGGAGACTGTGTGAATCAGGCCTTCATGCTAGAATATCTGCTAGGAATAAAGAAAACTCGATGAATGAGAAGGTGTGTCCAAACTTTTGGTCTGTACTGTATGTACTGTATGTATGTACTGTACAGTATGTATGTACATCTGGACCAGTCAAAAGTTTGGACACAATTCAGAGTTTTTTGTTTAGTGATTTCTTTTCTAGAACATTCTAGAACAATACCAAAAAAAAAAAAAAAAAACCTTTTAAAACCCTTTAAAAACCCTTTAAAACTGAAAACTATACATTTTTATTTGATACATTTCTATGTTACATTTGCATACAAAACTCAGACTTCCAGGTGCCTTGTTTCATCTTGGCTCTTTCTCTTTCTTTTCTAAATTTCTTTGCTAATTAAGTAAATGGTGTCTAACCTTGTTTATATGAATAGATGCACATGCTCAGTTCATTTGTTCTGAAATCATTTCACAGACAAATCAGGCTGGCTTGGAGTTGGGGATGGATGGGATGTGTGTGTGGGTGTGGGAGTGTGGGTGTATGATTGAGAGATTGACAAACTAGATTGTACAGGTGTATCTGTCCTTCACTGGTGTGTCTTGAGAGTCTGATGTACTTGAGGCTGCATGTTTATTTTGTAGGTTTTGTTTCTGCTTATTAACTATGTAATAACACATATAACTAAATAACTATGAAATAACACATATGGCATTAGGTAACTGAGTAACAACACCAATGACAATAACAACAGTCAGTTGTTATTGTAAGATATGAACCTTAGCTGTTATGTAACATTTCTTGCAAGAAGAGTATTGTGTCGTGTGCATTTGTAAAACCCATCAAACACCATAGTGAAACTGTCTTCTCATGAAGATCTTCCCAGGAAAGCAAGACCAAAACAGCCCTGCTACAACAGTGAAGTTCATTTAAAGTTACCAGCCTCAGAAATCACCAATTAACTTCAAACAGCACCTCAGATTAGAGCCGTTATGAAGCTTTACAGAGCAGAAGTAGCAGAAACATCTCAATATCAACAGTTCAAAAGAGATTATTGCATCTTTTGGATGCCTTCAGCCAATGTTTCATAGTGTAGTAGGAAATAAAAATCAGGACCGACCCTGGAATTAGAATGTGTGTCCAAACATTTGACTGGCACAGACAGATAGATATAGAAATAGACAGACAGACAGACAGACAGACAGGCAGACAGATAGTTCAGTAGCAGCAAGTTGTGCGGTTTTCATTGTTTTTGCTCATATTAAAATGCCATATCTCACGCTGTGTTTGTTCAACGCCTCACTACAACGCTTAGAAAAGAAAAAGCTGTGTTTAGTTATTTTCATTCATAGCTGAGAATGTTTTCCTTTAGAGTATTACTGTCATGTACAGTGTTTTTATTACAGCAGGAAGGAGCAATAAGCATTTCAAGTCATTTACAGCACTACACTTCATGCGTGTGTAAAATAAAAACACAGCCTTTTGGTTAGTTGGGGGGAAAAAAAAAAGAAGAATTCAACATTAATGAAGTCCTCTGAGTAATACTTCATTCAGAGTGATCTCACTGAAGCATCTTTGATCTCTTTAAAGCTGATCTTGTATTAGGGTTAATTTCAGTGTTCAGACATTTCTAATAGTGAAAAGGCTCGGGTGGTGTTTGAGCTCTATTAAAGCTGACTGCGCTGCTTTATTTGGAACCATTTCAACTGCAAAGTGGTACAGACTCACACGGTTTTTTTTTTTTTTTTTGCTTCTCAAATGAAAAAAAAAAAAATAATGTTCTTGAATGGAGATGAGCCAATGTCTACATTACCCAGAGATGAACGGCACACACGTACAGTACACACACATACACAGACATGCCAGCGTGAGATTTTGCTCAATGTGTATCAAGTCCATTCCCATGAACATAACCGCAGCCCACAGGGTCACATTCCAGCGCTGATGTGTTTCCCGTATCCGGAGCACCAAGGGTTACTCATGCTGGGGTGCAAAGCTGAGCTCAGATTGGCCGGCATTGGGGAAACCTCGAAGGACGCTTGGCCCTTTCCCATACACCATCCAGCCAATAAAAATAGCAAAGAGCAACACGTTCCCATCAGCCCGACCTGCCCCAGCCTTATGACTGGGTGACCCTCAGGAAAAGTGCGTGTAAGAATCTTGTACAGAACGCGAGGCCGCGGCGGAGGCAGCCAAACTGCGACTGTCATCGCGACACACACATGGAATGTGAAGTGCACTTTTTCCATGTCCACCTGCACAGGCTCAACATGGGAACCTCCATTACACTCCTCACTCAACACTTCATCACTCGCTTATCCAACCGCTGTTTTTGTAGGAGTGCAGAGAGAAGACGAGATAGGAGTTACACTAACACTAAGCAGGCAGCTGTTCCACACTCCCGCTGTCCTCACACTCGACCCAAAATGTCTGCTTTACTCAAAATCACTACACAGCAATATCGCTGCATATAGAGTTACTATAAATCAACCACATCCTTAGTGATATCGTTTTTGTTTGTTTTATTTTTGTGCAGGAAAACAAAACAAAACAAACAAAAAAATTATATAATTAATATTTTCTGAAAGTTTGAAAATGCATGTAAATTAATGCATGTCTTCATTTAATAAATACAGGTAAACAATTTGGGCTCTAACACTTACAAGGAGAAAAATATATAAACTTATTGTTATTAAAGTTCTATTATTATTATTATTATTATTATTATTGTTATTATTATTGTTATTATTATTATTATTATTATTATTATTATTATTATTATTATTATTATTATCACTCCATGACCCCGCCTCCCATCTTTGTTCCTGTAAAACAAGCCGCAGACCCCAGAGTCTAGCTAAGTTCATTTACGCTGGTTCAGTAACTAGATAAGATGGACGAAGGAACCGTATACACACACAGGACTTTAATTATTACTTCCAAGACTAAATAAGAAATTCTGTTTAGCAATTAAATAAAAATTGAAAAATAAGAAAATATGTATTATTCTAATCATATAATAAGAATATGAAAAAAATAAATAAGATTAAAAAGATTATAAAGTGATCAAATTGTTATTTAAAGCATATTGTACTAAGATCTCTCTTTTTCTTTCTTTTTTACTTTCTTAATGAAACTAATGCGACTATATTTGTGTACAGTAATTTGTCATTGAGCAGACTACATGAAACTTTATCAAATGCTCAAAAAGCTCAAATTCTTAAGATAATATTTAAATCTCATTTTCTTTCTTTCTTTCTTAAAAATAGTGTTATATAGTGTTATTTATATATATATATATATATATATATATATATATATATATATATATATATATGTATATATATTACGGTGGCCGTGAAGTGCAAAACAAATTAACAAAACCGAAAACAAAATAACATTCAAAGACAAAATAACAAATTCAAAACCAAATTAACAAATCCGAAAACAAAATAACAAAACCCGAAACTAATTTGTTATTTTGTTTTTGATTTTGTTATTTTGTTTTCGGATTTGTTAATTTGGTTTTGAATTTGTTATTTTGTTTTGGGTTTTGTTACTTTGTATTGTACTTCCCGGCCAGTCAGATACGAACCGGAAAAGGTAGGTATAGTTTGCGAATTAAATTCTTTCCACTGATTGGACGAGACATCTGTCACTCAAGATAAACAGGAAGTAGGAAATTGTGTCTCTAACTTTGTTTCTTGTGTGTTCTGTTTCACTTTAAAACCATTTTTTCGGTCTGCAAAACTAAGAAAATAATTAAAAACTTTCATTAGAAAGCAAGGAAATAGAATTTATTCAATGTTACTTTGAGGACGGACATTCGTATGCCATGATTTTGGACATGCTGATGACATATCACGGTATAAAGATTAGTTTGCGAACTGCTGTGTCTCGGAATGTATGTGGAATCTGTGTTGCATCTCTTTTTTGAATGTATATATGTAAACTTTTTTTGGATTGATGTTGAATCTTTATTTACTGCACTGAGTGGATCAAAAATTAACATAAGTAAAAGAGATGTTATATTTTATTATGATAAAGATATCGACAAGAGTCACATTTTCATGTTAAATCTTTTAATATTACTAGGTAAATTCTATATACACAAATGTAAGTGGTCATTAAGAATGCCTAATATCTCCCATCACAAGGTGTTTTTGAAAATTTATTTTGAAACATTACAAGGACTTTTAAGCAGAAAGCAACCAGAACGATCAACACATTTAAAGAACTAAATTCCTCCTTTCTATCATAATTGTAAGTATACCCCTCTTGTTGTTGTTTTGTTGTTGTCTTGTTGTTATTGTTAAAAAACGAATAATAAAAATGGTTACTATAAAAAAAAAAAGAACTGCGGTGTCTCTTTTAAAAGCGAAAGATTTTTTCCACAAGAACAGCAAAAATTTGGCAGAACGCCATATTTAAAACCACAATAAGGACAGTACATGTTTGCACATTCATACACACACGAATCTACCGCCGCTACAGTACTTCCTGTATATCTTGAGTGACAGATGTCTCGTCCAATCAGCGGTAGGAATTTCATTCGCAAACTATACCTACCTTTTCCGGTTTGTTTCTGAACGGCCGAGAGGTGCAAACCAAATTAACAAAACCGAAAACTAAATAGCAAATTCAAGACCAAATGAACAAAACCGAAAACAAAATAACAAATTCAAAATCAAAATATCAAATCCAAAAAACAAAATAACAAACTAAAAATCTAAATAGCAAAACCGAAAACAAATGAACAAAACGCAAAACAAAATAACAAATTAGTTTTGGGTTTTGTTATTTTGTTTTGGGTTTCGTTATTTTGTTTTTTAATTTGTTATTTTGATTTGGGTTTTGTTATTTTGTTTTTGAATGTTTTATTTAGTTTTGGATTTTGTTATTTTGGTTTTGGTTTTGTTATTGTGGTTTTTAATTTGTTATTTTGTTTTGCACTTCTCGGCCACCGTAATATATATATATATTATCTTTCTTTTTAAGAAATAATGTTTTATAATTGCTTTTATTTAATGGTGGAATTTGAGTCATTTCCCTTCAGTCATTTGCCAGTTAAAATAAAAGTTCAAAAATTTTAATGAATAAAAATCTAAACATATCAAACTGATTTAAAAAACTTTTAAAGAATTTAAAGATTTTATCCACAATCACGTGATCCCTATCTCAAATTTTTAGTCATCCCCCTCAAACACACACACACACACACACACACACACACACACACACACACACACACACAC